>JAMXDD010000003.1:1200000-1736751 GCA_024733475.1 Syzygium grande
ACCACATCTATCATCTTTAGCAATAGAGAAACATATCATCTCCAAATGCACAAATATTGCCGAAGGACTTGCAACAAACTTAGCTTGCACCAATCTCTAACAGGAAGCAACCACCATTAAAACTGAACAAAGAAGAGACAAAAAAAAAAAAAAACTTACTTGAAGCAAAGTCCAAGAGATTGTTCCCCATCTTCAAATATACGTTTGAAAGAGTCCTTAAATACAGAATGACCAAAACTTTCTGCCAAAACAACCAGACCACCGGTTCTTTCAACCACAACTTTCATTTCTGCAACCCCAACCTAACAAAGGCAGAAAATGGAAGCCATTATATTAAGAAAAAAAATCAAGAATAAATGCAAAACCAGTCAGAAACTACTGGAGAATTTTTAGAAAGGCATCTGGCACTTTAATGGCGGTGCTCTCATTTTAGATGACATCCAGAGACATGCATTTGTTCACAATTGCAATATTGCAGTCTGAGCAAAACAGTGCAAAAAGCATTCTCAGAACAAAACATAACCACTAGAATCAACGTAAGTGTTAATATGCCAATGTAAAACATCATTCCAGTTCTCAATCACACTGCCTCTGTTCAGTCTCAAGGAAAATAAAGCAAAGATAAAACCAAAACAATTTATTAGTTGATGCAACAGTGGCTGCTGAAATACTGCCCAGCCTTCACAAGTCCCTATTTGGCCACCGTTCTATCCATAATTTGAGTTTACAGCTCGATTTTTTGTAATACAATATCGTGGGTTGTGAACCAATTTGGTATCTCGACCCAAGAAAAGAAAAAGAAAAATAAAAACTGAAATTTCCAAGTGATCTATCATGGAGACAGAGGGTGGGGCCAAAGCCAACCCGACCAGATAGTACACTTTTCAGGCCCCAGCTAGGTTAAGGATTTTTTTTTTTTTGGGGTCTATCTAGGGTGTACTAAAGATTGTGATATAGGGTATAACTAGAGCTAAAGTTCAAAAACTTGACCGTATCACCTCCCCTGAATTTCTTAGTGACTTTTGGCTATCTCTCTCCATGAACATAGGTCACATCAAGTGTACCAGGTAAATTTCATGTGTCTATTTTACTGTTATAAGTCATCACTTCACAACATTTGTGATGTGAAAGGAATGCGCCAGCACTAGAGATGATGGTTCACCACTATTTCCACAGTGGCCACTGTAACATTCTCCTGTACATAATGGATGAAGAAAATGTCACCTGCCCAATCAGTTTGATACCTTTATCTACCAGTATGTAGGTTCAAAAGCACAATCTCTACCTCCAATCAAATTTCTAGTTTTATTTTGGTGATGTTCATCATCCATTCTATAAAATTCTCTGAGGTTGAAGCAAACCAAAAATCTTCACTCTTCAAGTTACTCGATTTTAAACTCATCTAAATCAACCCTTGCAGGGAAATTTATGAGACAATAAATCTCTTATTTTTTAGAATAAAGCCAATCTACAGGCACTAAGCAGCTACTTCTGACTTCTACTTAGGTTGACAACAATAGTAGCATATGTACACAAAAGATGCACACAGGTTCTTTCTAAGTCGTAAATTTGTTAAATGGGCGCAAACACTTGCATCTTAGCTCAATTTCATATACGGTCCTACACCACTAATCAAGGTTTATGATTAATGGACTCTTTATTGCTAGTCTATGGAGTGTATACTAGACCAAGGTTTGCTAAATCGTTGAACTTATGCATGGAGACATGTTTTCTGGAGAGTCTTATGTGACCTATTTAACTTTAGGGCAGGTCCTTGGCAATCCACAGCTATATTCAGAACTACACTCCAGATCAAGTGTCAGCGCCATGAGATTTGCATACCTTAGTTTGGCAGCCCGTGTGTGTACCAAAGATATCGTTACACTTATCTCAGATAACCATTATATTTATTAACAGTGTATATTAGTATGTTTACTTGAAAATGTACATTAGACCAAGCATATCTGCGTGTTGAACTTGCCAGCCTACTTACATTTTCGGAAAGGTTCCATGCAGTTTACGTAGTTATATGGTGCATCTAGAGTGCTGGGAATACAGAATATAGACAGCATATAGCAAAGTTAAATTTCTGGACTGATTTAACTACTAGTCTATGGTTATTTCTATACATATGGCAGTGCATGCAAGGTTTGAATCATAGATTCATCCAAGTCTTACAGTGAGTGGCATGTAAGTTGACTTTGTTATGTCCACTGCAAAAATCTTTATGAACAGAAATAAGAATATGTTTTGGACCAAGTGCTTCGACTATTTTATAAGTCTGATGAATGTGACGGAGATTGCAGGAAAAACTGTATCATCCTGCTAATTGGAAGTACAATATGCGGTGTAAAGAGTCAATAATAAGATTGAATGCATAAAAGTACATTCATAAAGAGCCAATAGAATGCATCTGGCAACAAAAAGGCTGACTGATATACCTGATCAAGGGCTGATGCGAAAAGATCTAAAACATGGCCCTGGTTGACCAGCTGCTTAGCAAGACTATCATAAAATTTGACTGCTTTCTTGAAATATGGTGCAGCATCTTTGTCAAGATCTTTATGTGAACGTACAGGATCTGATAAGTCTTTGGATACAATCTGTAAAATTCAGCATGATTAACCGATCTTCATTCAATACATGAATAATGATAAAGTAATACCATCTTCAGAGGAAAACCACTCAGAAGTAATCATCCCTCCTCTCGAGAATTCTTACCCCCCCCCCAAAAAAAAAAAAACAAAAAATAAATCAACACATGAGGATATTCTCATCACATAAGAGAACATGCTTAAGGTTAGGTATCCCCATATGCTCATACAACAAGTATTAAAACAAAATTAAAAAAACAAAAACTCACCTATACTTATACTAAGTGCAAATATTTGTAGGCAGAGTTTCAACAACTGCTACATGCAGACAGAAATCATCCTTTTTCCTTCAATCTATCTCAATCCATGTAAATCAAGGTGCATGCAACCATGGGATCTATTAATAACAAACGAAATATAATGTCGATGCTTACAGGAGACTGTATTACGTATTCGGCAAAAGAAATTAGGTAAATCGATAAAATATCAGAACAGAGCATTAATACAATCATGAACAGATTAAAATCAAGGACGAATCAAATAACTCTGATAATCAATCATGGACCTCATAGAAGCTCAAAAGAATATAGGAAAGAGTAACGTGAGCAACATAAGAATTATCCAAACCATCAAGTCTCCAGAAAACAAGGAAATTCCACCCATCCCCAGAAGCCAATAAGCTCAAGTGAGTCTGGCTCTTATTTTCATCAGCAAATACTGACTGACAGAACTCGACTTTCTTTTCTATACCTCTCGCCTCTCAAGCATCTAAACATGTACTGTGCAATAGGGTTAAATTGACTTGCTCTAATCACTTAACAAGGATCTACTACAGCAATATCTTGAAGCAAAGACAACAAGTGCTGGGGAACAACAAAGCTGAATGAACTCACCGTGCCCGGTCCTTCAGTGCATGGTCCTCCAACCAAAGCAACTATCCGAGCTCCTGTCCCAGGGAGACAAGCCCCAACTAATCCCGCTGCAACGCTCAATGCAACTCCCGTGCAGCGCGCTGCCCGATTACCTGGCGCAACAGGCCACTGATCCGTCTGCAATTCATCCAACAACTGCAAAACAAGCACCAAACTCAATCAATCAATCAATAAATAAATGATTCACCCATAATTCCAACTGCCAAAGCACCAAAAGAACGCACCGAATTGAGCGTGTACTCGCACTCGGACGCGGGCAACAAGAACCGGGTAACAACGGAACCTCCTGGGTACCCGTTTTGCACCATCCCCTTCTGGAAACCAGGGCCCCCGACCCGACTACGCGCAGAAACGCCCAGACCCAGCTGCTCCAGGACCTGCTCCTTCGCGATCTCCTTACTACCTCGAAAGACATAAACTTTAGACATCTCGGAGAACCCCAACTCGTGGACCTGGACCTGCGTCCCGAAGGAGACGAACCCGACGAGGGCGTTGTCCGGCAGCAACCCGATCGCCTGCTTGAGGGCCGACTTGGCGAAGCCCAATTCCTCCTCGATCATGCAGGTGTCGAGGACGAAGATGAAGACGGGGGAGGCACGGGAGTGCGGATCGCCGGGGCTGTTGGGGGCCATGGAGGGGAGAGAGTACTGAATTGTGCCGTACTGGGGGTAGAGCTCGCCGGGGAGGTTGGTGTCGGAGATGGCGGCGTAGTGCGGGGGGAAGTGGTTGCGCTGGTAGCAGAAGGGGCAGATCCAGATCTTGGCGGCGAAGTCGACGCGGGCGAAGGGGTTGAGGACGGCGGAGCAGGTCTTGCAGCGGAGCGGGGCGTAGGGGAGGGTGGGGATGTCCGGGTGGGGGCGGAGCGGGGCGATGCAGGCGGCGAGCGGGATCACGCACTTGCTGGCCTCCACCTTGGTGCGGGGCCACACGTTCCAGCTCATGCGGACGCCGTCGATGCCGCCCTCGGGATCCATGCTCGACATCTCCGCAGACATGGTGTGGGTGTGTCTCTCTCTCCCTGCGAGGTTTCCGGGGGCGATTCCCAGATGTCGATCTCCCTACGTCGTCAATCCGATCTCGATCTCGGCCGCGGCGGCGGCGGCGGCGGCGGCGGCGGCGGGGCGGCGGCGATCGCGATCTCTCTCCGGGGAATGGGTGGGTGGGTGGGGGGGGAGGTTTTTGGCTTTGGGGGATTTTCGGTTTTTGGGGGAGGAAAAGACGAAAGGATTTTGGGGCTTAATGAGGGAGGCTCCGACGACGACCGGGGCGGAGCAGTCCCCGGAGGAAGGAAGACGAGACGCCGAGTTGGCCTTGGGCCTTATTCGTGAATTGCCCAAAAGCTGCCCCTTCCCGTTCGTTGATATTTGGCGTGTTCCGACTAAAAGTACTAAAATTTTTATTAGAAAGGTTCGATTGAGTGCTCAAATTTATAAAAAAATTATGATTGAGTCCTAAAATTTTCGATTTGATTGATTCTAAAATTAGTCACCGTCGAGCTTACTAATTGAGGATCGTCACTAGCTGCCGAGGATCGAGGAGGGCCTGGGGTCTCATGGTCGGGTGGGTTGCTTGGCCACGCCCCCACCCTCGCCCGGCCTCTCCTGGCAATTGCGGCGGTGAGGACTTCTAGCCCTCTCCACCTATCCTCCTCCTCTTTTTTTTTAAAGCTTATTTCTAAAATTTTATTTAAATAAAATTAGTATTAAAATAATAATAAAAAAGTCATGTCATCGCCACATAGGATAGAAAAAATAATAAAAATTCGGGTCAGTATTTTCCGTTAGCCAAATTGGACAGTGCTAACTTTATGACTCAATTAATCCAATTTGACAAGTTTTAGGATTTAATTGCACTTTTTATAAGTTTTAAAAACTCAATTTACACTTTTTATGACAAGTTTTAGGTTTTCTAGTGAATATATCCCTTGATATTATAACTTACTTGTTTTGCAGAAAAGTCCATGATTGTTGAAATATGCTTTTCCACACTAAGCCCTTTTCTCTGGCTTAAACAAGATAACAATAAGTATTTTAGAAGTCATAAATATTATTACGAAAGTGCGATTGAGTATTAAAATTATCAAAAAGTGAAATTAAGTTATTTGACTAACACCGTTAGCTAAACTAACAGAAAATACTAATGTGGTATTTTTATTATCTTTTCTTCAAATTTTATTTAAATTAAAATAAAAAAATGTTAAAATTTTATTTTTGAAAAAACCAAACTGAAAAAAAAAAAAAAAGAGAGAGAGAATGGCAAGGCCCTTGCCAGTGGGGCGATGTGGCCGGCGTTGGGTGAGGGTGGCAAGCCCTAGCCTAGGGTAGGTGAATGAGGGCTGGCCATCCTCGCACGAGAAGAAAATCCCTTATAATGTTTTGAAAATTACAAAATAATCAAAAATTACTAATGTGTTTAATGGTTGAGTAATCATATGAAAGATGTACAAGCCATTGATGGTGTCCTAATAGGATGGTGAAAACTGACATTCTTAATGCAAATGACTGATCATCAGACAAAGATGACGATGACGAGGAGATGCACATAGTGAGGAGTTTTTCTTTGATTGACAGAACAATCAATTTGAATCTGTTGAGCTAATTTTCCGCAGCTCAACCAGGCTCTTCTCCATCTATTCACCTATTACCACAAACGAATATGAAACTGTCAATCTGTTTGCGCCGATCCATCCCCATCACTCCAGTTCCTCGTACAAAGCTTGCGACTTGGGGGCGAAAAGATTCCGCACTTAGCTTCAAGGAAAAGTCATGTTGCCGAACTTCAAACTCAAGGTGGTCGAGCTGTTCTTGTTGATAGGTTTTGGCAAGCCATCAAGAGCTTCACTCAGACAATGAGTATTCGAGAACCTCAAAAATAAGTAAAAGCTCTCACTGCGTAAATGTAAATGTGCCGACACATCTTTATAGCCTAGATGCACATTTTCGGCATTCTTTAGCATGTAAACATTACCACCAAATCGAAGATTGAGTAGGCAGCCAGTGGAAAATTTTTCTTATAGTGACGGTGCAGGCAATGGTTATCCACATTTTACGGAAAATCACCTCTAGGTGAAAGTTTATTCTCAAAAACATGTAGCATATTAAAGAATTCTGCCCACAAATTTTGTACAATAAGGCATCGTCATTTGATCACACGATCGTTTCTTCTGTTGATGGGCGTTACTGGATTCCCAACAATGCAATATATCACAGATAATGTTAGTCTATTCCTGCTACATAACAAAGATTTATGTAAATTTTAAGTGTACCACAGGGACAAGATAAATGAAAATTTGACTTCACCATTGCCCACCCACAGAGGTAGAAAGAACCCAGAATGCTTCCCAATCACAGTTACAATTGATACAAGAATGAGAGAAAAGACTTGATAGCAAAATTGCCTGTCCGCCTCAGAGGTGGTGCTTTAAGACCTGACTCTGCAGTACTCTGCCCGACCAAACTCGCCGGATGACTGTAACAAAAAAATGAACTTGGAGTAGAATCACATGATAGAAAAGTGACCTGCCTTCCAGGACAAGTTAAAACCTTCTGAGATATCGTGAATAATGTTTGTGGGCAAACAAACATCAGACTAGCCTCGTCAGTTTCCATCTCAGAGAAGCTGTTGAAATTGCATGCGTTTTGTTTTCTCCACGCCACAATCCCCCAAACAAGAAGTGTTCACACGGCGACGACCAAAGACTGAAAGCAGTTCACATTAAACATGGTCAAGTTATTGAGAAGAACCCAAAAACTTTCCGGGGAGCTCAGAAATATGAACGCATATTATATGGGAGCATTAGCACAGCAAGAGAGCTGCTACCTTCAGATAACTTCAATGGTTCTCTATGTCACCTTCAAGATTTCATGGAAGGCCTCTTGAGGTATATCAACCGAACCAACATGTTTCATTCTCTTCTTTCCTTCCTCTTACTTCTCCAAAAGCTTTCTCCTCCGCGTAACATCCCCACCATAACACTTGGCAAGAACGTTCTTTCTCATGGCAGATATCCTATACACAAATACACGCACTACATAATCAAAGACCACTCAAGAACAATGTCTTTTAATTACTTGCGCATCAAAATTTATTAAGAGCTAGAAAATTCACACAGCTTTAGCTGAAGGCAGGGCAGGGACAGACCGACGATATAATCTTAGTGGGGGCAAAGTACAAGAATTTTACTTCATGCTCTTGATGCCTAATCTATCTACTGTAACAGAAAATCTACATTTTGTCTGCATATTACTATATAAAAAGTAGACCCATTAGAATGATAATACTAATTGCTCTGGCTTTCAAATGCACTTTCCAGATAGTGATGCGCTTTCCTCCAAGTAATGTAGCAATCAGTATTAGCATTAGGGACAGAATGAATGCATGTCTCAAGAGATAATTTGAACTCCCAGCGTCGCATTACCAACTGAAAAGAAAATTAAATTCATGTTTCTATTTCCAAGTACAAAATTCCTCAACTGAGACACAACCAACTTTAACCATCCAACACAATCCCACACCAAATCATCATTCACATGAAAGAGCCACCTCGCAGACATACACAACAAAAAATTGGCCGATTGCATTACTATCCACACATGGCAAGAATCCTAAGAAGGGTCCAGTGGAACTACACATTAAAGCATCTCATAGTCAAAGAGGGATTTGAAGCTTCTCTGCTGAACTCCCAGCGTCGCATTACCAACTGAGAAGAAAATTAAATTCATGTTTCTATTTCCAAGTACAAAATTCCTCAACTGAGACATAACCAACTTTAACCATCCAACACAATCCCACGCCAAATTATCATTCACATGAAAGAGCCACCTCGCAGACATACACAACAAAAAATTGGCCGATTGCATTACTATCCACACATGGCAAGAATCCTAAGAAGGGTCCAGTGGAACTAAACATTAAAGCATCTCATAGTCAAAGAGGGATTTGAAGCTTCTCTGCTCATCCATCAGAGTGAGCTAACATTAGTGACAAAATGAAGCTGTTACAAAGGCTTGGAATTTGCATGAGGAGCACTATGGATGAATTAAAGCAGTTATGGCAATTTTAACAAAAGATAGACACTAAAAGGACCAATTTGACTGGTTTGGGAAACCGCCACTGTCAGAGATAGTTATTCTGACACAAGTGAACGACAAAGAGCCATTCTGCTAATGGCAACGGTAAAACCAATGGCTACTTTATGGAGTTGAGTGGGAAACGGTCATATAAGGATTGGAAGACTACGTATACTCAATGCAAGAGAAGTAGTGAGGTTGGGTGGAATGAACAAACTGAGCTACAGCTCTTGAGTCCTCTTCTTTGTTTTGCTTATGTTATTTGTAGCTGTGATGCTAATAATGTCTTTGTGTTGGTGTTACTGAGTTGTAATAGCAAAGAGCCAAGAGTACAAGTGCGAGTGCAAGTGTTTCTATCCCGATAGTGTGATCCATTGTGTAAAGGGAACAACACTAGCCAGTTGTAACTTCCAATGCTGATTATTAGTCTTGGGAGTGGTTGTAGGTTTGGAAATAAAACCGAATCACTATAAATCTCAATGTAACTAGCAACACTCCTAATTATGTTAAATTGTTTATGCTGTTGGTGAAGTTTTAACTTTTTATATTTCGCAAAAGTTCTTCATAGTTTTCCTTCAACCTATTCACCCTCTTTCTAGATTATATTGTTAGCCTCAACAACATAATCGAAACCTTGCACCTCTAAGTTTAGTTTTCCAGCTAATCTTTACCAGTTGTTTCTTATTTTTAAGCTAGACGATTACTTTTCCTTCTCACTAACTCGTAGGATTTACATTCCCAAGCAGCATATGAAATTGGGAAAAATTACCAAAAAAGTCCTAAACCTATTGCACTTGTACTAGTTAAGTCACAAATCTTTCAATTGTGAGTTATAAACCTTTTGAAAATTTGCCAATTTAGCCTTTTAGGCTAATTTTGATATGAAATTGCTAATATGGACGCTAGCTGTCGTACATGGCACGGCCAATGTTGACGTGGATAATTTTTATAATTTAAAAAAAATCAATTTTTTTCTTTTTTCTTTATTTTTCTTTGTCTTTCTTCATCCGTCGGTCACTGGGACTCGGCGACGGCCGGTGACCAACCATAGGAGCAGAACGGCGAGGGCAGGCCCCAAGCAAGGCTCGAGCTTGCCAGATACCAACAAGGTCGATCTTGCCCTGGGCCGATAAAGTCAAGCCTCGCCCAATCCCGACAAGCTCGAACCTCATTCGAGGCCGGTGAGGCTCGAGCTGTCCAAATCCCAATGAGGGCGAGCCTTGCGTGAAGGCGGCGAGGTCGGCCCTCGCATATGGATAGTCGCTGTTGCCAAGGCTCGATGACCGACGGAGGAAGAAGGAAAAAGAAAAAACTAAAATAAAATAAATTTAGAAAATTTAGAAAATTTCAATTTTTTTAATTCCAAAAATTGTCCATGTAAGCGTTGGCCATGCCACATAGAACGGCCAGAACCCATGTCAGTAGTTTTCGACCAAAATTAGCCGAAATGACTATATGTACTAATTGTCAAAAGCTTGAAAACTAAATTGACACAATTAAAAGTTTTATGACTAAATTGGTATAAGCGCAATCAGTTTATGTTTTTTTTTTTGGTAATTTCCCCAATGAAATAGATTGGTCGTGATTCCTTCTCTTAGAAAAATTTGTTTCGGTAGAATACCCAAACCTAGAATAGGAAAATGATTCTAGGAACCTTAGTACCATAGACGGACAATCTTGAATTTGCACAATTCGAATGTCTACAGACCTAATGTGGGACTGAGAGGGCGCGCGTTATGGGAGAGCTAACATTTCCTCATTTCCTCACACAGAACCGAATCCTTAAATTGCAGTTCTTTTGTTTCTTCCCAATTGACCGGCACGTGCAACTACATCTCCAATCATCCCAGGTTAATTAATAATTTCATCGCTAGAAAAAGCCGTGTTGCTCACTTCATCTAATGCACAAATTGCACCTTCTTCAAGCTTATAACATGCAGAAGCTCTCAAATTTTCTATAACAACCAATTCAGCCCCCTATTGATTATTGAGCTTAGTACATTTCATTTTCTAGTGACGAAATCACATTTCACCTTTAAAACCTAAATTTCTCGCAAAAATCCGATCGTCTTGTGCTTTCTGTTCGTCTGAGATTACCTGTTCACTATCTAACTCCAAATTTTGCTGCTGAAATCGAGGTTCGCAGCGAACTAAGTTATATTGCAGGAACTCATCTCTAGCAATGAGATGTTGTTTCATCGTCGAAAAGCTGAGATTCTCGAGGGTTGTATTAGCACTCACTGGTAGTACCAGGAGATTGGGATACCGTATGCTATCGGGAAAAGAAAAAGGGTGCTTCAATGCACATCAAACACATAAAGATCTTGTTGGGTTTTTGACTCAGTTGGGCCGCTCATTATGGGCCGACCCAGCCCAGCCCAGCCCATTGAAGTCGAAATGTGTCCTGATTAGAAGATGGGTTTTCTTCTTCCAAAGAGATGGGGCACCCAAAGTCCATTTTGATGTAAAAGGAAGAAATAAACTCGTACTGATTCTGGCGCTCGTGTGAAAGAGTGAGCGAGATTCAGGAAGCGATATCTTGTTGCAAGAAGACGATAAGGCAGTGTGGGAATCAAGTGACAATCTTGATTGGGAAAATTTGGGAGCTCCCTATTGATCTGATCTTATTCACAATTGTTGGAACCTTGGACACGAGTATTGGTAGGACAATCTCAACTCGTTGAATTTGTTAGAAAATCCAATTTAAAAGTGATGTGGGACAATATTTCAACATCCCTCTCACGGGCAAGCCGGATTATGAAAGAGCGTGGAATTTGACTGATGAAGGGTGGACGCATATATGCGAAAAGGATAACAGTGGTTCTGATAACATATTAGAAAATCCAAACTGAAAGTTTAAGTTGATAAGTGGAGGATCTGCGACCCGCTGTCGAGCGATGATGTTGGATAATATTTCGACATACTTCAAGAGGTTAGCCAACTTCGAATCTTGGACGTATATTCATGTGTTCGAACTGAATTAAATTCCACCGGATGTCCTCAAGCATATATGGCTTGCCCAAACTGCTGCTACAGGGGCTCTCACAGATCTGCTACTAGCACAAATCAGATCATGCATGAATTTCAACATATCGTGATCTTTACGCTAACGTTAATGTTGTACGTGACTATGAAAAGAACAAATGCCTAACTCAAGATCAAACATTTTTGAACTCTTAGCTGGCGAACATTCTTGTTTATTTAATAGGGGAGTAAGCAGGTGAAGACTTTCGAGTCCCAAGGACAGCGATTGGGTTTTGCCAAATTCAATGGGCTGAAGCACGTGGAGTTGGAAACGAAATTGACTGGTTCTGACAAGATGACAGAGATGTTCCATGCCTCATCTTCATTGGGTTATGCAAAGTAGCAGCCAAAATCCAAGTTCATGCATCATACTGGCTCTTTTCATGAGTAAGATATAGCAAAAAAAGGCTTTCCAACTACTCTGGGAGTTCTGTGGAAAATATAAACTTGCAGTGAACGGGCAATTGAAGCAGCTGAGAGCTTCCTAGGATGGCCAACCCTGGCTGCCTTTTAGTACAGGAGTTCAATGTGGCAAAAGAGAGAATCACGCTTTTCACGATCTCTTATTAAAGAAGAGGCAAAATGACATAAATAGTTTCTCGATTTGTGCATGTCAAAGATCATTATTGAAGTAAAACACATACAACGAAAAGCTAATGCCCGACGTGTAGAAAAACATCACAGCAAAAGTTGAAGTCGGAATTGGGCTTCAAGTCAAAACTGCAAGTTCTAATTTTACTTCAATAAATAAAATAAATATATATAGATTTAGATTTTAAAGTGGGAAAAGATAAGAATAATAAAATTTTACGAAAAGGTATATATCTCGAGGTTAATTGACTAATCAAAGTAGAACCACGACATCAATTTTTTTTGCTTAATTTAATCAACCTTTAAGGTTTTAAATGAGTATTTCTCCTAATATAAATATGATTTTTATTTTCTAGAGTCAAATCAATCAACAATAACTTGGCATTATTAATTTAAACACATCTCAAGGTAAATGAATTTTTTTTTCCTACTATTTCTCTTCAAGTAACACACAACATATTAGGATCATCGTAGAATTCATTCGCTTTTTTCCAATAAAATGTGTAAAATTGTCTTTGTGCATTACACGAGTTGTTGTGCAAGTTATCACCAATTAGGAGTAATGTCCTGGGTAGTCCTTGAACTTTTACTCGTTAATCAATATAGTCTTGAACTCTTTTTTTATCAATTAAATCCTAAAATTTTTAAATTGAATAAAATGTGATCCTTTTGTTAAATTCAACGTAAGGTCATGTACGTTAAATTACAGAAAAGTAGAGCGATACTTATTAGTGCGAAAGAAAAGACTGATTTATTACATACCAAAGATCATTATTGAAGTAAAACACATACAACGAAAAGCTAATGCTCGACATGTAGGAAAACATCACAGTAAAAGTTGAAGTCGGAATTGGGCTTCAAGTCAAAACTGCAAGTTCTAATTGAACTTCAGTGAAAAAAAAATTATAGATTATAAAGCGGGAAAAGATAAGAATAATAAAATTTTACAAAAAGGTTGATGATAAAGATCTTTTTTAAAATTTAATATATTATATATGTCTCGAGGTTAATTGACTAATCAAAGTAGAACCTCGACATCAATTTTTTTTGCTTAATTTAATCAACCTTTAAGGTTTTAAATGAGTATTTCTCCTAATATAAATGGGATTTTTATTTTCTAGAGTCAAATAAATCAACAATAACTTGGCATTATTAATTTAAACACATCTCGAGGTAATTGAATTTTTTTTTTTCCTACTATTTCTCATCAAGTAACACACAACATATTAGGATCATCGTAGAATTCATTAGCTTTTTTCCAATAAAATGTGTAAAATTGTCTCATGCATTACATGAGTTGTTGTGCAAGTTATCACCAATTAGGAGTAATGTCCTGGGTAGTCCTTGAACTTTTATTTGTTAATCAATGTAGTCTTGAACTCTTTTTTTTATCAATTAAATCCTAAACTTTTTAAATTGAATAAAATGTGATCCTTTTGTTAAATTCAACGTAAGGTCATGTACGTTTTTGCGTGTCTAAATTGCCGCATCAACAATGAAGGGGTCGAACAAAAAATGCATGCTGCCATGTCATTTAATTTATCCGAGTCAGCATAGTATATTACATTATTTTCTTTCTTCAAGTTTTCTTTCTTTTCATTTTCTGCATTCTTCTTCTTCATTCGTGCCACCTCCACCACTCTTGCAGTCGTCATCGACCCACCATCCATCACCCCTACTCGTGTCATCCTGCCTCTCTCTAGCCGCACATGTCTGCCTTAGATCTAAGGTACACGGGCCTTGCCTCATATTAGAGGTGGTTTGGCTTCAAATATGAGGCGTCGTGACCTGACAATTGAGGTGAAACCTCTTCCAAATGCTTAGGGAGCTTACGATTTCATGCTTTATTTGACTTCACGCCGAGGGTTTCTTCTAACCCTTCCCTCACGATAGTACTTCATTATGAGTTATCCAGGAGTAATTAGCCTTGCATGGTGGTGCTTGTTGATTCACACGGGATCTCATGTAGCCCGTGCTACTTAGGCCAAAATATAAGCTAGCGATGCTTTTGGTCGCTGGAGTCTCACTGTATAAGGTGTGGCACCCCACTGCTTTTCACCTAGCAACGCAATCGCTTTCCCAGAACCTCATTTTCACGATTTAAGCTGCTCCAATTTCGTTTGCCACTACTGTAATGGTGGAGCACAGCTGTAAAGAAAGAAAAAGATTGGCCAAAAAGGAAAATAAGAGGAAAAAAAAGTAAAAAATGTTGCTGCACTTCATATTGTGGGCTCCTCAATGGAGAATGCAGAAGCATTTGGACCGTTAGACTAGAGACTTCGCATGACAACTTGGACAACCAGCGAATAATTAATTATGTTAGCCTCCCCATCACCCCATCAGCAATTTTTATTAGCCAACTTAAAAGAAGAATGGCATTGAACTCGATTTAAAATGCTCGGAAATTAAATTCAACCAAAAAATAGTTTAAGGACTATGTTGAATTCCTAATAAATGGTGGGTTTGTTTCATAGAAAACTCAATGATAAGAAAAGCATTTTACAAGAATATAATTAGTTTTCCATAATTTGGTGATACATGATCGAAATCATTTTCTAATGTTTGGATTTTTTTGGAAAATTATTTCAATCACATGACTTTATTTCAAGAAAAAAAATCAAAATTTTTCATTTTTTTATTATTATTTTAAAAATTCGAAATTTTAATTTTTTAAACTTCTCTTTTGAAAAAAATCGGATTTCTAATTATTTTTTAATTTCCTTTTTCTTTGTCCTCCTTCCTCTGCCATGATCGGTCGGCGATGGCCACAAGCAAGCTTGAGGCTCACTCGATGAAGGCCACAGGCGAGCTTGGGTTGGCGAACTCCAGCTTGCCTAAAGCTGGCGAGCCGCGAGCTTGTCGGCCTCCATGGAGTTTGGCCAAGCCTCGACCTCGCCAACATTGAGCGAGGTTGAGGTGCGAGCTTGAAGGCCAAGTCGCGAGGCGGTGAGGTCGAGGCGTGAGCTCGCCGAACATGGCGAGGTCGAGCCTCTCCGGCCTCAAGTGAGCTTGACCTCGCCGCAACGAGGCTAGTGAGCTCGGCCTTGCCTGAGGCTAGCTGACGACCGGCAAAGGGAAGAAGAAGGAAAAATGAAAAAACAGAAAAGAAAAAAAAGAAAGAAAAGAAAATATAAAGTATTAAAAATTTTAAGAAAAGCAATTTCCGAAAAGTGTTTTCACCTGATTAGATTAGAGAATTCACTTTTATAAATTAATAAATAATTATTTTCCTTGACCGAAAAATATTTTCGACGAACCAAACGGGTGAGAAGTTTGGAAAAAGAATTTCCACAAAATACTTTCTCTCAAACAAATACATTCAAAAGTTCGAGGATTACCCACCATATTATCCCCCATAATTATATGAACCAAAGTCAACCTCATTCTTATGATTCTTTCTAGGACAAGAAATGGAAAAAAGGGATCAAAAGATTTAGATCTATGACCTGAGCAGGTCCCTCAAAGGCTCCATTAACTCGAGATCACCCGGATGTAAAACTTTTAGAGGGTATTCGTTCTTCTTATGGAAAACAAAAAATACCCTATGAAAGTCAAAGATAAAGGAAGAATTTAAGGAGGCGAGGCGAGCGGGCACCGAGAACAAAAGATCCAAATCTGACCACCACACACCCTAGTTCACATGCAACGTGGTGGCCTCTAGGCATTCTACAATGGCGGTAGGGTGGTGAGAAAAGTCCGATAAAGAGATCTTAACTTGAATTATATAATAGGAGTCGAGACCCCACCCCTTTGTTCACGAGTGGGCAGAGACTGGGTACCCACTTAGCCACGCATCGTCCAACGTTCAGAGATGGTGGCGTGCCCACTTCCCATTCAAAGTTCGACAATTCGTAGATTACTGCAATCGGATTGTGGTATGACATGAAGCAGAAATAATGTTTAAGCAAAACTATGCAATATCTCGCAATTGATTTATTCAAGTTCTGTGGAATCGTGTTTAGACTTCAAATTTCGAACAACCGGGGCTTATTATATAAAACTATAGTGTGAAGCATGTCTCCTTTTTCCGCTTTTGACTTTCCTTGCCGAACATGTAATCGATGATATTCCAATAGTAGAAACTTATAGAAATGAATAGCGACCCACTTTAATATTTATCTAAGTCATTCTTCGAGGTCATGATGCCCAACATGCATCTCTTTAATATTTATATTTATTCAAGATCCATTAGCCGAAAATTATGTTTGTAGATGGGCAGTTAAGAGATCCATGTTGGATATCATGACATCGAAGAACGACTTATATAATTATTAAAGAGCGTCGTTATTCATTTCTATAAAGTTTCTATTATTGGAATATTATTGATTATGGTTCTTTAAATGTGTTGTCCTGCAAGAAAAGTCAAAAGCAGAAAAAAGGGACATGCTTCACACTAAAGAAAAAGAGGGTACATTAAATCTCTTTGCTACCCATCTACATACGTCATTTTATTCAGGATTCGTTTATGGTGGACATGTAACATACCCTCTCTTTCTTTTTTACAATAACCAGATATAATTACCCATTGATTTGACTTGTTGATGTATTTCTCAAATTATAACTAGCTACGTCAACGGTAATAGAGGCAGATGAACCTTTTTTTAAAAGAAGTTACACGACCAATATATTGATGATCAATCTGTGTCCATATCAAAATGTGACAAAATTAGTTTATCGACCAAACCCGATCTTGTTAAAAGGTTAGCTGTAGATGTATAATTTGATCATTCGACATTTATTGCAAATAAATATATTATTTCTTCTTATAATTTTCTCGATCAACTTGCAAGTGTACTTTCTTAAGGATTTTTGCTGGTTGGCTTCACGAAGCACAACTCTACGCAAGAACAACTTATAATTGGCAACAAAATTATAAGTCATCTTTGTCCAGTTGAGATGTCTTAAAATTTTTGGATTGACAGACTTGGAGTGAGATAACTTAGCCTACCATATTATTTAGTGGGTTTGGTGTCGACTTGTGTCCTCCTAACAAGTGACAATCCGTCATTAACTCATGTTGTCATGACATGCCGCAACCTTCCATCGTGACACGCCGCATCTTATCAACCACTAATTTTAGTGGGTTTAGTGTCGACTTGTGTCCTCCTAACAACTGACAATCCGTCATTAACTAATGTTGTCATGACATGCCACAACCTTTTATCGTGACACACTGCATCTTATCAACCACTAATTTTCCTACACAATGGTTGCTACATGACACGATCCTGTACATCAACCAGTCCAATTCAATTCATTTGCGGACTTTTCAACACCTGGATTTTAGCACTTCTAGGCTTCGTTAGTTCATCACTTTCCACACTTTTGAGACTCGTGAACGCCTACAGTTCACCTAGGCTTCACCATCTTCAACTAGGATATTATTGGCTGATCAAATCATCGAGAAAATCTCAACGACAAATTCTTATCCGCTCGACACTCCTTATCTGTCACTTGTCATTCGAGTTCATTGTGCTTTCCCACTCCTCTTATCCTCTCTACATCATCCCGCTTCTGCTATTATTGATGGACTTTGCTAGCTCTTTTTCCGGAGTAAAACGTACTCAGCTAAATTCGGTCGATTGGCTTTACGTAGACCTTACTAAACGGTGACGATGCTTTTATATTCCAAAGTGTAGTGTCCTTTTTATGGGGTCTGTAGGCTGTTGTTCACTGGCTACAAGAAAATTCTGTGTCTTCTGAAATCGATTGAGAGATATGCATTAGAAACAAGCTTAATTCCCCAAAAAATTCCAAACTTAAGGTCCCATCCCAATTTTATCCCGAACTTTCTTCGTAAAAAAAAAACATCACAAACTTCACTTTAGTCCCGAATCTACTCCGATTAACTCTTTAACCAAAAATCACCACCCGGTTTCTTCAAAAATTGTCATTGGTTTGTTCATAAATCGATGGCTGGCATTATTATGAAACGGACTCGATCGCACCATTTGCAGACTATGCTACAACATAACGGGCCGACTTTGGCTATTGGATGAGACGAACAAAGTTGAAATCGACGTTGACCAGAGAATATTAAGACTTAATGAAAAAAATGACAGGTGCGAGATTAGCTCTACGTGCGCACTCGGGTGTGCATTTCAGGATCGACTAGCTCTAATACCAAAATAAGAAATAATATGCGGAAAGGAAATCTAGTACATTTCGATGTTATTTGAATGAAGAGCAATACATGAGCCTATTTATAAACTTTATTAGATGTAATCAAATCAAGTGTGATCAATCAAGGATACACACAGTTGGAGATGTGAAGAATAGCCCAAACATAGCAAAAAATATTTTAAAAAAATATCCTAAAGATCTCTATAAAAAAATATCCTAAACATCTCTAGCATCTAACGCTAGACTCGCCTCCCGAGCTCATCGGTCCGTAGTCGAGACAGCCCTAGGAAGTGTTCTCGTGCGGTTTGGCCGTCGTGGTCCTCCTGGCCTTGCCTCAAGAAGTTGGCCTAGCTTGCTTTCCAAAGTGTGGAATTGGCCACGGGTGCATACTTTGACCGCACATAATGTTCATAATTGAAAGGATCATAGAGATGTGGGCTAGGGGTACGCTTGCTCATGGGTATATGATCCAATATCTGTGGTTGAGTAGAATCAGGGTGATTAGATTGGTCATACATTTCAAGTGGCTAAGATGGTACTTGGGTGTATGGTGATTTCCTTAAATCATTCAGGGGGAGAACGCACACGGCTTATTCGCGTGTTTCCCACGTATGGCACTACTGTTACGTAATTGCTTCCCGTATTAATTATTCAAATGTTACGTAATAAACGATTTTTGCTAATCTTACAAACATCATTTTCTGGAACACGCGCAAACGTGTTGCACGTATTTGCCAGTGGGAATTAAAATAATGACCCCCCCTAGCAAAATAGATATTGTACGGGTCGATAAGTAATCCAGCTGTCAAATGACAACTTGACAAGGACACGATAATCAGGATAAGACCGTCCATTATCCAGCCACACTCCAATAATATATTTGAGAATAAAAAGGTGAGGTAAAGGTGGACAATCACTAATCATTAACCAAAAATGCAAAAAAGAAAAAAAAAACTCGAAATTAAAAATTGCATGTACAAAAAGAATCACGTCGTAGCATTATCAACATTCCAATTGGATAAAAAAAAGTCATAACAAAGCAATGGCACCACGTTATTCTCAGTTGAATTCGTCATTCCAACGCAAAAGTGCATTCAACCATCTCCGCAGTTACATTGAAACCCAAATTTAATAGATCAAATATATTGTTTTTTAAACTTTTCTCTCCTCGCTAGCTAAGCAAAACCAAAAATAAGAACGTGTCTTATCACATTCATTATTGTCTTCTTCAATAGATCGGAATCATCAATTGAACACGGAGCAGTCGCGGCGGATGTTCCCATTCCTCCCGGTCTTGACCCCGACCCGGCCCAGCTTGGTCATGGCGGTGACGAAGGCGCGCTGGAAGGCCGGGGTGCTACTGGCCCACGCGTTCACTGTGGGCCTCGACCGCGGGTCGGTGAAGAGGACTTGGTCCGAGGTGAAAAGTCCCATCCCGTTCTGGAGGTTCTTGAAGTACACGTTGTCGAAGGTCCGGGGGGGTGATCGGGTCCATGTTGATGGCTATCCTCGGGTCGACATTCCGGGGGCACATGCCCTGGAGCTGGGTCGCGTAGTCCCGGTTCAGGGTGGGGTCGACCGGGTTCTGGCGGCTGAAGTTGTATATCCGGTTCGAGAATTTGCCGCAGTGGGAGAATCCGAGCGTGTGGGCAGCTGCAAAAGAGCAAGGGGAAAGGACCATGTATAATGAGGCAAAAAGATGAGGACACCTTATCATATGATAACGATAGATTATAATAATAATAATGTGCACAACATTATTAATTGACAGCAACATGACATGCATCAAACTCGCCAAATCTCATTATATAATATCGACCCTGTCCACGTTCTAGTTGCACATGCTTCTAATGGTTTGCCAGCGATGTGTCAAGTTTCTGATCGGAGCAATCTCACCGGCCCTTGTGTCTTATAGCTTGCTTAATCCTCGAATTACGTTAGGATAATATGGTGATATCGATTAAACTAATTTACGACCCATATTGTAATACCTATTTTAAAGAGAGTCTATCAAGCAACGCTCGGTAACGGCCATATTTAGATAATTGCTCGGAACCATCCGAGTTAATTTATTGAATAGTTGACCATGTTGTATACACTCTACGTGTACATGTGATGAGGTCGTGCTGGGCGCTTACCTGAGAGTGCGATCATGTCAGTTTGGGAGAGGCCATGGGAAGCAAACAAGGCATTGAGCTGGTTAAGGTTGAAGGTCGGCTGAGGGAGCCTCCCATTGACACTCGCCGCCGTCGAAACCAGCCCGTCCAATCTCCCCAATTCCACTGCATACGACGGCCCTCCTGACTGCAATTTATACCAAATTCGCTGGTTCATTTTCCGGCATAACACCAAGATTGACATTTGCGGCACGATTGTCGGCATCGCGATGGCTCGAAAGCTATTTAAACGTGAGAAATTAGGACACCAACCAGTGCGATGACGTCTCGGGTGGCCATGGTGAGGATGTCGGCGCACGAGACCTTGTTCCGGCAGCTCGGGACCGCGTCGACAGCCGCTTTCGCCTTGATCACGGTGTCGAACCCGTCTCCGGCCAGCGACAAGTTGTCTGGGTGATCCTTCTCCGCCTTGTTGTTGGGAGTGGACGCCACTATCACCGAAGCATCACAGCCCTATTCATCCAAAGAAAATGCCAAAACACAAGAAGCACAAGAAAGAAGATCGCTGATTGGTCAATCCCGAACGAAAGAATGACCCATATGGGTCTTTCAAATTCAATCATGGGGGTATCGGAATACCTGGACGAAGCAATCATGGAAAAAGAGACGAAGAGTGCCGGGGATGGTGACGAAGGTCTGCTGGAACTTCAGTCGAACGGCATTGCGCACGATGGTCTCGACGTTCGGGCAGACCTTGGCGTAGTAGTTCTGCCTCAGCTGAGCCGACGCCGAGAAAGGGCAGAGGCACAAGCAGACGGACAGCGACCACACCGCGAAGAGCTTGAACGAGGCCATCGTCGGAAGCCGAAAGAAGAAGTGGGTTTCTGGCGACACAAAGCGACAGACAAAGGCGGTGAATATATAGGGGTAAATTTCGAGGGTTCGGGGTTAACGTGGTGGGAGGCTCGGAGCTAGGGAGATTATACAGAAGCGGTCGTAAAGTGCCAGCTGGGTTTCGACTAGAATCTCTCTCTTTTTTCAAAAGAAGGAAGAGGGTTGAAAAGTAGTGAGGGGGCTTTGATTAAGAAATCCTGAAAGAGATGTCGATGGTGGCTTCTTCCGATGGCCGCCCTTCGTCTCAATCGTTTGGTCGCGTTGCTTCTTACAGGACTTGAGTTTGAAGACCGTTAGGACCTAAACGTGGTCCAAATCGCGAGACAGAGAGAGAGACAGAAAGAGAGAGAGAGAGAGACAATGAACATAGCATCCACGTTAGGGCAGCTTCGGGTGCCCTTCGGAAGTACATAGAAAAGGGTTTCCATGTGGGCCCTGCCAATGCTGGCCATGCTTTGCTAGGATAGAATCTCTGTGATGAAAAGATCAGCACTGCATAAGGTCACCGAGATTTCTCTCCATACGGATGTGGAAACTTAATGAATTGGCGTGGTTGAATTATAATAAGAAGCCAAAAGGGCAGGACCCATGTGGATATGCTGTGGAATCTTGCCAATAATGGTGATGTGATGAGGCCAATTTGACTAGGCGCAACGCTCTTAGCTATCAAGATCATGACTCGGATGTTTCGACATCGAATGGCTATTCGAGCAATGGTGGTGCGAAATGCGATGGTCTTGTGATGGGGGTTCAAAGCATTTCAGCTGTCCTACTCGTCTGCTATTGAGTCGTTTACATGCGCGTAGCCATGTGTGAATGCCAAATGCTGATCGAGTCAAGAATTTTTTTATCTAGATCGTTGCCGAAAATTGAAATGATTGAGTATGTTCTCATTGATGGAATTCATAGGTGGATTCCCAATTTGTGATTTTTATTAAAGGCCTCATTTGGTTCTGTGTTGACGAGGAATCAATAAGTGAGTTTCCGTTTTAGGTAATTTCATTGCATAGGATTAGACTATGTTTCCATTACGCGGGTGACAATATCTAAGGTCTTTCGATAATGTACATCTAGGCCATTGAACATTCAGTGGTTAAGATGTGGTCACCCTTTTGAATTTTGCGTTTTCTTAGCTCTTTTTCTTTCTTCCTTTCCGATTTTTTTTTCCCAATGATCGGACTCTTTGTTGATTCGTCGCTTGCCCGTCGCCGCGTAGCCACCCGTCAGTCACTGTCATGAGCCTTCGCCATCGTGCCTCCATATATCCAATGGCAACTTCGACCACTTGCCTACTCAAGTCGTCAACTGTGCCTCCGTCACTCTCCCTCTTGTGGAGCTCGCAAATCAAGCCCATGGAGGTCGCTCTCCTCGCGCAACCCTAGATATGTGGTCGCGTGAGGCTAGTGATCCCGCTACAATACTGGAGCTCGACTGTATAGAATCGCTCGATTTTAAGAACGAGAGGGAGAGAGACCCACCGTGCGACCACATCATGTTGGCACCCGGCCATCGACCTTCATAGCCACCGCGTCCAGACTCAGCTTGGTCCTTTCCGAGTTTAACTTCCCAAGTCTTTATCAGGCTTCAAACGCAATACATGGGCGTGTGCGTTCGCGCACACAGATATACAAATTGAGCTTCGACGGCAGCAACACCCCCGCCGGAATCCCAATACTAATTACAAGTAGGTAATCCAATTCCACGTTGCTTAATGGATCAAATTTCAAGACTAATCACATTCCATGCTTGAAACTTCGTACGAACGAAATGATCTCAGGATTCAAATTCCATTCCTCAAGAAATCTGATCCAATGTATAACCAAAACGAGGCCTAGTAGTGATAAACTAATTTAATCGAAGGAATTGAGGTTTTATCTGGAGGCACTAAAGGGTTGTGCTGAGCTTGAAGTTTGAACATGGGAAGTCAGCTAACCACCACTTACACATGGGCGGGTCCCCACTGGAAGTTTGCGAAAGGTCGTCTCAGATTAGTCAAGTGCTTATTAAACAATTAGAGATTAATCAAAATTAGATAATTCGAAAACCCCCCCTTTTTTTTCTCTTTCTTTCTTGAGGGCAACACCAGAATTTATGTTCTTTGAGTAGGATGGTCCTGGCTCTGCTTCTTCTTCTTTTTTAATTTTGCTTCGGTACTTACTGCCGAGAGTCTTGTTTTAGATCAAAGCCTTAGGATAGTCACGTAGTAGCAGTGGACTAAACACATAACGTTAAGTGCTAGAAAGCCAAATCAAAACGTCCTTTCGAATGTATCTCTATATTAAAACAGCCGACAATAAATCTCAAATTATACCCATTATAAAATAAATACTCTACATTTATTTTCGTGTAAAAAAAAAACTCAAACTTCTATCTATTTGATATATATAATTTCTATTTCAGTTTCATCTAGGATATAATTGTTACACTAGTATAAGTTCGGTGTTTTTTATGGCGTCACAATATGCAAGTTTAGGATTTTTAATGACACAAAAAAGTTCAAGATACATGTATCACGGTGAGCATAACTTAAGATTTTTTGTGGCATTAACTGTATGAGAAAAATATAATTGAAAATTTATCAAAATTTCTTGGGAATACTTCTATATCTCTCCTATGATTTGAGGTGTTCAACAATAATTAAACATTTGATTCCAAACACAAGGTTAAACACAAAATCAAAAGTTAAAACGGAAACAACCAAACACAATATTCTTGTGTGTAATAACTCTAGCTATGCTTGTTTTCTAACACTTATTACATCGCAATTGTAGAGAAACTATTGGGAGCACGCAGCAAAAATATCGCTAAAAGAAAGTCGAAGCTCGAGCCATTCAATTAGACCCACATTACCGACCAAAAAAAAAAAATTAGACCCACATTTACTCAAAAACTTAAACCAACGAGTTATGGGCTGATTATGATATGTATTAATAGGAAGTGGACTTTTTAACATAACTCACGTGCAAATCTCAACAATCTCCCTTCGCGTGTGAGCTCGCGATCGTGCTGCTACACCACAATGCCCAAGGCTACCCATCCTTTGGGACATTTCACCAATCAATTATCGACTCTAATACCATTTATTGAAACCGCGCAACAAAAGTCCAATACATTTGCTTATGTAGATCGCCAAAAGAGAGCTCAATTTAAGCTTATTATCATATTCAGTTAGACTCACATTCACTCAAAGGCTTAAGCCGGTAAGTTATGAGTCAATTATGATATATTAATTGCTTCATACCACACCAATTCTCTAATGTGAGACTTTTTCTAGCACAGTTCACACGTGCATCTCAATAGACACCACCCTACTTAAGTCTGCTCTTGAAGAAATTTTAACGGAATGTAACACCGAGTTAACTTTTACACAACCATTCACGCTTAATGTGTCATTGAAGTCTTTTTATTTGGAGTAAATTGGGAATATACGAACTCGTACTCCAATGAATGTGTAGATGGGCGATGAACATAATGTGCTCCAAGAACACCTAAAAGATATTTGTATTCTAGTCTTTTGTCTAAAAAAAGGATCGACTTGGTTATTGTTTCCGAGAAAATACACATAAAGACTTAACCATTCATAATGCGACGGTTGATTAATAGTACAAACCTGTGGATCCTTGGTGTTCGGTAAGGTTTTAAATCATTCGTATTGCCACGGTTGATAAGTAGTATAAACCTGAGGTTTAGCCGATGATCGTTCCATAATCTCATTTGCTAAAGATTTGAATGCCCTAAATCATAAACAGGTTTGTCATAATTAGGCACTACCTAAACCCAACTGCCCTCGGATTCCCAACGGGCCGACCATGTAGGCCTTCAAGCGTCGGCCCAACTCCGTGAGAAAAACTGCAATGTCGAAACCGAAATTCATGCACAGATTGAGAAGCTAGAAGTCACGAGCTTTCGAACGGCATGTTTCAATTATGATCTGCAACCTTCAATCCACGCAATATTGATCATGAATTCATGATCAATCATCCCCAGAGGATGAGTAAAGACTAAAGGGCAAGCATTAGGGCTTTTTGAGGTCTCACCTAAATGTCCAGTGGTCGGCCCACAATCTCCATATGGATGTTAGTCGGCCTGTGTTATAAGAAGTTATGGTGTGCGGGCTTGACTTCTATGATCGTGTCCTATTACAGTAGGAGGCTAGTTTTGCTTAGGACATCTCTTTTCCTTATTGCATATCTCTGTAAAATAGTACGGATAAGAGCGCACCATCGTCTTCTTCTTGTACTTTTCACAATTTGTTCAATATCGTCTCGATGCTTGTTTTTTTTGGTGCTAATGTTGTTGCTAAAGTGCATTCTTATTTTCTCATGTTAGTCCTACTAAATAGTAAAATGGAGATGCTGAGCTAGACTAGCAATGATACTGATTTTATTTTTGTTTAGATTAAACCATAATATTTATAAATCCTTACCAAGGTCATGCGACCCTAACCCATCAGTCGCCCAGGTTGCAGAACCCAATTTCAAATCTTGTTAGTGATGCGCGATATGATGTGAAATAGAATCTCAATTGGGTTTTGCAACCCCTGAAGAACAATTGTTAGGGTCGTTTAACCTTGAGAAACCATCGGCTAACCACCGCCATATAGTGATTGCAATTTGCAAGGGTCGTGACTCCCCCGCAAGCGGTTTAAAACCTGCATCTGTTTTCTTTGTTTTAATTTTCTTCTTTTTTGTATTTTCATTAATATTTATTTTTTTATATTCTCTTTAGAGTTCTTAAAAGTCACATTGGCATAACTTAACAAGCTAACCTTTTCAACTAGGTACGCAAATCAAATAAAAGTATTCAGTTTAGGGATCCACTGGCAAAGAAAAAAAAAGTATGGAGACAATATCGAACAAATTTAAAAGATACATGGATAACTTGTGCTTGAATATATAAATGATCAAATGAAAGTCATAATACATTTGTAAATTATAATAGATTCAATCTCAATCTTATCATGAATTTTTTTTGTTTCGTCTAATGAGATCACCAACTTTCACTTTAATCTTAACTCTGTTCCTATTAATCCTTTGTCCAAAAATGATCATTAATTTTTTTTTCAAAATTACCAAACATCATTACGCGATCGATTCCGTTCGAAAAGGGTGCATGTGGTTATGATGGAGGTGGAGCCATGGACAAACCTGAGCACGTAACGACAAGGATCGCCATCTTTCTTCCACATCTTCTTTTTTCCCCCCCTCAAAGCTTGTAGGGACCAATGGCAGCCTTGGTACGATTCCTTTTTGTGACGCAACCAAGCTCATGATGTGCTTGATTTTATCGTTCCGGAACTTCTCGATGGGGTCCTCAATACGACTGGCTGGTTCTATCAAAATTTCGTTTGTTTTTTCCCTTCGCTTTTTTCAATGGGACATTGGGTTTCATAAGTGTCCCACGTTTGGAGTGTTTCGCGGATGTTAGGTAAGAGATGCCATTTGATCTTGAAAAAAACAGAAAGGACATAAAGAGGTCATCTCCCAAGCCAAGTCGGAGATGCCCCCATTGAACTTTCAAATGCCATTTTAAGATCCAAAGTTTGAACTGGGGGTTTTATCAACGCATGCCACGAATACTTAAATGTTAACTCACCTGTTCCATCCATTGACTTGCTCTTGCAGATGAAATTCTTCATAGTTTGACAATGCTGGATGGGGGGTATAAGAGCATAGACTCTCGTGATCGAATCGTAAGCCGTTTCGCCTCGATGAAATTGAAAGCGTGTGGATCATTTCCTCTCGGTTTGATTTGACGTGTAAATTAAATTTTATAAAGTATTTGTTATTGGTCGGTATATCAATGCACAAGTGGAAACTGATTATTGAAATGATATTTTTTTCGCTAGTCAAATGCTAAAGTACTGTTTTTTCTTTTTGTTTTGGTCAAAAAAATGCTAGAATACTTGAATCTGAATATAGGGATGCATTTCTTCTTCCTAATCCGAAAATGTCTAGAAAGCAGGCACCAAGTTTGTAGACCAAATCAAGCAAAAATTTCTTCCCTTATTTTCTATAGTCGACTATTACAAAGCACACGAAGCGGCAAGCACGTACTTTTCTATAAGATATATGTATTTATTACATAACAAATGAAATGGGCTCACATGAGAAAGATTCATAGTATAATGTTGAATTCGGCTTTCTGGCTAATCACTAAATCTAACAAAAGCACATAGAATTTGACCAAGGTGTATCATTATATTTTATCAACTACACACCTTGGTAGTGAAGTATGTATTTCAAACGAAACGAATGTGATCAACTTGTTCAATCATAGACGCTGGCCCCCTTTGGTTCATTCAGCACGGAATCCACAATGAAATCATATTCTAAGCAATCACATTTTGTGGAATACTATTTCTTTTTAATTGTTTGGATGATTGGAAATTTTTTAATATAGAAGTTTTCGGAATTTAGGCTTTTTGAGCACATCTCAACCAATGAAAACTTCATGGCTGATATTTGGTTTATTTTTCCTTTCATTTTTTTTTTTGCCTTTTCCTTCTTCTTTCTTTTTTCTTTTTCCTTTTTCCCGCTTTTTTTTTTTGTTTTTCATTGTTCAACCTCTATGCTCGCTTCTTCTTCTTCCCAGGCCTCATAGATCGGCTGCCCATTCGCCACAGTGAATCGGTCCGACCACCGAGCCACAGTGCCGAAACTTGCCGCCTCCATTTGGCGACGAAGCTGGCCCCTCGCTCGCTCAATTTATCCGATGTGCTTCCCTCCCTCCTCCCTATATACGGAGGTCCCGACTCGCGGCCATGGAGGATGCTAGCCTCCATCGATTCATTTCACCGAAGGTTGTCGGCCTTCCATGGCAACAGAAGTATGGGCGCACGATGCCAAGCATCCCCATTTTCGTGGTGGCCTCGTTAGGTGGCAGCTGCAACGGCGGCGATGCCGAGGGCAACAAGGAGCAAGAGGCTACTTAGGTTTTTTTTTCCTTCTGTTTTCAAATTTATTTCTGTTTGGTAAAATTTTCTCACATCTATCTTTCTAACTTATCATATTATAGTGTAGCATAATTTTGCAAATGTGGAGTCCTCTTGCAAGATGAGGAGACGTAATTCAATTTCACAATTTTCAAGGAATTCTATTACACGAGCAATCCAAAGTCAAGTTTAGGTTTTTTTCCCATTATAAAATGAGTAAATATCGCATAAAACCCCAAACTATACTTATTGTGACACAAATACCATAAACTTTTCTTATGTCACCAAAACCCTAAACTTGCCTACTGTAACACAAATACCCATAACTTTTCTTGTTACAAAAAATCCCGAACTTATATATGTGTGACACATATATCTTTGATGAAACTGAATTAGAAGATATATATGTCACATTGATATAAATTTGGGCTTTTTTTTACAAAAAAAGTTTGGGGTATTTGTGTCCCAATAGGAAAGTTTAGGGCTTTTAGCAACACAAAAAAAAATTGGGATATTTATGTCACGACAAGCATAGTTCAGAGGGTTTTTTTTGTAGCATTAAACCTATAGAAAATCAAAGGAATTCAGAATCCTATTCTCTGAGTAAATATGATTCCACAAGCAACATATTCATATCAACTTTTTATGAAAAGAGCAAATTACTCCACAAACAGCATAGAGCTCACGACATTATTGTCCTGTTAAGTTACACTACCCAAAGTGGAATTTATTATAGGGAAGATTATGCCACGAGTAACCCACTTAGCTCCCCAGTTTCTTTTATAATATCTAATGAGGAAAAATAATGAATACCATTAAGCAGGTGTGAACTTAGGTCCCACCAAGAATCAATCATGGTTCTTGGTGTCACATTAGATTGAACCTAGATTTATCAGTTGTTTAATCCCTTCAGACCAGACCAACTTAACTTAATTTGAGGGGGGGTTTTCCTTTGATGATGACGGGAACGAGTCACAAACAGCGACAGATTGTCCACACTCTCTTATTCTCATCATTAGTTTTGAGAAAAAGAAGTAAACAAATCACATCGCGGTGCATGCATATTCTCTAGAACAGAGTTCCATTAAAAGATATTGATTGTTAGTCTTATGTAACCAGCGAATCACGAAGAATATTTTAAAGTTTTCTGAGCAAGTTGTTGATGCTGTGAGAAGTACACTACGTCAATCCAAATCTGTTTCCATTCATTCATTTAAGCAGGGTGGAAAGCATTTGAAAAATACAACAACTATTCTTATCGATGGCATGACGTATCGATAGGATGAAAGACATTCAAAGCGTTATAACTTTTTAATTAATTATTTTGAGCTATATGACTTTTAAAAAAACGTTCTACTAAGTGCCATGCTATGTCCGATTCCTAGCACTTGTGGTGGGTATTTTTTTAAATTTGTGATACTCGCGTAATTGATTGAAAAATTATATTTAAACTATTATCGTGCCTTTTACCGCCATGAAATTGCGTCCACCTTGGCCAAATTTTAGATACGACACCTTGCTTTTTGAAAAGCAGTATGACACCTCTGTTCATAAATAAAATAAAATAAAAAGATCGGGGCGCAGTTTGTCAAAAAGTTTTGGATAGACTCGCTAGACGACGTGGTTCAATTTGTTTGAACTTTAGTGTTTAGAAACTAGTGGTCCTAGTATTCACTTGTACTGTCGCCCCACCCAATAGTACTTCTGAGTTCCCAAAGTGATTGATCAGAACAAGAATTCTGAAGTCTTTTCAATTAAAAATGTCGTCTCGGCATTTTCTAGCAATTAATTTAAATATTAATACCATAAAAAACTTTAAATTTATATATTTATGATAATTTTATTCCGAATTAATTTTTTTATCACAAAAAATTTCAAACTGATACACTTATAATAAATTCATCATGAACTATTTTTCTATCACAAAAAACCCTACACTGATACACTTCGCTTCTAACTAATTTTTTGATCACCAAAAATCCTAAACTAGTACACCTGTGATAATTTTACTCCAAACTAATTTTTTGCTCATTAAAAATCCTAAACTGATACATTTATGACAAATTTACCATTTATTAGTATCCATTAAATTGGATTAATATCATGAAAAATCACAAATTGATAAACTTATGACAAACATAGGGGTAAAACCCTAAACTGGTACACTCGTCAACTATCACGTGTCATCAAACTTAGCAATTTGACAGTAAAATTTAACGAAAACTAATGGAGGATAAATTTGTTATAAGTGCACCAGCTTGGGGTTTTTTATGGTCAAAAAATTAGTTAGAGTAAAATTATTACATGTGTTCAAGTGTGAAATTTTTTTTGGTCAAAAAATTAGTTCGAGGTAAAATTATTACAGGTACACCAGTGTAGGGTTTTTGGTAATCAAAAAAATAATTCAAGGTAAAATTATCATAAAATGTATCAGTTTGAGATTTTTCGTGGTATTAACCCTTTTATTTTATTGGTCGAAAGCATTTTCTAGTAATTAGGAAGGCAATGTTTTCTAACAAGTGGGTTATAGAACTTAGAACCTTTTTGTCTTTCGTAAGTTACTAGGTGCCAACCTAATAACAGACAGGTATACAAATGCAGATTGGAGGGAGTGTTGCTAATATAGCTTAGTAAAAATAATGGTGCGACATTCTTTTTTTTTTTTCTGCGGTTATGTTGAGTTTGATGTTGCATCCGATTATGTAAGTGTTGGCATGGTGTCTCTTCTTAAGCGTACCTCTTTGAGGGGCAATGTAACTCTCTCCAAACTATATCTGGTTGGTGGGGCTAGAAGTATTGACATACCCATATTTCACCCACATCTAATTTATTAAAATTATTTATGGATAGTGTACATAGCGGGAAAAGTATCAAAAAAGTCATAAAGGTATTGCATTTGTGTCAACTCAGTTCTAAACATTTCAATTGTGCCAATTAAGTCATAAATATTTTCACATTTTTCCCATTGAGTCTATCCATCCAAAATTGGCCAGATATCACTAATGTAGACGCCGGCCATCCTAAGTGATACGGCCGACACTAATGTAGACATTTTAAAATAATTTTTTGATTTTTTAATAATTTTTTTGGTTTCTGGTTTTTTCTTTTTTCTCTTTACTCTCTCTCTCTCTCTCTCTCTCTCTCTCTCTCTCTCTCTCTCTCTCTCTCTCTCTCTCTCTCTCGGGTGAGGGTTGGCAGGACCACTGATCGACCCTCACTCGGCCTAGATCTGGCGAGAGCGTCATGGCCATCACCAAATTTGAGCGAGGGGGCATGTGCCCTTACTTTGGTTAGGAGGGCATGCAAGCCGTCGCCTAGTGGATGGCGCACCAGCCCTCAGCCCAAAAAAAAGAAAAAAAAATAGAAAAGAAAAGAAAAGAAAACTAAAAAAATATATTAAAAATTATTTATGTCAGTACCGGTCGTACCACGTATATGTAAAACGGTTGACATTCATGTTAGCAATTTTCTATCAAAATTAGCCGAATTGACTCAATTGTTAAAATATGAAATGGTTTAAAACACAATTGGTACAATTAAAAGGTTTATGACTTAATTGGCACATATATAATAGATTTATGACATTTTTTGTACTTTTCCCAATATAATATATATCGGTCACTTTACCTAACAAGTTTTCACCTCATGTTTGAGCTACCACATTAAGCCAGTTATCGAATGATGCAAACTTATAAGCCATTGCTAGTCAGTAAGACTAGTGACTAGAGCTTAATGGCACACAAGTCACTTCAAAGCCTTCCCATGGAAGATTGCAAAGAGAAGCCAAACTCTAAGACCGAACTCCCAAGCTTGTTAATCTATCTAAGTGGACTCAATTTTACTAAACAAAATAAATGTTATTAAGTCATGAGACAACCTCTTAATTGGACGTAGCAACGTGTTTGACGTGACAAAAAGACATGAGTGGAAGACGAATGACTCGAAATAGATGTAAATTACACATTTTGACATACTTTTATTTGAAAAGGAACTCATTGTCATAATCAATCAAATGTGATTTTTCTAATTACATCAAACGACTCCAATATCAATCTTGATATTAAATACTTGTTTACACTAATAATTACCTAACAAAGGGCCTATATTTTTCACTAAACACCCTATTAAACACACCTACACTTGTTTTGCGTGTGTAAATTGCCTGCGTGAAAAAAACTGTGCATCATTTTCTCCCTTGGTCGTCGCTGAACATAAGTGGGGTAGACAAATTAGACAACATCTATAGTACCAATTCATTGCGGGCGCAGAAAATTAACCCATGGTCGACATCCTTGCACATGCAAATGTCAAATCATCAATCTCGTCAATGCCTTTCTTTTGTCTTTTGTCAACCGATAGGCTCTAGAAAAAGATGCCATTAGATATACACATATGGACTCATTTTACCATTAGTGTTTTGAAATTTACTCAGATAAATCGTGTAATCGGTTGATGAAGTGAGAATTTCAATTTAGAAACAGACAACCGGACCAATTCAATTCGAGTTAAGAATCAAATCGACTGTACTCGACTGGTTTCAGATCGGTTCACATAGGGACCGATTAGGTTTTAGTATTATACTTAAGATGTTAAAGGGCGGAATGTGATTCATTTCCTCTGGTATTACTCAATATATCCCAAATGTGCGAACCCATTGATCTTACTAATTCCTCAATGACTCAAAAAGACAAAAAGAGAAGCGCATTCTTTTTTATTATATCTGGCCCTAGAAGTTAGGGAAACGCCTTCTCAAAATCAGCGAAGGGAGGCAGCACTAAACAATCCAGTACCATGCATTGAAGCACCGAGACAGGTTGCAGTCGCATGCATGTATCGAATGTTTTTTAAAAATATATATATATATAAATAGTCATATAGGTTTTTTTTTTCCCCTCTATGTAGCTGGTGTGCTAATTATTCTCAACACATGACTCACATTTCCAAGCGTGGGGGGGACTCTCTTGTATCAGATATCCCCCCCCACGAGAAGCCGACAAGGCAGCAATCAGATTCCCCCATCCAGTCATATGCTTTGAAGCTTCTTGAAACCCTAGTGGGACTTCTTCGGGTGGGGGGCAGAGAAATTGCAGGCATGAGGTCCAGACAGAAACTTTGACGTGTTCTTTTGCATTCTTACGTTGTTGTTTTTCAAAAAAAATAATCAATTGAGTTATGTTTGAATAAATCGATAGTTGTCATATCACGGACGATTGTTCTTTGGAAAATTCAATTATTATGATAAATGTATGTTGAACAAATGCCTCGAAATTGTCGCTAATATTAATCTCGTATTACATACACCGTAGTGATCAACAGTTTTGTCAATCGGTGATGGGTTAAACTGTCGGTTGATTTAACTCCTCACAAATAGACATGTTCCATCTCTAATCTAACCCATGTGAAATCTTATGGCGTTAAAGTCTTGGAAAATTACTAAAAAGTCATAAATCTATTGTATGAATGTATATTCAGTCATAAACATTTTAGTTTAGCCAATTTAATCCTTAACTTTTTGACAATTTGCCAATATAGTCCTTCCGATCAATTTTGGCCTGAAATTATTGACGTGAACATTGAAAATCCTATGTGGAATAATTGGCACTAACATGAATAATTTTTGCATTTTTTGAATCATTTCTTTTCTATTTTCTTTTTCTTCTAAGATCGTCGAGGGTTGATAACGACCTTTGCTGGTCATAGGCGAGGACCACAAAGCCCCGCCGGTCATGGTCAAGGGTCGTGGTCCTTGCCTAGCTAGCCCGCGGCCCTCGCCAAACTTAGTAGAAAAAAACAGGAAAGAAAAAAGGAATGAAAAAAAATCACAAGATTCATAAAAATTTTAGATTATTTTAAAAAGTTAAAATAATTATTTACATCAACGGTGCCACATAAGACGATCGACGTCCATGTTAGTAATTTTCGACCCAAATTGATTAAAAATATTATATTGGCAAATAGTCAAAAAGATTTATAACTTAATTAACAAAATTGAAAGGTTTATGAGTGAATTGGTATCCTTACAATAAATTTGAGCCTTTTTTTTTGGTAATTATCCCATTAAAGTCTTGCTCGGATGACTTCTTGTGAATTCTCTAGGCCTGACCTGAACATGGTCTATCTACAATCCCATCAAAATAGTGAACTTACTCCCATACACGAGATGAAAGTATATGCATTCGGGAAAAAAAGGAAAATATGAAAAAAAAAAGATACCTCATTGGACTCAGGCCTTCATTTTTACAAATACCATCTACATACATCTAAACAAAACCCAATTTTAAAAAGATCAAATTGTCACTCTTGCAAACTCATTTTAGCATCTTACTTAAGGTTTGAGGCGTTTGGTTTTTAGTTAGATTTCAATAGTTTGGGTAGGTGTAAGAACTTAACACGTAGAGATGGACATCTCTTTAAAAAGAAAATGACTATTTCATAAATGGCGACACAAAAATTGATACGAGGGTGCAAAGATAGTCTTCAAAAGTAATTCTCAAATATGTATTTAGTGTTTTTGAAGCAAGAGGAGTGTAAGCAATTAATTGATGAAATGCGAAGCATGTCTATATATATATATAAAGGATATTGATGATTTAATTGGGGGCGGGACCCAAAAGAAGAAAATTGGCAAAGGTTGAAGAAGGCCGTAGGGTTTGATCAGCCTTTTTGGCGAGAAAAAGAAGCTCTCCCGTTGGACCCACCGCCCCATACGGCTGCTCCTCCCATCGCCGGCAACGCGTGCTTCTCTTTGTCCATCTCTTCCCCTCTCTCTCTCTCTCTCTCTCTCTTTCTCTAGATTTTAACTTTACATGCGACTTTTCAAAGTTCCATGATTTCAACAGCGTCATTAAAAAAAAAAAAAACAATTTCAGCCCAAATGAACTGTACACATAATGGGGTAAATAATACAGGGAGGAACAAGACAGCAACAGCTCATTGGACTTGGTGTGCGTTCACGTATGCAGATAGCACACCCTTCGAATGTTCATATCTTTGTCTCTGAAACCTGAGTTCCAGATTAAGCTGTAGGTGGGTACTTCTTATTTATTTTTCTGGGTGCAGAAATTGTCGTACCCGTAAGCAATATAATATACTACAGAAACTCTAAAGCGGGAAAATAATACATGCATGACAAGTGAGGACGTGGATCCTCTACCCGATGCCTCGATAAATCTCAACCGTTGAATTATGAAAAATAAGACTGTCGTTTATTACCGTGATCTGTCGAGATATCGAGAGGAGCACCGTGCATTGGATGAGGATCTTTGTAAATGAGTTAGGTTTGCGATCTCTTAGCATTACATTTGATGATAAGTTTACATGACTTTAGTGGTTGGATCTACATCACTAGTCCCTTTTGTATGCTACCAAATGAAAATATGTATTTGGTTGAGATCTAACTTGATCTCGCCTGAAATAATGACTTCCTAGGGTAACAGGAGCCTTTATATTAGTCTTTCTCCTTAGTAGGATTCAATAAAGAGGGGAAAAGATTAAAAAAGAGAGGGGATAATCTTAATTAGCATTCCCTACTTTCACCATTAAAGTAGTCTGCGTCCCTTAAAGACCCCTACATCCACACGAAAAATAGAGCACCAATGGCCACCCACCACCATATCACGGCTGAGTGCCACCACCAACCACCCACCAATGTTGACACGATTTCAGGTCACCAGTATAATTTGGATTGCGGTTATCGAATAAACCATATGCTTTTCCTTGTTAATTAGGATAGTAGAAAGGCGACAAACTTGCATTTTGCATTATTAGAATAAGCCAATCATTAATCATTCTTTTAATTTGGATAAACTAGAATTGTGGGTTTGTCTTTATTCTTTGGTTAAGTCACTGTATTCCTATAATTCTTTAATAGCCTCGTGTCTCTCTCCTCCAATCTGCCTCAACGCCTCCACTTCACAAATCATAGAAAAGGCAGCAGTTCCCAAATCTTCACCCCTAAAACAAATTGGTGCAGATCTAATCCACATGCTGTTGAATTCTCGCCTGTCTACATACGCAATGTATACTTTGTACTGAGTTACATCTCTTTATTATTTTTTAATTATTTATTTGTGGGTCCGCTTAATTTCTTGAAATTCTATTGGACTGAATTTTCCTTTTATTTTTTTTATTATTTTATAGACACCTCGTTTCGCATGGTCAATTAAGGGATGCAATTATTGTGCCGGTTGTGTTTCCATGAGTGGTGATGAGGCATCCACCCCCCCATATGACCCTACAACTGTACAGATAATATCTGATTCTTGTTTCCTAGACCTTCCCTCTTCTTTATTCTTTACTTCATTTTATTTTCATGATAATCCGAGTTGGATCTCCTTTGGGACCAAGCAGTTTCTTCAACAAAAAAAATAAAAATAAAAGAATTCCGTCACAAGTTGCATTGATAGGTGAATGGAGACCCCGCGAATAAGAGCATCGCAACAGCCATTTTTACGTGCAAGCCGGATTAAGAGCAGAACATAAAATTTGACTAATGGGGGTGAATACAGATACACGAAAATAATAATATTGACTTTGATACCATGTTTGAAAAATCCAACTCAGTAGAGGAAGATCATATGAATTATAAGATCTAATGTCGAGTAACGCATGACAAAATTTCATTAATTTGTAATTGCAATTTCGAAAATGACAGCCTTCTTATTTTCCTAGGGTTTATGATCTTAGCAAATTATCTCTCCCCCTGAACCAAGTTTTACTTGGCTTTGGGCTGTTCCCTCAAATGGCTGGTAGGCTTCTCTGGACTTTTCCTTTTTCGCTTTTATCCTAAAACTTTGCACAACCAATGTTTTACCTGATTCTCTATTTTCCAAAGAATTATATTAGAAAAGTGCTGCACACCACTTATTTAGCAATCAAATATGAAGATATTATAGTTTTCAATATACATGGTATTGAGACATGTGCAATAAATACTTTAAGTATCGATATTTTCTAATTAAATATGTTTGATAAATGTCGTGGCGACATTCAATATCAATAACATGTTTTACAACAAACTCCAAGAAATCATGGGATCAGTTAATACATGAAGATTTCAACCAGGCTGGTTCAAACTAGAAGTCAAACCTAACCGGCCTTACCCGGCTGATTTTAGTTCGGTTCGCATTGAGATCGGTTTGGTTCCAATACTATCCTTCAGATGTCAATGGTGGGGAAACTAATTCATCTCCTCCGGAATTACTCTATATATCCCAAATGTGTGTGAATATTATCAATTCCTCAATTTCTCAAAAACACAAAAAGAGAAGGGCATTTTTCTTATACAACGTGGCCCTTGAAGTTAGGGAAATGCTTCTCAAAATCAGCGAAAAGACGCAGCCCTAAACAATCTAGTACCGTGTATCGATACACCAAGACATGCTGCAGTCCCGCGTGCACATATCGAAAATTAAATAGTCATATAGGTTTTTTTTTTCTTTTTTTCTCTATATTTATGTGGCCGGTGTGCTAATTATTCTCGACGAAAGACTCACATTTCCAAGCGTGGGGGACTCTGCCATAGTATGTGTCCCCACGAGAAGCCGACAAGGCAGCAACCAGATTCCCCTGTCCAGTCATGCTTTGAAATTTCTCGAGACCCTAGTGGGAGAGAAGTTGCTGGTATGAGTGTCCAAAAGAGAAGTTCGACATTTGCTTTTGCCTTTTCTTATGTTTTTTTCCCCTTGAGTTACGTATTCCAATTGATCGAGAATTCTTGTGTCATGTACAATCATAGTTTGGAAGACTTAGTTATTATGATAGATGTATGCCGGACAAATGCCTCGAGAGTGTCGGTGGATGTGAATCTCATATTACACAACGAGAAATGGAAATAGTTAGTAAGAATGAAAACTAAATAAATCTCGTAGACAATGTTAGTTCCATACCACCATCGTCGATCGACAAAATGGTTGAAATGATTTAGTCCATCCCCAACGCAATGTCGCTATGTCCAAGTTTTAAGGTAGTAATTCCTTCCATTCTTCTGATTTGGGCATGGGCGTGATCTATCTCTAATCTAACTAGAGATGTGAAAATCCAATAGGTGAAATCTTGTGGTGTAAAATTCTTGTTTGGAAAGAAAATTGACATTTTTGTGGACAGGGACACGAAAAATGATATGAAGGTGCATAATGGTCTTCAAAGTAACGCTCGATAGTGTTTTTTAATTTAAAGGTGTGTAAGCAGTATTATGGTAAAATGGGATATATATATATATATATTTTAAAACGATGTTGATGGTTCAATTGGAGGTGGGACCCAAAAGGAGAAAATGGACAGAGCTCGATGGCCATGGAGGTTGATCAACCCTTTAAGCAAGCAAAATAAACGCTCACGTTGGAGCCACCGCCCCATATGGCAGCTCCTCCCATCACCGGCAACCCGTGCTTCTCTCTCTCTTTCTGTAGTTTAACTTTACATGCGACTTTTCAGAGTTTTATGATTTCCACAATATCATAAAAAAATTTGAGCTTGAATGAACTATATAGATAACGGCATCAATAATATAGAAAGGAACAAGACAGTAATAGTTCATTGGATTTGGTGTACGTTTATGTATGAAAATAGCATGCTCTTCGAATGTTCATATGTTTGTCTCTAAAACTTAACTTGCAGATTAAGCGATACTTCTTATTTATTTTTTTGGGTGAAGAAATCATCATGGTAAGCTATGTACAGTAGAAACTCTAAAGTAGGATAATAATACATTTACGATGAGTAAGGACATGGATCCTCTACCCTATACTGTCTCCACTCAATACCTCAATAAGTATCAACCATTGATGAAGATAAGATTATTATTTAATATTGTGATTGACACGGTCTAGGGATAGAAAATCTTTATTTGTGAGTTAGGTTTGTGATAACTTAGCATTGCGCTAATGATAAGTGTATGTAACTTTAGTGGTTGGATCTACATCACTAGTCCCTTTTATATGCTACCATATGAAAATGTGTATTTGGTTGAGATTTAAGTTGATATCACCCGAGATGATGACTTCCTAGAGTAACACGTATCTTTATTTTATTCTTTCTTCTTAATAGAATTCAAGAAAAGAGGGGGAGTAGATTAGAAAAAAGAGGGGATAATCTTAATTAGCATTTCAACTTCCCCCATTAGAAGCGGTTTTCATTCCTAAAATGCCCCTACATCCACACGAAAATAGAGCATCAAAGGCCAGCCACCGCCATATCATGGTCAAGCGCCACCGGCCACCAACACCAACATCGACACGACCTCAAGCCACCAGTCGTGAAGTATATACACGTATGTAATTTAAACTGCGGTCATCAATTGAATCATGTGCTTATCGTTGTTGATGAGGATAAGTAGAAAGGTGACATACTTACATTTTGCGTCATTAGAATAAGCCAATCATCAATCATTTTTCAATTTGGATCAACTAGACTTGTGGGTTTGTCCTTATTGTTGTAATGGTTAGGTCACTTGTATTTCTACGATTCTTTAATAGCCTCGTGTCTCTCTCCTCCAATCTGCCTCAACCCCTCCGATTCACAAGTCATAGAAAGGTGGGCAGTTCCCAAATCTTCACCCACAAAAGAACAAATTGTTGCAGATCCAATCCTCATGGTGTTGAATTCTCTCCTGTATCCATACGCAATGTATACTTCCGAGGAGAGATTGCACTGAAGTACATCCCTTCGTTGTACATCTCTATATGTTTTTTATTATTAGTTTGTGGGTCCCACTCAATTTCTTGAAATTCTATTGGAATTGAATTTTCTTTTTATTTTTTTATGACCACCTCGTTTCACATGGTCAATTAAGGGATGCAATTATTGCGCCGGTACTGTTCATGAGTGGGGATGAGGAATCCATCCCCCCATATGACCCTACAACTGTACAGATAATATCTGATTCTTGCTTCCTAGACTTTTCCTCTTCTTCTTTTTTTTTTCCTTTATTTCGTTTTGTTTTTATTTTCCAAGATAATCCGATTTGTATCTCTTTTGGGACAAGCAGGTTTTTGACCAAAAAAAAAAAACGAGTTCCTTTACAAGTTGTGTGTTGATAGCATTGTTTTCTTCCTTTTTATAGGCTAAAGATGCTTTCAAAACAAGACAAATCATTTGAATTGTCCTAAAAATATAAAGTTTGAGAACCAATTAAAGGGCTAGCAGCAGCATCATTTGTAGGTGTAATTTCGAAAATGACAACCTTTTTATTTTCCTAAGACTTCTGAAGTATCATTTTGGTAAATTATCTCTTTCCCAGAACGAGTTTTACTAGGTTTTAGGCTGTACCCTCAGAATGGCTGGTAGGCTTCTCTACAGTGTTCTTTTTGAGCTTTTCTTTTTTTCTGAAACTTTGTACAACCATTGTTTTACGTGGTCCTCCCTTTTCCAGAGGATTATGTTAGAAAAGTGCTACGAATAACCTATTCAGTAGTAAAACATATGAAAACGTTATTGTTTTGAATATACATGGCAGGTGACATGCACGATTAATACTTTAAATATCTATATTTCTTAATTAAATATGTTTGATAAATGTCGTGAGGACTCTCATTAACAAGACCATGTTATTAAAATGAATAAAATTTATAATATTATTATGTTTATTTTAAAAGCTTAAATTAACGGACAAAAGCACTTCATTGCTTAATTATCTCAGAGCTCCTCCCCTCGCGGATGTTGACATCAGTTAAATTTCACCTATATGCACGTCACCGATTTCTTACAAAAAATCTATATAATCAAATGGAAATGTAATCCACTTAAATAATCACTAACGCCCTTTATTTCGGAGGTACTCTTGGGCTATTCCAAGAGGTGCAACTTAAATGGGCGGTCAAGATCCACTGGTCGGCTGGCCAGAAGATGCCATGAATGCCTCACCTATGTAGATGAGCACATATCATTCATCTATGACATAAACTTAACAGACAAGTATTAAAGATACATGAGACAACTCGTACTTGATCATAAAACTGCTGGGTGCATGTGATTCATTTTCTTTCTTTTTGGCAGGCCTTTGTTTATCTTGATGATTGTCTTGAGCTATGGAAAGAGGCTTTTGGATCCTCAACAATCATAAAGAATGCAACCCAACAATCTTAAACAATTTCACATAAACAATAACATGGGATCAATTCTTTTATTCCAAGATATCTGCTTAAAATATGTGTGCATTGCTGGATTTGTCTGGGGGCATCTCTTTCACTAACCCTGAACGGGATTGGCTGAGGGCACTGGGATTTGTTTGGCATGCCTGTGACTTGTATATGCATCTAATCATCAAAGCTTTTTGGGTTCTGTGAAACTTTGAGAGACAATCTCAAATTCTTCTATAGCTTGCATTATCATTATCCCCATTATTTTAGTATATGTTTCTGTATCTGCTTTGACATGATCATGTACTTATATAGACAATATGATGGGAGGACAAAGTCTCTTTTTCTCTTGGTGAGGGGAAAAAAAAGTAAGCTTTGGCTGAAGAAGTAAGGGTGGAAACTAACTGCTAGAGGAGAGACTTTAAGTGCTGGCTTTTTCTCTTAAAGAGAGATCACACAGTCATCATTCTCTGTTTCAGGCCAAACAGAAAGTTCCTTCCTCATCAGCTCACCAAACTCTTTCAGGTCAGATGATATATCTTACACCTTCTCTTCTTTCTTCTTCTTCTTCTTCTTCTTCTTCTTCTTGAGTCTTTTTCGTTATGAATTTACCCAAAATATTCACCACCTTATACTCCTTAGTCCTTTCACAAAGAGTGATCACCTCTATTTAGAACATCGGTCTGTGATGATAGATGGCGTTTTCTTTTATTTTCCACGCATTTTATTCTCTTTTACCCCTTTTCCTGTTTGCTTTGCTATGCATTAGGGATCAGCTACAGATGTTACAAGTACATAGAAACTACTTATTCTTGTACTGGAGCCCCGTAGCTCGGGTAGCTTGGGTTTCGATCATAATCACGTAGAAGAAGTCTTCATGGTGATAAATGTTCTTCTTGTTTCGCAAAGATTACAAAAAGTCCACGCAAGATGTTTGAGAGAAGAGCTGTGTGAAATTTGACAGCAGAAATTGCAGGAACTAATTCCTTCTTTTTCTGTCTTTAATCTTTTTCTACGGTGCTATCAGATTCTCTAGTACACTGTACATCGATTTCACAACCTCGGCCTTCTAAAATGAGCAACCAAGCATGAATTGGCCAAGATACTTGGGATCTAAGGAATTAAAATGGACTATATTCTTGGAAAATGCTAAAACAGGTGTGCAATTATTGTCTGATGGAAAATGTCAACCTGTCATGTGTGTTGCTAGATATTTGTGTTAGAAGGAAAAAAAAAAAAAAGCCAGGGAAAGAGACAAATTACCCTTGAAACAGTTTATATCAACACCCATTTATTAGGATACCATTCAAAGAAAACATTTTACAGCCTCTCCCTTTCCAGTCCAATACCTACTTCTTTCTCATCTTTTGTGTTTTTTTAATTTTTTTCCGCCATAGAGAAGAGAAAGATTCAAGACCCAAATTCAAGCGCATTTGGTTGGGAAAGAAGCACTGACGGCGAATTGTTATCGTGAATTCGACTGGCTTGGAACCTCCATTAAAGCTCCAAATGGAGAAGCTTCTGAGGCCATATGATAAAGAAGACATGAAGTTGGCAATGTTAAAGCATGAAGAGACATTCAGAGAGCAGGTATACTTTTTCCTCATCCTCCTCATCTTGCCTACAAGTTACAAAATTCCTCGTTGGCTCTAATCAACTCTCTGAATTTTACTAACTTTGGATTAAAATCGCAGGTTTATGAACTTCATCGTCTATACCAGATCCAGAAGGCATTGATGAAGAACTCTAAAAACAGCAGCGGCAGCAGCATCCATGGAGAAGGACTACACCTAGAGAAATCGAATTACATTAATAGTCACAATTCTAATCCTCTACCTAGTTCAAAGATGAGCGTCAACTTTGAACTGCTGGCCGGAGCATACAACAATGCGGACTCGAAGGGATTAGTCGGAGTTCATTCGGAGATTTTAGACGAGAGCGAGATTGAGCTGACACTAGGCCCGACAAGCTACAAGAACAGGAGGAGTAAGAAAACGGATACAGCGTTGACTTCGGATTCCAGTCCAACCTTTTCTTCTTCCTCCTCGAGGTCGTCAAGCCACAACGGGTCACAGTCCGGCATACATCAACTGAGTCGTGTTCAGATGCCTTACATAACCAAAGGTTCTGAAAATGGTGGGAAAGGTGAAACCGGCGACGGAGTCGAAGACCGCTTGATTAGAGAGAGAGTCCTAAAACAGCCCCCTTGGCTTTTCCAGGTCTTGAGTTTGAACTCTAGTTAAGAGAAGTTAGATGATTCTAGGTTTTCTCCAGCGAACTGTTTCCAATAGACTAATTTGGCCTCTGATTGATAATTTTAAGTTTGAATCTTTTTCCCTTTTCATCTATTTTCTTTCCCACCTCTATTTCTAGTCTAGTGGGTGGGATTCTTCTGTAAAAATGTGCTCCTTCCTCTGGCTTGCAAAAAACCCATGAAGATTTCGGAAAATAATTAACATCAGTTTAGCTTTCTCCAAGATTCCTGTCCACTTGCAGAACATAGTTACAGATCATATGATTTTGTATTTTTGTTCTTTTTATCAACAATGTTTGCCAAAACTAACAAGGAGGATGCCGGTTTAAACAGACAAAAGAGTCCATTTCTACATACTATAATATCTAGCATTCTGGTCCCACAATGGAAGACAGGAGTGAAGTAATGTAACTGTCCTATCTGTATCCTCTATGACTTGATTCTATCATTGTCTCATAGCTTTGTTTGCTCTGTCTTTGGGCTTATAATGCTCCAACTAGTATGTATTCAAGAAAATATATGCAGAGCTAGAGCCAAGAATTTTACTAGAAGAAGAAGAACAAGAAGAACATAGTGCAGAGACTAGAGCAGTGTTGGATATAGGAATAGCTGGGAAACAATAAATACAATAGACATTATAGTAGTCCATCCAATCTTTCAGTTTTAGTACTGAAATGTGTGGCTTATTAAAAGAAAAACTAAATTAGAGAACACTAAGCAAATAGCAATAGATGTGGTTAGCAATTGGTCTAAGTTCATGGGCGAGGCTAGCAAAGTCAAACTACAAACCATCCAAAAATGATCTCCAAAACCTCACATGCTCTTCATCTGAAAGTGGAGAGAACAACTGTCAGAACACTAACAAGGAAACCCAACAAACAAATAGAAATGAGCCCCTTACAGCCTTTGTCCTTGATAATATCAGAGAGTGTCGCATGTTGGACTGGACTCGTGGACTGGACTTGTACAAGTATTCAAACAAATCCATGAAAGCGAATTTGATGTTATGTTCTATGTAATCCCAGAAAACTCGCAATTCTTGATGAGGATCAAACTGGAAGAACTTCGTGAGCTGTATGTGTGTGTTTGTGTTTAATAGATAACTGAATCTCTTCCAATTGCATCAAGACAAATGACTCCAACAAACAGCATCCACACTGAAGGTAATAAACCACCAATAGCACTGACCTAGAATGTTGTATAGCTTCTTTCAAGAAAATGGTAAAGAAGTTTAGCGGATTTCGACAAGCATTGTGGTTCCTGTTACTTTTGGAAGGACAGTTACAGAGTAAGTCTGAACATTGGATGTTACAATCTCAGCATCAGAATCGGTTCTCTCACTTTCTTCCTTTTTTAAATTATTATTGTTGTTATCTTCTTTTGTGTATAATTTACTGAGGAAACTGTCATGAGAAAATCATACTTGCGCGGAAACTCTCATGAAAGAAATGACTTAGCAATGTGGACTCTTAGAGGGACACCAATGAATTCATTCCGGCAATACTATTTTCACCATTCAACTGTCACAATTGATCACATGATAAGAATATTTACAACACACGATGAAGAGAAAAAAGGGAAAAAGAAAGATCAAAACAGACTGATAGAACTTCTAGATATGCTTGCGATCCTCATAAAGCTAAACAAGAAGACAGCTAATCTCTTCTCCAAGTATCAAACGGCTGCTAGGCATATCAACTCCTCAAGATATTGAATGCCGCCGATCCTTGCTCGGCTTCATTTTTCCTCGAGCATTGGGAGGTGCGACTCCAAATGGATAAAGCCGACCCAATTTTTTCGACATTGAGTTTATAAATGATTTTCGAGGCAAAGGAGGCTTATCAGCGGATGACATCTTGCTCCCTGCCGGGCTTCCTCCTGCTGATTTCAGTGTCGACTTTTCAATCTCTCTCAACCTCATCTTCATTTTGACTAGCTCTATTTTCAGATCCTCGTTCTCTCGTTTCAAGCTAGAGAGTTCGTCCGAGACTGGGTGGATGTCGGTGGAGTACACATTTAACTTGCATGGAGCAGCAGGAGATTCACCCCCAAGGCTTCCATTCATGGCATCTCGCATACGCTGTTGCTCGTAATACAGGACTTGGACCACGGTCTGAACAGGAAGCCGGTCGTTCTGAGCGGCATGAGCGCAGGCTTCTCGCGATAGCTTCTGGCAGTCCATCAAGCTGCAAACTTTCTTCCTTTCCAGTTCACTGAGAGCAGGATGAGCCTATGAAATGAGGAGATCTTATTGAGAAAAGAAAACATCATTTGTCATGATGCACAAATGAACATGGATAAAAACCTCCACAAATAGTGAAACAGAAATGGACCCATTTTTCATAATGCATATATGAGCAAAGCCTCATCAAAAGTTACACATTATGACGTTTCTGCCAATTTAGCTGGTTTAGTGTTTCTTAAAGAAACTATGACACCCCTCATTGTAGATCATTGTGAGATTTTTGAGTTTTCATCGGTAAAAATTGTTGCTGGAAACTGTAAATTTCTTTGTGGCTTCTAAAAGATACGAAAGTTACAACTTTGTCAGGAGAACACCTTTTTTTGAGAGAAAACAGGATATTAACCGTGATCACAAGGAATCTCCTGAAAGATACGTAAACACCATAACTATAGGAAGTTACACATCAGCAGCACATGGCTGCAAGATTCATCTGTTTATTCGCTTGGAGCAAATGCAAACACATAGAGATATATTCATCCATTGAAGCATCAACTTGATATATGATAAATCTGGTGAAACAATTTGCTTTATGCAGATATTTAATGAGGTTACCGAGGAAAACCATCAGATAACTAGCTAGACAGAAGAAGAGAGAGAGAGAGAGAGAGAGAGAGAGGACAAACAAACCTTGAGGTAGATGTCAATGGCTCTATACATTCCATCTTCTGTCACCCTCGCTTGTTCTGGAACTAACTCAGCAAGGCTAATGAACCTTGAGACTGACAAATTCCGATCTGATGCAATTTCTGCAAGATAGTTCTCCATAAGCTTCCCAACCCGCTCCATATCACTAGGAGGAGGAGAAACATACTCTTCATCCCCATTAAATCCCAAACGTCTCCCATCCATTTCATACTCTAAGTAGTTCACCATAATCCGCTGCACGGTATCGACATCAAACATTGTGTCACCCGTAAAAGAATAAGAAGGTATCAACAGATCATCCAGAACAGCTTGCGGTAATTGCAAGCCCATCCTCTTCTCCAAGTCGAGGCGACAAGCCACTGTGGTCTCGAGATACATAGCTGCACGAAGAAGCATAGAGAGGAAGCTCACCGACATAGTATTCTTCTCCCTCGGAAGAAGACTTACTATTGTTTCTAAAACGACCCGCTTCTCATGCTCTTGCTCTGGCTCAATTTTCTTTCTTCCCTTCCCAAATATGTCCTGCTTTAGAAACAAAAGATCAGCTTCTGAAATACAGAAACTGTCCTGCATTAGAGAAAACTTATATCTTGAGAATTCAGTGTATTTGCTATGTACTTACCAACCCTCTCAGAGATTTTTGTGCATAAAGCATAAGAATTGGACCGAGTGCATATTGCTTATAACCTCTGGCTGTCATCGCAATAAGAACCCTCTGAAAGATATCGATTCTAAGAATAGTCAAGTCTTCAGCCCACCATTCCACAAAGGGGCTCTTATGATGCGAAGCCATAGAAGAAATTACAGCATTACCGTCCTCGTTCACACCAGTCACGGAGAACTGACTCTCCTTGCAGGCTAAGAATGCTATTGCATCGATGCACCGCCCAACCAATTTCACTTTCTCTGCAATTGGAAAGAGGCTTTCTGTCCTGTGCAAAACAGTGATGGCTCCTGCAAGGCTCTTCAATGCCACTTCCTTCAAGTAGGCCTCGGTTCTTCCCACTAGGTTGCCTACTGCATAGTCCTCAGTCATCTCCAGATACTCGGCGGCGCATCGGAGTGGTGCGATGTTCTCCGTGCTGATCTCAAAATTAATCCCATAACAGAACTTGGCAGCAAGCTCAAATGCTTCTTTCCCACCAGGAATGTCAACTAGTTTGATATCAGAAAGATCGGCTTCGTTCGATTCCGATACAAGTTTCCTTATGTACCCGCATTTTGAGACTAATGGGAACTGCAATCATAATTAGAGTTGAATATGAGCACGATTTGGATTTAAAATTCCTTAAAAAGCAAGAATTAGTTGATTAATTCGAGATCCACCCTAGAATAACATGATTGTGAGCTCGGGTAAGGTAGCTGTCTCAGATAAAGAGTAAAATTACATTCGCATATGTCTGATTGAGCTCCAGTTGATTCTGCTTTTTCCTTTCTGATGGGCATCCACCATCATGAATCATTTGCAAGATAATTGAGACTTAACTGAAAGGAAAGGTACTTCCACACATACACACACATACAGAGAGAGAGAGAGAGAGAGAGAGAGAGACCTTATGGAGTGCAAAGGAAGCTCCTGTGGCATGAACGGTGACATCACTGGGAATTTCCTGGGAAAAAATCCTGCAAAATTGAGCTTCATCAATCACCATTTTTTCCCTCTACAATTATTAGTTCTCTTTTCCAGAAAAAAGTAAAAGAAAGTATTCACTTTTAACTCATAACAAGGCATTCAAGACTACTAGTATGCTGATTGAAGCAGTTGGAAGAACAGGTCAAGTGCAAAAACCATGCGCTGGTTCTTTCCATAACAGTGGAAAGAAGCTCCTTCTTCTTGGAATTCCTGCTGGCAACACCTCTCTCGTCATCAAGATCCACCATATCATGCAGATTGCAGAGCCTTCATCATGATCTTCCCCCCATGAGGTTGAACATGGTGATGTCAGCCATGCACACACACACACCCACACGTAATAATGGAAGCGGAAGCTCGGACCAAACGCTCAGAAAAGTTCCACCATTTATCCCAGACTTTTGCGACCAATCATCAATGCTGTGAAATTCCCACATTAGAGTTTTTGCAGTGGATTTGTGTCATGTGAAGAGAAAAGGCATTTTTGGGTAATAGTTAAAGAGTGTGGAAGGGAGAGAGTGTGTGAGAGAAGTGCAGGGTTGGAGGTAGAGTGTGTGGTGTGGGGTGAGCTTTGAGAGTTTTGTTTTGCTTTTAGAAGATGATGATGATGATGAGACTCTCTCTCTCTCTCTCTCTCTCTCTCTCTCGCTCGCTCGCTCATGTTCAGTGGGGGGGCAGGGAAGAAGTTTCCACGTGTGAATCATTGATGTCCACAAAAGTATACATCTTAAATCCCTCGGAGAGTCGTGTTTATGGGAACTCTTCTGCTAATAGTGAGATTTCGTTACGTTATCGGACTCCACCAAGAGGTGAGGAGGAATTTTAGGTTATCTCTGATCATCCGTGGAAAAATATGATCATAGTCATCATTTAGTATTTAATTATTGACTTGTTTGACGTGAGAAGTATTATTATGGGAGTACTTCAGCATGCATGTTTTTTTTTTTCTTTTTACTGTAAACGATTTTTCGTTAACTAATCATTTTCAACTAACCAAACGCATGATAATCCTAAAAATCAATTTACGAAAAGTTCTTTCACTCAAACAAACACACCCTTAAATTCGGCGTTATGGACACTTCACCTGTAAATTGTTATGTGACTTCTAGTGAAATCGAACTTATTGTGCGCAACAAAAAAGTTTGAACAATGGGTTATTGTGATTTAACTTGAGTTATTTCTTTGAATTCTACCGTTTTCTGTTCTTCACTGGACGATGAAAAAAAGGATTGAACGTAAACGTTATCTATCATGTTGAGACTCCACGTTGCATACAATTATGGTACGTTTGGAAAATGAGGAAGGGAGAGAACATGGCCAAATGGAGAAGAAAATTGGACAAAATCAATACATTTTCCTCCATTTTCTAGTCACAAATCTGTATACTTCGTCCTACTTCTACACATCTTCGTTCCTCCTATGTCCTCCTATTGTCAAACGGATGGCATTTTCATTCCACTTTATGAGCTCGTCCTTGATTAAAGGTGATCGATTTCAAGGTGAGTAAATTCTAGATCTGGAACCTAAAACCTATCATATTAGAACCATTCCCTATTTTTAGAATCCAAACCTACTATATTTTCCTTGGAACCGATCTTGATTTTTCTGTCCCGGTTCCAGGATCTGCCCGAGAATCTATTTTTCTTTTGTTCCTTTGTTTGGTTATAAGCATAGTTGGTATACTCTTTTTAACACAGTGTTCTAAGAGTGTTAATAAAACCAAATACACATGTTGAGCCGCAATTCAACAGGGGCAAAGGCAATGGTAATTGTCTGTCGGACATCTCCTAAGCCAACAGAAACTGCTAAAGGATCAAACTGTGAATTTAATTTGAGCTCAAAGAATCTTAGACCTGGATTCAACCTATGGGGGCAGGTTGATGGCGTTCTAATTTGCACATGGCGGGGACAATTGGTGCTCGCCAGGCAACGCTTCCTGTGATTTGACAAGCCCGCACACAAAGGAGGAACGAGACTCACCTTGCTTCCAACAGAAAATTAGTAGGCTAGGCATGTCGACGGCAAAGACAGGCCACAAATCGGAGTTCGTGAGCTGCAAAAGAAAGATAGGCGGAGCTAGGGTTCCTACGGGGAGAGAGAGAGAGGGGGGCAATAACGAGGGAGATGTAGCTTGATCGCTTCGGGCTGGGGTGCCGCGGGCGCAAGGGAAAGTGGGGGACCGCAGGAGGACACGGCGGCAAGGGGTTCTTGCAGTGAGAGAACGAAGAGGAAAGAAGAGAATATGAGAAATAGAGAAGGAGGCCGAGGTTGGGGAAGAGAAAAAAAAAAGATGCCGAGAGAAAAATTAGGGTTTTTAGGCTTTGTGAAATCGGTTGCAAATTCGGTGTGGTTTCTGAGCGGTTCTTCACTCAGAATTGGGAATCGGATCGGTTCCCACTAGTTTCAAAAATTTGGAATCGAGAACTAAATTTATTTTCAGGACGGTTCGGTTCCTTATTTTGATATTTCATACACTCTTCTATCTGGAGCGACATTATGATCTCTCCACACCACCAACCTTTTGTAACTGTCTTTTCCAGGGGCGTCTTCATGCAGAATTATTTCTCTTCGTAGTCGTTGGTTCCTTATTTTTTTGGTAAGGTGGTGTTAATTTAATGTCCAATGCAATAAATTCATTGTTCCGAGAAATCAATGAAAGCATATGTTGAGTACACATCAAAGGATTATGTCCCTTCACATCAAGGAACCCCAAAATGTAAACCGGCCAATGTAGACAGATCATTTTGGCCAAAATCTAATCAATAATTCTGAAACGATCTCTCAATCCGTCATTCCGTTGGGGATCTCAAAGTCGAATAAGGCAAGCCATAAGTCCAAGTTTGGGCCCCATCACATGGACCGACTGCCCCATTGCACCTGCACTTGAGGGCCGGATCAATTTCTGGCCTCTCAATTTTTTATTGATACTTCTTATCATTTGGACGTGTCTACCATAAAAGTCTCCTCCGGTGGCTAAGTTATTCTTGACCTAACTCGGGTGGTCACTCTTTCTGCTTTGCTGATACTTTTTATTTTCTATTTTCAAGTAGGGAAAGTTTGACACCTCTCAGTGTTTCAATTAATCTCTATGATGCCATAGCGGTCCGTTTTTTCAAGACAGCATTTCATAAGGATGGACACTTCAATGACAAAATTGCAAAATAGGGCCTAGTCATTCAGCTTTCTCCCTTTTGTGAAAAGGACATCTATGATTACCTAAGCAGTTGCACCCACAAAGGTTGTCTTTTCATGCGGACAAGTAGTCCCTATTTGGTGAGTGACAGGCATGTGTCACGCCGAACCTCAAGATCGCAAATCATGCGGCACTTAAGCTTCCTTTCACTCTTACTTGGACACTATAGCTCAACCTTCCTTGATGTATCACTCACTAACCCACTCGGATCATAAGGAAAGAAAGTGTTTAGAGAGAGAAATTATAGAAAAGAATGAACTTATATTACTCGAATGTTGGATAATACAAATGAGGGAAATAGTGCCCCTATTTATATATGAGGCCTTCCAATTACTATCATTAATCGTCCCTTAGAGATCCACTCTCCCCAACTAACGTCTATCTTATTAAATACAAGACTAGCATCATCTTATATACAACTATATATATTTCCCATAGCATCCTTAGGAATATTTTAGAATCCTCGTGGAACCCCAAGAGCCCAAGACACTTCAAGTCTTGCCAATCATCTAGGCTATCTCTTCAATCAGTCGAGTCTTGAAACCTCTGGTCCGTGACACATGCATGCCACTCACATACAAGTCTGACGAACCCCAAAAAAAAAAAAAACAAACTTGAACCCAAAGTTTAGCAACCCCATGACATGATAATGTTTATGTGCAATATGTCATGACTAATCATGTTCACAACATGATAATAAAATGACATGACATGACATGTGAAGATTAAATCTCAAACACGCATTGCATCACATTGCAATAATGACATGCGGGCATGATATGGTGGATGATAAAATGACATGACAATGATCACATTCAATATGACATGAAAAATAAGGTTTCAAAATCCAATAATGAAATGACATGACCTGATAATATTCACAAGAAATATGACATGGCAAATTGAATTCAAAACCAGATATGCAATTGACACCACGCGAGGAGCGTTCTCTTATCAATTTGCCGCTTTACTCGGACAAGGTAACGTTCATTTAGAAACGCACATCTTCCTTTCTGCCAAGTCAAGACAGAATCATGTATTTCAATTCAAAATCATGATACTAATATATACATGCGTGCGGCCTCAGTTCATGGGTTCAAATTGCTATGTATATTGGCTTTTGACATCCAGTCTCATTGCCATAGCCACACACGAACCCATTTCCTTCGGTATATGACCTATGGTTGGCTCACAGATAAAAGAGGTCTTTTTAATGCACCACCACGTATTATAGGCCTCGAGAGTCGATTCCGAAATTCCAAACCGAATGAGAGAGTTACCTCTAGGTGAGCAGCCCACGGACACCTACAAACACGAGAAAACACACGGAAAGAGAGAAATGCAATAACCACTTCAAAATGAGAGAGTTTCAAGAGAGCGAGAGAAAGGAAAACACTCATCAATATCATGATCTCAAAGTGAAGAAGGGCGCCTATTTCTATGCAAGGAGGCACGCTACTAGTCGAGGCATGGCCGCCTTGTCATGAGGCCTGCCCCCCTCAGGTCAGGGCTTATATGTTTCGGGTCTCGCTTCTTTTGCATCTAATGACCAATTCGTGTGATCTTCGCACCCGAAAAAAGCTTGTGATGAGAGCTTTCCAACAAGACATACATTGCTGCAGTACATAGCAAAAAAATCATGGACCAGAAGTTTTTGCCCATATTAAGGCTGAAGGCTCGGGTCTATGAACCTGACAATATTGTTTTGGTGATTTAACATTTAAAAAAAAATTAATTTATCATACATGGAGAGATCAGTTCTATCTGATTCTAAGACCTTTAGATATGGTTTTGGGCTCTAGACCTTTTATTGGTATAAAAACAGATCGTCCGAAATTTGACTGGTAATAACGTCCTTATCTGACATGAGATGCAGATAGAGATATTTTTGCAATCTGCAATATGAGATGCAGAATGGGTTGCCGTTTATGTGCATGGTAGTTGGGACAGCATTATGAACTGAAATCTCAACCCAAGGTCCTAAGTAAGAAAAATGGCAAAGTACAGCATACCTTCTCAATGGATTTCCCTCGAGTCTTAAGGTGGGCTGGCTTCTTGTAATCCCTGATCAAGAAACTTTCAATTAAGAAAACAATCTATCATAGCCTACTCCTCTATTTACAAACACAGAGAGATATACTGAAGTCTTAAGGTTGGGACAGGGTCGATGGCAACACAAAGAGATACACTAAAAGTCTTTAAACTGGGACGGAGCCAAAGGAAGACATATATCAGATTAACAAGCACTACTGTGACAAGCTCTATAGAACTCTAACAGTTCCTAAGGATGATAAAAATAAGTACGGTTTCTTGAAAGTCCCAATCTCCTGTAGGTCAGTATAAACAAATAAAAATACAATGTTTTCGACCAAAAAAAAAAAACATACAATGTTGTGAATCAAATGGAAAAGAAAGGCAAACAGAGAAAGCAGAAAGCATATTTTATTGCAATAAGAGAGGGACTACAAAAAAAACAATAGTCGTGTTAGCAACATTTGCAAGCAATACAACATAAATGCATAATCAACCCCACCCCCCAAGTGAATCTAGATGCATGGTGTCAGTTCTCCTCTAGTTGGGGCTTTAAATACATTCGTAAGCCCGTCACTTCTACTTGTAGGACAGACTTGGTTGCTATCATAATTTTTCTTCTTTCTTGACGTGCCTGCTACTTTAACTAGAACTCCAACTTCAACTGCAGCAAGTGATGCTGCTTCAACAGGTGGTTGTTTTACTGTTGCTTAATTTCTTGTCCTTTCTCTAACATGTTAGGCAATACCGCTCTGCGGGCCACAAGGTAAGTTCTTTGTTGCGGTGTGGGTAGGAAAACTTACCAAATCAGTTATAAATTTATCGTAATTATGTCAATTCAGTCATAAATCTTTTTTTTATCAATTCAGTTCTAAATTTTTTGTAATTGTATTGTTTCGATCCATCTGGCCAATTTTGGCTGGCCAGTACTAACGTGGACGCCGAGCGGTTGGCCAATGCTATCGTAGCAAATTTTAAAATATATTTTTATTTTTTTTCTTTCTCTTTCCTTTTTTCTTTTCTTTCCTTCTTCCCCCGGCCGGTCGCTAGACCAACTGGAGGCTAGGGCCGGCGAGGGCTAGCCTCACCCTCGCCCTCATCATCGCGGGAGAGGTCGAGCCTCACCCAGCCATGGCGAGGCTCAACCTCGTCCAGATCTGATAAGCTCTCTCACTCAGCCATGGTGAGGCTCAACCTCGCCAGATCTGGGCAAGGTTGAGCTTGCCCGCAATGGCAATCTCCCTCACCAGTGCCGGCAAGGATAAGCCTCACCAGTTGCCGACGAGGCCTCGCCAGCCCTAGCCTCGGCTAGTGTCCACACTAGTGTCGATCGGTCAAAATTAGCTTGATGGAACTAAAACGGCCAATTTTGGACTGTTTTGGTAATTTTTCCGGTGTGGGTGTGGCTTGCATGATCATCAACTCTGCATCTTGCCCTGTCTAGTACTTGTACTCTTACCATGACACGACTAGATTTCATTAGTAACCAAGAAAGCAAGCAAAAAGCAAAATTCAAATAAAATCGCTACTTACAGTCCCATGAACAGGCCTCAACATGGTCCCACCCGCAATTGCTGTGCCACCAGCAGCATCAGATATTGGTGTCCCAATAGTAGCACTGGCAATCAGTGTGGCACCAACAACACTTACATTTACACTAGCAGAACAACAAGTATTGCTACTTGCACAATATTAATATACAGTCTTGCTCACCAAGCAAGCATAACACAATGGAAATGAAAGTACTTACATTTTTTGGCATTTGTTTATTAATTAGACTTCCGATGCGCATTGGACCATCACGTCAGCGATTTTCAACCAAAATTAGCAAAAATGACTTCATTGCAATTCGTTAAAATGTTTAAAACTAAATTGTCAAAAAGTTCATGACTCAATTGGTATAATTACAAGGTTTATGACTCAATTGGCCGTCGTACAATAGATTTAGGACTTTTTGGATAATTTTCCTATTATCGGAATGATAAGGTTATGTGAGCTATTGGAGTCTTGATATCACGAGGTACTAGTTTTCAATGGAAGAGTAGTTGTTGCATCTAAACGGGCTGTTATACTTGCTTCCGTAGGAACCTTTATGAAGTTATCAGCTTATTCTCAAGGTTCATTATGACGAATCTTGGGTTTGGATCGTTACAAAGTTGGTATCAAAGCCTATGTCATAAGAGTGATAAGGCCTTGTGAACTGTTTAGGTTTCAATATTATTAGGCACACGTTACACATGGAGAATTAGTTCTTATTTTAAGACTTACACTATACTAGCTTCCACAAAAACGTTGGTGAAGGTATCGACCTAGTTCTCATGGTCCATTACAGCGAATTTTGGATCGGGGTTGGTGTGGTTGCGTGAGAGAGAGAGAGAGATCCATGCTCCAAATAATTTTTTCCTGTTTAAAGGTGTTCCCTTCGTGGGAATGCTGGTGGGGGTGTAAAGGTACAGGACACCAGAAACTAATCTCTCTAGGGCCTATATAAGCAAAACTAGCATTTGTACTTTTATGTAATATGGGAGGTCCACATTCGACTCAATAATTTCGACCCGAAGGCCTTTACACATATCGAGGATTCCCTCCGGGTTGGTGATGCATTCAAAAATAAAACCACTGATGTTATTGATCTTACAGCATGTGTCATATCATGTCTTATATGCAATCCAAAATAGTCCTCACCGTCCTTCCATTGTTTCAGTGCATAATGTCATCAAACTCATCTGACTCAGCCAAAAGAAAGGAAAAGAAAAGAAAAAGGGCAGTGGTTGCGAGAAATTCGTATTAGAAAGAACCGTGAAGATTGTTACTGTTCAAGTGACGGTCCTCTTGATCGTCGTTACATATTTGACTGTTCAAGCAAAAAGATAATCCAGTAAAGTCAGAAACGAATTTTCTGGCGTCCAGGGTTGATAAGCCACTAAAATTGTCGAAAGCTTCTATGGTTAGTAGTCAAGCTCAAACCAAAGACAAGTAGGGATAGGATCAAGTTGACTTCAGTCACCATAATATATTTCATGAACACTACTGATAATCTGAAAACTAAACCCTTCATCAGCAACACCATAAGCTTCGGTTTCAGAGACCGAGCTTGATTCTCTAACCAGGATTCCAAGAAACACATGACGGGGTCGAGCTCAACTCTATTTGGAAGACAAATTTTGACTTGAGGGCCATGTACATGCCTGTGAGTTGTGACCAAGAGCTTGTGTGACTAAGTATTGTTGAGGTGGTGCATTATTTATTGATATAGCTAGCAAAGATCATCTAGAGGGGGGTGAATAGGTGATCTTAAATAATTTTTGTCAAATTATGCGGAAATGAAAAATCACAACTGAATCTGAATAAACTTCAGATTCAAAACAAATTATATAGACGGTGCTCTTGATGTGCAATATGTAAATTAAGAGATAAGGGATAGAAAAACTGCACACAAGTTTATAATGGTTTGGCTTATAGTAAACCTACGTCCACTCTCCCACACTGACAACCTATTTGCTGGATTTCACTATGTAATCAAGAGGAATTTACAGATTCTGAGTGACAGCACTTTTGTGTATGATAGGACTCTCTATTTCACACAATTACCCTTACAAAGTATCCCTCAAGATCTTAATTTTTGGCTCAGAAAGATAAGACAAATGATCGGAGTATGCTCAAACTTTAGACTCGTTGATTCTTGATTCTGTACTTCCTTCTGCTGCTCGTTGATCTTTTTAAATACTCTTCTACTTCCAAACTAGCCGTTGGACAACTTTCAGAGGATCATCTTCCAATCTTCACCTTGGACAAATTTGTATAATAATGATTGAGTAGCCGTTAGATGACAGATTCTAAATCCCGCTGATTCTGGTCACCCATACAATCAGAATCTTGATTTCCATAAGTGGAACTTTATCCATTATAATGCATATTTGTCGTAGTATTTGATTGTCAATCAATTATAGTCTTAGATTGAAACAATCAAAACTTTCCTTCTGTGAAATCTATACCAGATCACTAGCTATTATGTTTCGTTCTAAATTACTGCATCCCAGATCTCGAAGAACTTGCGTCTGCGTCTGCGTCGAAGAACTTCGCGTCGCCTTACGAATAATTTCTTAAATCTCGAATCTCAGAACTAAGATTATGTAGGTCTTCAATAAGGTATTTATCAGCTTGTAAAATCTGAAAATCTTCCTTTTGAGCTTCCAGAATATACATACCTGGAATAAATTAGTTCAGAATAAATATCAAATTTATAATAACATGGAAGGTTTTGTCAACTTCAAAATTAATAGGAGTTTTCCTCAACACTTAATGAGTAGGTTATGTGCTTTCTTAGCAATGAGACTAACTCACCAGCAGCGTTTTGCAAGTTTGTCTAGATTGGAGAGAACATGAGATCGAAATCTTAAGATAAGAGTGTGCGGCGAAAGTTAAATGAAATCCGAGTTGTTACAGCATGACTATCCCAATACTAGTTCAAGTTGGAACTAAAATATAAATCTTTTTAGCTTGACATAGGGGAAAATCCACTCTACCTAGTAAGTTGTATTGATAATTTGTAATCTCAAACTTGGACTCGGTTCTAAATTCATATTCAAATGAACTCTTGGGTAAAGGCATTGGGCCATCAACAAGGAGTTATGCTTCCCTCCCTTGTTTATGGAGCTCCATGTACCGGTCGAGATGTTGGGCCTGGGAAACAAGAATGACGGCATGATAGGGGAATTTGCTTTATCCGATTGTGCAAATCTTCTCTTTTATTGCACAAAATATTTCGAAACAGGATACTTTTTTAAAACGCAAGGACATATCTAAATTTTTTTCGGATAGATAACGCCAGTGTTATATTACTAGCCTCAATTACTCTCTTTTTGAAGAGGAAAAAGGGTGAGAGTAATCGATCAGGGTGCCTACTTTCTTTAGGCATTACTAAGCCCCCAAATTTCTACAAATTGCACAAGAATGGAACACAGATGAAAGCCATCATCGACCAATGCCGCCTTCACATGGTGCTCCACCATGACTTAGGCATCTATAATAGACATCATCCAACGGAGGTCATCATTCCCCTCGAAATTAAGTAAAAAGTACTTGTTATAAAGGAGTCTTCTCTGACGGTCATCCCATATAAGAGGCTGGGCCAATTGAGGGATAACAATCGGTTGAGGTACCGATGGAGCTTCGAGAGAGTAACCAATTCTCCGGCCATAGAATATTTAGCTTGGGAGTTCACTGAGTTGCATGATCACCACCGGACCACTATGAGATGGCTTTTCCCGTCACACAAGAGTGTGTGTATATATATATATACCTTCATTTCAAAAGTTCAATTTGGGCACAAGCCCAATATATTATTTGAGGACAAAAGTAGTACTTCAAGCCCATAAAACTCAAAAGTGTTAGCCCATCATGATTGCCCAACGGGTTGTCCTTTTCTTAACCCAAACACATTCCATTGCATTGCATGATGTGAGCAGTACATGATATTTCAAGGTTATACTTTTACCAACAATCTGAGGGTTCATCTTAGTCACGGATTGCTCGGTGAAATTGATACAATCGTAACATCTTAGCATCATTTAGACAAAAATAGACTCAAATCTTCAATTCCTTAACATGTTTTGCAATCCTCACAAAGAAATTTACTACACCATAATATAAAGAAAAGAGCACCAAAAATGTCAAAATTTTTGTACGGTATTTGTTTCAATGCCAAAACTTTTTGAGCAATCACTTGAGTGTCACTTGATAAAAAAAACATCCATTTAAGTGACATCGGCGATTTTCTTAGCCAAAAAATCCAACATGGCAATAATTTATTATAAATCAGCTAACTTGGGTGTCGGAGAATTTCAATCGGCAAAAAAAAATGTCATTGGCCCTTGTTCTTTTCTCCAAATTGACAAATTGAGGCTAAATTAGAGCCAAGAATCAAATCCTAACCCTCACCCATTGAAATTACAAGTAAAATTGTATGTGATCAGTTGCGGGAGAGACCAAGAACCCCAAAAGAAGTAAAGTCGAGGTCATTGAAGAAGAGGAGCTGTGAGACCTTGGAAGTGGGAAAGAAGGATGAAGCAAACAGGAAGGATGAGGGCAAGTGTGATTTGGATGAAAAATCTTCCTCCACGTCAGGACGATCTTGTAGGACTCTATATACACGTCAAAAAAACCCAAGGTATTGCAGCTTATGCTAGTCTCTATTATTTTTTTCCTTTTGCACAAAAAGTAAAAGAATTGAGTGATTGTTGTTCTAGTTCAAGGTGAAGATGGGGTCGTTGGGCACATATATCATCCATCAACTATATCTTTGTCCTCAAGATCTCAAGCACGAAACATTTGTTCGTGATCAACAGCTTCAGGAATCGGTCCATGCCTTCGTCATGGCCCTCTTTTCAATTCAGGTCTAGCGCATCATAGCTCTCCTCGAAGTCCTGCAAGGATGCAGATTCAACCGATGTGTCTCACCGGCCTTGTCTTCTTCACTTCAAGGCCTCCTCCTCCTCCTCCTCCAAGTGTGAAGAAGTGATCCCTTCTTCGCCCATTCTTTGGATTTTGTCATCCCAAATGGCAACGAACAAGATTTGGAGCATCATGAATGCAAACTAGAGGCTCAGACAAAGAGCTCTGTATCTCCATCGAGAAAATAGAGCTTTGCTATTTTAGCTAGAGAGTGAGAGTTTTCCCCAACTTTAATAAAGTGCGGTCATTCACTTTGCTATGTTGAATGAAAAATTTTCCACGTTGGACTTCAATTTAAAAAAAAAAAAAAAGCTACGTCGAGGTCAAAATTTAATTTAAAAAGTCACATTAGAAGAATCGCCAGAGACATATAAATAATCGTTTTTCCACCGATGGGAGCACAAAAGTGATCACCCAAAAAATTTTGACATTGAAGTATACTTCTAGTTATGGTACTTTTAGTTCCCTTTTCTCCGGTGACATAACCCAACCCCTTACCATTCTTCAATCACCCCACAACGGGGATGGGCGGTGGCTGTACAACCCTTCCTGTATGAGTTCTTATTCGGCCCAAACAGTGGTAAGCTGAGGATGGCACCGGCTTTTCCGCTCCCAGCCAACCATTCTAAGAACTCGATCCATTGGTTGCCAATTGATCTCCCTCAGTTATTTAAAAATGTTCGAGAGCATTATCCTTGCTTTTTGTCAGAAAAAAAAAATGTATTGCTCGTTACGCAGGTAACAATCGCGGGTACAAAAAGTCAGAATCGGCACAAGGAAGAGCCCGTAGGGCTTCACGGGGTTTGGACAACCACGATAAAGGCCAGGCGTCCATCTCTATGTGCTTTAACCAAATAATGTACCATCTTGTTCGCATTTCTGAATGGGCCAGGGATAAATCATCAAAGCCCATTCACCGCCTCATAGCTAAACTGATAAGCACATCCCCATCCCTGGCAAAATGATCTGCCTCTGTCACTGCTCTTATCAGAACTGGAGTGTCTGACTCGAGTTGGAGACTTCGCGTGCTTAGAAAATCTAGAGTTTCTACTAGAGCTCTCGCTTCTGCCTGAGCTGCTGAAGTTACACGCACAGAATCCGTCCACCAACTGCAACGTTGCAATCACGGCACACAGCTAATCGCTCCTTCCGTCGTGCCCTCTGCGAAGGATCAGATCTGAGGTGAGTCTTCTTCAACAGAGTCGTTTTTCCTTTCCAATTTATTCCATCTGCCGATATTCTGATGCATGTCCCAAGCCGAACTCAGGAGATGCCATGGATTCGGAGTTTGCTTGCGAAAGGAAGGTAGAATTGTTTCTGGATTTCCATATATGCCTAAGAGTCAACTGCTAAAAAGCTCAAAGGTCGCTGTGGTACTCTTGAAATTCAACAGCCATTCTTCAATTTTAACGAGCACGTCATTATCGATGAGGATCTGGAGGGTGGGGTCTTGCCAAACTTGGCATGCTCAAGGGTATAACAAGAATATATCCTCCACAGCCTCCGGTTGTCGACTGCACAGCTCACATGTATCCTCTTCGGTGATTCTCCTCCTTAATAAGTTTGCTTTTGTTGGTAATGCATCCTGGCATATATTCCATGAGCAGAGCTTGATTTTTGGGTTGGTATTGGCCCTCCAAATCTTTGTCCATAGGCTTCGAGGGGTCTGATAAGAGGATCGGCACTGCTTTTCGTTTTTCTCCCCGCATTTGTTATACCCACTTTTCACTGAATGTACTCTAGACTTTGTGTTTGTCTAGACCAATTTGTCCTCCTGTTCATGTGTATTCAATGGAATTGCTAGGATTTCATTTTTCAATTCTTCATCAAACAGTTCATTCAAAGCTAATATCTTCCAGGTTGAGTTATCTAGGTTAATCAGTTCCGCCACTCTCTGAGGCTCTCCTCTGTTAGCAGGACCGCCAATCACTCCTCTGGAAATCCATTTGTCTTCTTTAATTCTGATATTTTCCCCATTTCCCATTGACCACATGACGGAAGGACTAGTAGTTTCTCAGCTTATATGAAGCCTTTACCTGCCCCACTTTGGTCGAGTTCCCCTACCTGCTCTCCAAAAGTCACAGTTCGGGAAGTGGAGTCCTTTTAAGATGTAGCTCCATAAAGAATGATCCTGTGCCAACCGCCAAGCTTGCTTTCCCCGCATTGCTCCATTGAAAGTTACCAAATCTCTAAAGCCCAAACCACCTTTATCCTTTTTGAGTTTGAAAATCTCCCATTTTCTTTAATGTAATACCTTTCTATTCTCGCTGTTATTCCTCTGACGTTAAATGTTCTTTCCAACCCTCCAACTTCGTAGCACCCGTGACAAAAACCCAAGCGAACATTTGTTTCTTAGATTCACCCCAATCAGAAGGTATCCCCAAATATTTACCTGTTTTCACAATTTCTGGGACACGAAGTTCCATTAACAAGTTATGCTTGAGTCTTTGAGGACACTTTCTACTAAAGAATGTTCGCAATTTGTTCAGATGTATGGCCTGGTTGTACGTGTAGCAATATTGATTCAGAACCTCTGCTACGTTTTGACATTCCTTTATAGTCCCATCAAGGAAGAAAATAGAGTTGTCCGCGAACAATAAGTTTGTTAATGAGGGACATGATCTCTTCAATTTTATTCCTTTGATGTCTCCTTTCTCCATGGCCTTTTTCATCATGCAGGAGAGAACATTAACCACTTAGATGAAAAGATATGGGTAAAGAGGGTTGCCTTGACGAAGACCTAGAGAGCAATATCCTCTGATTGGCGACTAATTTGCCAATCCCAGAAAACCATGGATCCGAAAATTTTCCGGTCGGTAATAGCCTTCTATATCACATGGGCTTGAACTGTCAAACTGAATCTTGGGGTTTTGCTAACTTGATTTGCCTTAGTTGATCCTAAACAAGGGAAATCATAAAAACCCAATTCCTACAAATCCACTCTTGATCGCTTTCGCTAACTGTGTTGATGTGATTCACAAATTGCTATTCCATTTCTACTTAGCCAACCCTAGTCCATAAGTTCAATTGCACTATTGTTTACAATTACAACCTGTCTAACATAGAATACAAATAGGAAGAGAAGAAGAAGCAAAAACAAGACCCCAAGATTGGCAATAGACAGAAGAGAATAGAAGAGAAAGTTCGTCAATATTCAATCGTGACAAAAGTTAACAGTTATGAAGTATAGGTTCCTATTTATGATGAACAAAAGCAAGAATGCTGATAAAATGAGGAAACCAGATACTCTGATCAGTATAATTTCAGATATATCAAAAAATTTCATCATAGATTTGAAGCTAACCATCTAAGAATCTAGTAGGATTCCCTTTCTACATCAATCTTCCCCACTGAGAAGAACTAAGCTTATATGAGTTTCTCGTGCTTCTCTTTCTTGACTTCATCGATCCCTTCATAACTTCAGGCCTTTCAAAATCAGAAGGAAACTTTTCACCTTCACTGCGAGGAAAAAATGCCACGCCGACAACAGCTTGCGCAATGTACAGTGCTACGATCCGAGTTCTTGATCATAGGGTACAAGTGACGATCGAGAATTTTGTCATCGATCTTTGAATCACCAACTCTTCAACATGCACTCAAGGCTCAACACAATCTTTTTAGGAATTTTCTACTCTGATTGCCCGAGTCAAGTTCGTTTCAGTGGGGGACAATGGTGTAGTACTAGATCTACGTAGAGATTACAATTTAATTCAATTATCTTTAGATTTATTAATATTTAATCAAAATATATTGTGCATTTGTTTCATTGACAATTTCATGTTAAGATAAAACTTTTTCCATGGAAATTATTATCAAGGAAAATGGTTAATTTTCATTTGTTTTGTAGTTTAATTATAGTGATTTCCTTCTTACCAAACGGGGAATCATTTTTCCTCGATGTAAACTTGTTTGCAATTCAAGAGAGATGTTTTCGTTGATTGATTAGTTTTCCGTCGTCCAAACACCAAAAAGTCGGAAAATAATTTCTAGGAGATAGTTTTCCTTCGAATAAACGGATCCTTGTGTAATAATGTTTTATGGTTAATGCACAAATTTTGCATTTCATGAGTCAATCACAAGTACCAGATTGACGCGCTCCATGGCCGGCAATTCATTAAAAAGAATAAAAAAAATTCTTTGGGCTTTTTATCACTGGGGACCCTCCGATACTTAGGACGGTCGATATTCATGGTGACGAATGAGAAAGGGATAAGAGGGGATTAGTACTTCGGAGGGATAATCAAACATACCTCCATTGTGGCCCATGAGCCATGGGTTTCGTTAATGGGCCATATGATGGGCTTGTTGCTTTATGAATATCACATGACACGATGGGCCTACCTGCGAGAATTAGATGGTTCCAAAGCAAACTTGTGGCATAGCATTGGACTGACCCACACTTTTGCGCCTCAGTTGGTGTTTTTTAAGAAGCTCACCTTGAAAGGCATGACCTCCACGCAGGTGACATCTAGATTGGCTGGAGCTCGCGGCCATGGCCGCTTGAGATTGAGCTCGCAGCAGCCAGGTCCGGAGCTCGCCGCCAGCATTGGAGCTGTAACGTATAGCCATGGCCAATCAAAGCTTCGAGCTTGCCGAGGCAGCCATGGCAACTTACAACAATTTTTCTAGCAAATAAAAATTTCCATGCCAGACGAGAAAGACAAGGAGCACAGTAGATGCAAGGGCGACGAGGGCCACCATGGATGCAAGGATTTCGAGGTCTTCTCAAGGCTTAATGGTGGAGTAGATGCACGAGTGGGAGAAAAATTGGAAGTACAGACAATATAATAGTGATTCGCGATTGTTTGTGTGAGTTAAGAATTGATTGAGAGCGTGTGTGCGTGATTTGGTTGATGGGGCTTTTCCAATCCATCCAAGTGAAGAGTCTGGCATAGTCGGTTGGATGTACAGCAGCAACTTTTACAGGTATAGGCCCCCATAAAACACCAGAGGGAATCTGAAGTTTTACCGACTAGCCTAGAGCCTAAGCGCATCAGAAGCCATATGGAAGACATCATCACTCTAGAACTTATAAAAACACCCGGAGATAGCAAGACTTCCTATGGCCTTTTACTCTAGGCTGGGCTATAACCTTCGCAAATGCAGAAGCACTCTCACCGTGGGAAGGCTCGGTGTTTGAAAATAGAAGCAACTCCCTCTCGGAGTTCACAATCTCGAATTCCAATTATACAAGACATGTTAACTCCACCAGGCATTAACTCCTAATGAGACTCGTGATTAGCTGCTCTTTGCCAAACTGTGGCACACTAGGCTCTGTTTGTTTCACACAAAATTATCTGTCTGAAAAATAATTTCCTCATTTTCCGGCGTTTGGATTGTTTAGGAAAGTGAGTCAGCATAAAATTCTTTCATGGTCAATGAAAAATATATACTTAAATTCGAAAATGATTTCCTCTTTTAAAAATAAAAAATCATTGTCCAAAATATGACTAGACAACAAGGCTTGGACCAAAGACATAGGCACTTGGGCACGGGATCCCCGACGCCCATGCTTTGCTCCTCGGCAACCGGGCTTGGGACCTCGATGCCTGTGCCCAAGTCCCTAAACGCCTTGCTTGGGTATCCAGCTCTCGGGCTTGAGTTCATCAAGGTTGGGACTAGTTCCACAATGACCAGGATTGGATCCAGAAAGGCTGGGCCTAGTCCCTCAAGTTCAAGCCCAAGATCCCAAAATGCTTATGCTCGAAACCCTAATGATAATGCTTAGGTACCTGAGTCTTGTGCTTGAGTTCATAAAGGCCAGGGGTAGATCCTTGGTCACCATTCATAGGACCTCGGTGTTGTGCCTAGGTACCTAGCGGCCATGCCCGGGTACCTAGCGGCCATGCCCGGGTACCCGGCACCCATGCCCAAGTCATCGACATGCGTGCCCAAGTCTCCAGCGGCCATGCTCGGGTATTCGATTCCCACGCCCAAGTCACTAGTGCTCGGGCCCAAATCCATCGAGGTTGGGCCTAGGTCCATCGAGGTTGGGCCTAGGTCCCTCAAGGCCGAGCCCAAGACCCCAATGCCCATGCCCAAGTCCATGGCGGCCATGCCTAGGTGCTTGGCTTTTGGACCCAAGTCACTAGCACCAGGGCTTGAGTCCATCAAGGCCAATCTCGGTTCCTCAATGGCTGGGCTTAGGTCCCTCAAGGCTAGGCCCAAGATCGTAGGTCCCCAGCAGCCGTGCTTGGTGTTATGACCCTCCCGCGTGGTCGTGTCAGGAAAAAGACGAGTTTAGAGATAATGCCCAAAAGGCGGGATGACGGCCCTTTATTAGGCATGAGCTCTCTCAAGCCCTTACCTCACGCGACATTCGAATTCATTTTAAGTTTAATTTAGCTAATGAATATTCTATGTGAAACAAGAGTCACCACTAGCCTATAATGGTCAGGCTAGAAACCAAGTGAGGCACGAGAAATTGCCTCACTTCCTATGCAACCAAAGATTTTCCAGGGTCAAGGACTTTATTACACTAATAGTTTCTATTAGTGCCCTTTTGATACCTCTAACTTGATTGAATTGCTCATCTAAGTGATCAAGCGGTCTTTGTTACAAATTATGAATCATAAAGGTTATTAAAGTAGCCAAGTGTTCATGCGATGGTTTTTAAGGATTTATTATGGTCCTAATGTTTATCCTAACAATGTTAAAAATAAAAAAGCAATCAATGTAATAAAAGTGCAAGAATTAAACACCCAAGTATTGAAAAGCTTAAAGTAAAGTACGAGCAAGAAAACCCGGTACTTATCAAGCAAAGAATATACATGGCTTATCCCCCTGAGCTTGACCGATACCAAGTCAGGTAAAGAATATCAAAGGCCTTGTTCTTTAAGCCCCAAGACATGATCCCCATGAGCTTGAGGCTAGAGATTAAACTAATTTAAATCTAAACTAGATTAAGGCGAGCTTAGTTTTCTACTAATTTTATTAGATGAAAATCCTAAACTAGACTATATAACCCATTTCATTAATGAAGTCATTCTAAGTCTAAAATAACTTTTATTTCCTAGTTAGACTCATTTTGATTAAGTTTATTAACTAAACAAGCCTAATTAATACTAAGCTAAGCTAGTGAACCTAAGTCAAATCACCGCCAAGGACCACCACTCCAACCTTTAGGCCGACGCCCGTCTTCATCATCAATCTGATCATTCATGGACAAATTTACATCTAGTCAAGGTCAATTTGAGCGCGGTTCAAAGGCCAGAAATCGCCAAGAAGATGCATGTGTAGGCATTCATTCTGTAATCTAGGACCATTATTTGTTTTCTCTTTTCTAGATAATGAAAGATTCAGCATTGTCAAATGAAAGAGATGTGTTGACAATGAAATTCTTGGCACGCTGGTTTCCATGGACATAATGCAATTTTCCTCACTAGTCGGTAATGTACGTGCATTTGGTGATCTTGTGCTTCATGAGCTAAAACATCGTACCAAAATGCAGTGAGGTCCGAGCAACCAAGAACATAAACTAAAAATCTTGGGGAGAGTTCCAGTCGGATAAGTCTCAAATCTCCAGTCTAATGTGTTGGCCAAACCCATTCATAGCACATAACGTATATGGAAATGTCGGGTTGAACTTAGGCTAGAGTTAGGTTGATAGGGCTCCCTTGTGAAGATCGTGTCTATTCATGTTCAGATCAATCAATTAATTCAATGTAACTACAGGACACGGTGCAGCAACAGGGCATGTTTATCTTATCCAATTTTTGTTTGGTGTAACCTTGCGGAGTTAATCATGAGCCGGTAATTACTCGCACATCACTTTACCAGTGCAGATATTTATCTTTGATAATATTTTTCTTATTTTTTAAGATGATCTTTTGATAGATTTGGATAAGTGTGTATCGTGACAAAGAAATTGAGTTAAGATGAATATCTATCGATCCCAAAATGCCTTTTTATGACTTGTGTTATCGGGGATATACATATCAAAGGCTGTTTCACTAAAGTACACGTCATGCCATACGTCTATTTGAACTTTTGAAATAGACATCTTTCTAGACCTAGTAATGGGAGGAGATATTTTACATGGCATGTGATCTCATACGAGGACATGTACATGGACTATTTCTTGTGCCCTCTGTGTTGTGCGGAAGTTCATTGTACCTTGCACGAATAGATTGCTCAACAAAAGGCGTTAAAGGTGATATTCTGAACGGAATTTATCACTCTTAAAAAAACTCGATTGCTCCCTAGCGGCAAATATTTTCTCACCATCCACACAATGCCTCGGTACTCTTAAAATTTGGAGAATATTTTAACATTTTGTTCGTTTCATGGAAAATTCGATATTTTCTATAAAATGTTTATTGTGGTTATTTTCAAGGAAAATGAACTGGAAATTAATGTTAGGTTAAAATCTAAAAATGAACCAGAAATTAATTTTTGTTGTTTGGAAAGGAAAACTTGATTTTATTTTCGTAAAAAGACATGCATCATTCATGTGATAAGAGATACTCAGCCACCCAAGTCCATGTCACAAGAGTCAGTGTTTCTCGAGCCTAGCCACTGGGATCTGTGCACAGGCGCTAGGGAATCAAGCCTAGATGCGAGAACCAAGTACTGAACACGGCCACTAGGGAATTGGGCACGGCACCAGGGTCTTGGGTCCGGTTGGGTCGAGCCTTTGTGGACCTAGGCCTGGTCATTGAGGAATTAGGGCTAGGCGCTAGTGATTTGGGTGCGAGACCCTGGTATCTAGGCATGGCCATCGTGGACAGGGGCAAGGGCATAGGGTTCTTGCACTTGGCCTTGGGTGGGTCAATCCTTGACTTGGGTGTGGTAGTCGGGTACTGAGGCATTGGCACCAGGGAATTAGACTTGAGCATCAAGGTTCAGGCATGATTGTCAGGAACTAAGGCACAAACATCGAGGCCCCAAGCTTGAGCGTCTGTGGCTTGGGCACAGGAGAAGTAGTTGTTGACATCTGAATTTTCGTTAACATGTCCAATAAGATTAAAACTTGAGGGATTCCTAATTGCGAGAGAGTTTGTTTCTCGGCCAAAAAAAGTCATCTAAGTATCATTAGAGTTCCATTTGTATATAGTGGCTAAGAGTATTCCATTCCATTTCTACTTTGATATTTTTCTCTTAATAATCAAAAGTTGAATATTTGGGCAGATCTAAAAAATCAACTCATGGTCAACATTTCATAAAATTTTTGAAAACCTTAAATAGACATCAAGTTGGTCCTTACATGCATAATTTTCAGTTTTTCATAAAAATGATCAAGAAATGACTTTTTGGTCCAACTAAAGACTTTGACTCTCTGATTAAATTTCAAAATTCGTGGATTTAATTCCTTTTTAAAACATTTGGGCATGGGATCAAGACTAATATTCACCCAAATGTCGGAAATCTAATGTGGCATAACACTTATGGTGAACATTTTTAAAAAGTTATAACACTTATGTGATCAATTGCAAAGTTATATGACCTTCAAGTGATCGTAAATAAAGTTACAACACTCAAGTGATCAAATAAAAAGTTATGATACTTGTTGTATCATTTTCCCCATTTTCCTTTAATCTAGACCTTAGGATGTGCCATGTAACCTATCTTGATCCGTGTGACTTAATAAGAGCCAATCAATCATTCCTTGCTCATTAAGGAATGAATGTAGACCATAAGATGAAAATGAGCATCAAGGGCTAAGATTAGAAATCAAATTTCTCTCCAATTCCCTCTCTTATTATTTATTGGCCGAACCCCTCTCTCACTTTAGCACTCTTACACACAAATTTCAGATCTCTCTCTCTCTCTCTCTCTCTCTCTCTCTCTCTCTCTCTCTCTCTCTCTCTCTCTCTCTCTCGGTATGCATGCTAGATTCCGACGACTTCCCGACCAATTTCCAGTGTTGTTCCTCCCAGATTGTTGTGTGATGATGTTCCTTGGTCCGTCCTTGAGCTAGCTGTGCCGGTCGTGCTCATTCCCCTCGTGGATTCGTTAGATTAATTTCAACAATTCCTTGCCTGAAATCATTTCAAGGTAGGTTTCCAACAAACTTGTGATGATCATTTCAAAGGATTATTAAAGGATCCTTGACTCAATCTTAGTCCAAAATTTAAGTCACAACTTCATTCTATGATTTAATTTTAAGGTAGGATGTGATGAAATCGAACAATATTAGTTTCTAGCATAAGTTTAGTCTTAGGGATTTCAGTGTTAATACATGTTTAGTTTTCTTTAGAGTTGAAATTACATGCCGGCAGTGACTTCCTGAGGTTGAATTTGATGTGATTGTAGTTGATTGATCGTTAATTCAAGTTAGATCTTTCATGTTTAAGTGTTTTAGTTCAATGATCGAGAGAGAAAGCGTAAATTTGGAACAACTCCAAAGAACTCGAAATTTTTATTCAATGATACTATGTTCTTGATTACAAGACAGACATCTTATATATAGAGATAGGACTCATAATATTAAGGGATCCGACTAATAATTGAAGAAACCGCCTAAATGATAATATAGGAACCGCCTCGATGGGTAATATAGGAAAGCCTAAATAATAATATAGGAAATTGCTTGAATGGTTGTTTTCCCAAAGTCGAAAAAAACTGTTGGGATTTCCGGCGAAACTGGCGATCACATTCTTCAAGATAATCACAGGCTAACCGTTCTACATCATTCCCTCCCTCTTGGAAAAACTCGCCCTCGAGTTATGATCGAGGATAGAGGGGTGTATCGGAAGCATGATACTCAAATAAGTCGCCACATTAAATGTAGGGGAAATATTGAGATCACCGGGAAGGTCAACTACATAGGCATTGTCGTTGATCTTCTTGAGGATCTTGACAAGGACCAATCTTCTTGTGCTTGATTTATTATAGGTACCGACAAGAAAACGCCTCCTCAAAAGTTGAACGTCGCCGTTTTCAGCATCCTCCTTATACTTTGAATTAGAAGCAGCCAATTGACTAGCAACAGCCTTTTTTGACTTAATTAATTCTGGTCGCCAAATTCTCCGCCGCAACACTATAGCGGGGAATCTTGGGCAAGGGAACCAAATCTAGAGTATGTTGCGGTGTACTCCCATAAACGACTGAAAGGGAGATGTACCGGTAGAGCGGTTAACCGAATTGTTGAAGGCAAACTCAGCAGGAGCAAGATACCGGTCCCATTGCTTAGGTACAGAGAGGCTTAAATGATAGCCATAAATTCACAACTGATTTGACCATCTGTTTGGGGATGGAAAGAACTACTATCTACAAATATAAAGTACGCCCAAAAATGGCTTAGAAATTTTGTCACGATCGGAAGTGATTGTCTTGGTATACCATGAAGACGGACTACTTCACGAAAGAATAAACTAGCCACATGTGAAGCATTGAAGTTTTCTTACAAGGGATGAAGTGCGCCATCTTGAAAACGGTCAACCACCACGAAAACAGAATCTAAACCCCGTTTACGAGGAAGTGAAGTCCATCGATATGTCTACCCAAGGACCCGAAGGAATAGGCAATGGAGTATAAAGACCAAATTACGAGAGTGGCCCTTTAGCGTGGCAAATGTAGCATTTCTTGACAAATCGCCCCACGTCTGCTTTAGCCGAGGCCAATAGTACCGCTCCTCCACCAAGGCTATAGTTTTATCTCGCCCCCAAATGTCCGCCGAGAGTACCACCATGAAGCTCTCGAATGAGTTGTTCACGTAAAGAACCACGTGGAATGCATAATCTATTGCCAAAGAACAAGGAATTTTCTTGAATTATCATATCGCCATGACAACTTGTTTGAACACTTCTTCCATATCTCACCAAAATCATCATCCTCGGGATAAAGAGAACATAGGTGATCAAAACCGACAACATAAATGGTCACAAGTGTTGCAACCACGTCCGAAAAACAAGATCCGCCACCTTATTTAAATGGCCTGCTTTATGACGAAGTACAAAATTAAATTGCTCTAGAAAAGAAACCCATCGTGCATGCATTCGATTTAAGACTTTGATATATTTAAGAGCCCGATGATCGGTATTAAGAACAAACTCGTTGATAAAGATAGGATTTGCCAATGCTTTATAGCTCAACGACAGCATAATATTCCTGCTCATATGTCGACCAACGCCTGGCGAACTTCATTAAGTTTTTCACTAAAGAAGGCTATGCCAATTCCAACGCCCGGAAGCATCACGGTGTAGCTCGAACACTTTCTCAAAGTCGGGAGCATCAATACCGGCTTTGTGGAGCTTTTCTTTATAAGAGCAAAACTGGCCGTAACTTCATCTCCCCAATGAAATTTGCCCTTCTTTAAACAATCAGTGATAGGGGCCATAATAGTACTAAAATCTCGAATGAAACGCCTATAGAATGTTGCAAGACCATGGAAACTTGAGCCTCGCCAACATTCTTTGGGCCGGCCAACATTCGCATCAACGTGAAGTCCATCCGCACCAACAACAAAACCCAAAAACAAGAGGCGTTACTGTCATGAAACCGCACTTTTTCAGATTAATGAACAATTTATTTTGCTGCAAGGCTAGTAGGACATCCCTCAAGTGCTCCATGTGAAGACGCCCATTTGGACTATATATGAGTATATCATCAAAGAAAACTACCACAAACTTGCCAATAAAAGGTTTGAGAACCTGGGTCATCAAACGCATGAAAGTACTAGGCGCGTTAGAGAGTCCAAACGGCATGACGAGCCATTCATACAAACCTGCACTTGTCTTGAAGGCCGTTTTCCATTCGTCACCAGGACGGATGCGAACTTGGTGGTATCCGCTTCGAAGGTCGATCTTCGTAAAAATCTGTGATCCAGCAAGTTTATCTAGCATATCATCAAGTCGTGGAATCGGAAACCTATACTTGACAGTAATACGGTTAATGGCACGACTGTCTACACACATATGCATGGTGCCGTCTTTCTTTTGAGAAGCGCAGGGGCGCACATGGACTTTTGCTTTCTCGCAAGAAGCCCTTTGAAGGAGATCTCCCACCTGCTCTTGTAGAATCTGATTCTCCTTCGGATTCATCCGATAATGCGGCAAATTAGGAAGACTAGCTCCCGGAAGAAAATCAATCTCATCTTTGGATATCCCTCAAAGGAGGTAATCCGTAAGTAAATCCTCGGGCATAACATCTTTGAATACCTTTAATAAGGGCTTAAGAATATCGGGAATACGAACCATAACTTGTTGGTCGCCCTTGTCCACAATCATATACATCCCTTCACGCTTTCGGATGTTCATCATAACCCCTGTATTCTGCTTCTTCACAGGTTGAGGGGAATTACTTTTTGGTCTCAAAGTAATTTTAGTCCTTTTCCACACAAAAGAAGAACGTATTCTCCCTAGCTCGGTGTGTAGCATCAACATCATATTGCCATGGCCGACCCAATAAAACATGACACGCATCCATCTCCACCTCATCACGAGACAATAGTATCTTGATATGATTTTCCGATCGAAATAGGTAAGCGGCATAATTGGTTTTGCGTATCCAACCGATCGTGTAGGGTGCGGGATGCGACTCCGTCTTTAGTTGCAAGTGATCCACCGGGGCCTTTGACACTATGTTCTCGCAACTTCCACCTGTCAATAATGATATCGCATATTGACACAAGAATGAAAAAGTTGATTCAGCTGGGTATCTTCTATTCATGGAGCAAACAATAGACGACGCACTACACAATTAACTTGCTCACCCACTTCATCTTCTACTCCCACTTCTTCTTCCTTTTCCCAATCTTCCTCATACATATCTTCGTCATGTTCAACGATATTGGCCATTTCGACGAGGACAATCATCGAACGATGGCCCAACTCGTTACACTTGTAGCACTTGATTGATTGGGGTTTGGCATATGGATTTTGGGTATTCGATTGAGAGTGCGATTGCTTGTCTTGTTGCTTCCTTAGGCGTCCCCCGTAGTACTCCCGGAACTGCTTGATGGGGATTTGTTGACTAGAAGAACTTGTAACATCAAGCTGTCTTCCTTTCGCGAATGACCCAGATCCAAATAATTTCTACCACGAGTACTAGGGCTAGTCCTCTCCAATTGCATCTCAATTTTTCGCGCCATATCAGGCGTCTTCGGCGAGAGAAGAGTCGATGCAAAGAAACCCGATCCTGGATATTAAGTTGCAAACCATTAATGTACCTAGAGTTTGTTGTGCCTCGGACTCATCCAGGTTATTACGACGGAAAGTCGAAGAAACTCTTTCATATAAGCTTGGACCGATCTATTCGATTGTTGGCAATTTTGAAATTGCTGAAATAATGATTGCTCATAGTCGTTGGGAGGAACCTCTTCTTCAACTTTTGTTTCATCGACCCCAAGATCGAATAGGAGTCTTGCCTTGTCGAAGCGTCAATTGAGTTTAGTCAAGCGCCACCCTTCAACTTGTACGCCACAAGTTTCACTTGGCGATCCTCGTCAATATCCATAGCGTCGAAGAATTTTTCGACCTCCCAAAGCCAATTCTTCAATATCCAAATTCCCATTGAAAGTAGGGAGATCTACCTTTAGTTGATATTGCTCGGGATTCGATAACGTCGATTCCATGAACATGCTCCTCCTGGAAACCACCACGAATCTGCATCTCTTGGAAATCTTCAGTTATCCTCGACATAGTCTTGGCGCCTATGTCGGGGAATTCCTCCACGCCCTATAGCATCTTTCATGTGGATTTCGAGCGATCACCGGTGGAAGAGCACCAGGTGCATGGTTTGTGGACAAAATTTGGATGGCATCAAGGATCTCTTGAAACCTCCGATCGGGTTTGAGCCACGAATTGATTGAACTCAGCCCGCGTAATAGGCTCGTTCTCACGGCCCCCTCAAAGCGGGGAGATTGACATTCACGTTATTCACCATCGTCACGGGAGAGACCGCTCTCGATACCAAATGACGCGAGAGAAAGCGTAAATTTGGAACAACTCCAAAGAACTGAAATTTTTATTCAATGATACTATGTTCTTGATTACAAGACAGACATCTTATATATAGAGATAGGACTCATAATATTAATAGAAACCAAATAATTGAAGAAACCGCCTAAATGATAATATGATCGACTAATAATTGAAGAAACCGCCTAAATGATAATATATTGACTTTGGTAATATAGAAACCGCCTAAATAATAATATAGGAAATTGCTTGAATGGTTGTTTTCCAAAGTCAGAAAAACTGTTGGGATTTCCGGCGATTACGGCGATCACATTCTTCAAGATAATCACAGGCTAACCGTTCTACATGATCCTTACAAAATTAAACCTAATCCAAGCTTAATTTAACTTGATGAGCGTCAATCCCTTGCTGTCCTTAGTTAGTCGAAATTAGCTCTAAGCTAATGTGTGTTGCATGTATGTTGATTGATGAGCAAGTTAAATTGTTATCGTGTCAATTCCTTAGGAATCATAGGTCAATTGATTTATGATGACAAACTTTGGTGTTTGAGTGTGTAAGAATGAGAAATGAGCTTTGTTGAACATGCTTTAGATGTGCTTGGATGATGAGCTCAATGTACTTGATGATTTGCTATTCGAACTGTTTTCTGACCTCTCTATGTTCTTTGATTTTTACGGAAAAATTGGTTCAGAATCAGAAAAAAAAAACTTGTCTTCGAGTGAATTAAAGTTGAGATTCATAGCTTTAATTTAATATAAGATTCATGAAATTTGAAGGTCATTAATACTGTGAAAATCGAGTCTGAAATCACCGAAATAATCTGGAGCAAGATTTGGAAATATGGTCTCAAAGTTGACTAAACTTGTTTTGCAAATAAAAATAGCAGGATGAATAATTAGCAAAATTAAAACCATGAAACTTGTAGGGAGATCCGGAAGTTTAATAAATCAAAATTTCATAAAATTTGTACATGGACTGGTACATGTCCTCGTATGAGATCACATGCCATGTAAAACATCTCCTCCCATTAGGGATGTAAACAATTGGGTTCGGTTCGGTTTTCTTGAAAAACCGAACCGAACCGTTAGGGATGTACTCTTGAACCGAACCGAATCTCACTCGAACCAAATATGAACCGAACCGAAAAACCAATTTGGTTCGGTTCGGTTTTCGGTTTTTTCATCTTTTTTTTTCTTTTTATTCACAGCTTGGTTTTCGGTTTTTTCTTACTCTTTTTTTATTTTTTTTTATTTTTATTCATATATAAGAAGAACTAATGTATCAAAAGACTAGACACATATTGTATTACAAAAAAATACACGTACTTCTACCTTTTCATCCAATAAAATCACTCAATCCATTTTAGCTTGGAACAAGAGCTCATGCAGGTGACTGGGTAAAATACAGAACAACTTTCAGTTAAAACACTAAAGAAGATGTTGGTTTTCTTATATATTCAAAGAAGTGGTTGGTTTCTCATGTGTCATTGAATTTCAAGGAATGTTTTTTTTACTTTCTTACAGCTATAGATACCAATACCATACAGCATAGAGAATTTAAAGACTAGATATAAACGAATATGCATAATCTAAAGTTGGATAGTCTTACAAGACAACACGACACCAACACACCAGACAAACAGATTGGAAATTAGAAAACACAAGTTCAAAACAAACAAAAATGACCAGATCAAACCAAACCAAACTGATATGGTTTGAGAAGGGCCAAGAAAGAAATTGAAAATCTTGAATATTGTTCTAGTAAAGCTCACTGCAAACAAAAGAACGAAAGCTCAATAAATGAATTGAATCAAGCAACTGTTTCAAATAGTAATTAAAAAAAGAGAACCATCACCCAACTTAGAAACAAATCTATTTATCCAAGGACGCTTAAGCAAATCCACAGTACAAGAGCCACCATCAACCCTCAAACCAAGCATTACATAAACTAATCCGCAATTCCCAATAGATTTTTTTTTTTTTTTTTTGGTCTAAACAATTCCCAATAGATACAAACTAAGACTGCATGCAGAGGAGCAACGCAACAAATCCTCATAAAGAGTCAGGAGAAATGTCAAAAATGGAACCTCTCACCAGACCCCAGAAGAATTATCAGCTCGATTAATAGAACCATTATTAGGTCTAGAAAGATGTCTATTTCAAAAGTTCAAATAGACGTATGGCATGGCGTGTACTCTAGTGAAACAGCCTTTGAGATGTATATCCCCGATAACACGAATTATGAAGAAGCATTTTGGGATCGATAGAGGTTAGTCTTATGTCAATTTCTTTGTCACGATATATACTGATCCAAATCTATCAAAAGATCATCATAAAAAATAAGAAAAATACTATCAAAGACAAATATCTGCACTAGTAAAGTGATGCGCGAGTAATTACCGGCTCATGATCTAACTCCGCGAGGTTACACCAAACAAAAATTGGATAAGATAAACATGCCTTGTTGCTGCACCATGTCCCGTAGTTACATTGAATTGATTGATTGATCTGAACATGAATAGACACGATCTTCACAAGGGAGCCCTATTAACCTAACTCTAGCCTAAGTTCAACCCGACGTTTCCATATACGTTATATGCTATGAATGGGTCTGGCCAACACATTAGACTGGAGATTTGAGACTCACCCGACTCGAACTCTCCCCAAGATTTTTAGCTTATGTTATTGGTGGCTTGGACCTCACTGCATTTTGGTACGATGTTTTAGCTCATGAAGTACAAGATCACCAAATGCACGTACGTTACCGCCAAGTGAGGAAAATTGCATTATGTCCATGGAAACCAGCGTGCCAAGAATTTCGTTGTCAACACATCTCTTTTATTTGACAATGCTGAATCTTTCATTATCTAGAAAAGAGAAAACAAATAATGGTCCTAGATTATAGAATGAATGCCTACACATGCATCTTCTTGGCGATTTCTGGCCTTTGAACCGCACTCAAATTGACCTTGACTAGATGTAAATTTGTCTATGAACCCCCAATGGACCCGGTTGAAAACAACTTTAACAATATAGAATTCCTCGACACATTCATATGATTTGATGGATTGAAGATATTTTTTTGAGTCAACGCGGGTAGTTCTCATACATCTGAACTCGGACCAAATTCCAAAGATAAGGCACACATATGGTTAGAAAAAGTGCGTTTTCTCCGAAGATGCTTCTTTCCCAAAGACATTTCATATTGATTTTATCAAATGACACAACATGCACGTCGCACGCTACCTAACATCACTTCATCCACAAGGAAGCAAAGTGCCGACCAAGTTTGACTAGAAACCCTAACTTTAAGTCTCCTCACCACCACCTTCCCCGAACGAAACCGCCCACAAAATTAGTCTCCCGCCAATTTGAAATCCCCCCTTAAAGCCAAATTATGGTGCAATCAAGTTTAATTTAAGCATGATTGGGGAAAAAGGAGGGAATGGTAGTCAAAACTTGCCTAACACACGCTATTAGATCCCTAACTCGATCTTGGTACTTGTTTTTTCACGAGGGCATGCTGTCATGTGTCGTTTGCGAATCAGCTCTAAAGACCAGACAACACAAACATTTTATAATCTCCTGTCGAAACCCTATTTATAGAATTTTAGAATCCAAAGGAACTTTGACGGTGAAAGCTTCAACGTACCAACCACACTATCGTGATGCTTCAATTTAGGCACTGCCCAAGTCAATTTGGCACCATCCTTTGAACGAAACTTTTTACTGAATATATTATGTCTGTGTCCCCATTATTGGATTCGGATTAGAAAAGGGTACTTCGCTTCACGTCAAGAGTTCTAACAAGCAATCATGGATGGAAGTCAAAGCTAAGATGCGTATGATTTTCCCTTGTAACATTAGCATATATTCCGAGAAAGTTACACGCTAATAGCAACCAGTAAAGCCATACTTTATAGTTGGCCAAAAAATATATATTTGTGCGATTGAAATCAAGCAATTTATTGCAATTGAACATTCACTTCCTAAACCAAACGCTGTACTTCAGTTGAATGCTAGTGTGTAGGACGAAAATTATTATCCTTTTCGTTCCGATCGGTGCTTCGAGGTTGCTTCTTTCATAATCCGGACAGGTGAATCAACATAGGACCAATAAGGGCACGTATGAAACTCGTTTACATGGTGATGGACGCAGAATTCTAAACTAAAGGAGATTGGATTTGAAACTTTCCAAAATATTTAATTTGAGAAGATATAAAACAAAAATTAGGATTCGCGCTTTTTACACTCCTCCTCTGGCTAAAACACTCCTCAACATAATAATCTGACTACATTACCCTTTGTGGATCCCGCTTTTTAGTATTCCTATTCTGCCAATGTTTTAAGAAAGTGTTGTCCTATTTTTTCTTGTCATGTCCCTTTTCTTTAATTAATTTCATATTTTTTCATTGTGGGTCTCGCATTCGCTCTCATTGTCTTCTTCCATATATACGTTCTCTCTCATGTAACCACTCAATACCAGAAAAGTAGAGAAATGGAAACTTCCACGCCTGTGTAGGCGAAGACAATTGAACTGGTCCTTATGACCCATGATAGTACCTTCTCATCCACCTGAGTGAAGGCTTTGCAATACAAGTCTTACAACAGCAAGAGGATGGTGTTTGCAGAAAGTGGCACATACTAATAAGGCATGAGGAGGAGCTAGGAAGGGTGATGGGGAGGTTGAGGGCGGCGGCCTTAAGGCATACTCGCCGCAATCTAAAACTCTTAATCAAAAAACCCCTCTCTGCACAATGAATTAATTAAATCCCCAAAAGCAGTGTTGTTCAAAAGCAAATTATCTTGGCATTTTATTACGTCTGAGAGCTTGACAATCAATTTCCTCGTTTTCTTCCCATCTAGCTATTGAAAATGTCCACCCACCAATTTGGTAAATTTCCTCGGAAAGAGCTTGAATTACATTGAGGTTAAGAAAGTCAAATCGATAACCGTGACGACAAAGGTGGTCAAGGAGGAGGGTTTTGTTGAAGTCCTTATGGCGGGTTGATGTGGCCCTGCCTAGGATATGCGAGCACAAGGACATGAAAGTTCTCCATTTCTCTACCTCTTGAGAGAGAACAAAGTTCAAACAAAAAAAAAAAAGAGAGAACAGAGAGAGAAGGAAGCAGATTAAGAAAAATGGATGTGGGACCCATTAGAAAAGAAATAGGAAATCAATAAATGAAAAGGACAAATTGATGCTAAAAAGTGGGACCCATAAAGGCCAATATTGTTAGCATATTGTGTTAAAGAGTGTTTTAGCCATAGAGGGAGTGGAAATAGCATCGCCCAAAAAATATATTTACATGACTTTTTTTTAAATTAAAAGTTGGTAAGTCACTCAAATAAAGACTATATGTCATTAATCCATCTCTATCCATCTGTTGGACATGGCAAATATTTATGGGGCTAATTCCAAAAGAAACCCACAACTTTAGGTCCAATCATAAACCTATTCTAAACTTTTTTTGTCAAAAACTCCAGTGTCCTAAATCTGCCCATGCATCCAAAAATTACCACTAGTTTCTTTAAAATTATCAATATCAAGAGACCATTGTTATTTCATACGAAAGTGAGGGTATTGATAAAGACACAAGTTCTGATAATGAACCTCTAACTGCCCTAATGTTGATAATTTTAAATAAACTAGTCGAGACTTTTAGACACGTAGGCAAATTTAAGACTAAAGTGAAAGTTGATGATTTTTTTTCAAACAAAAAATAGTTTGAGGCACCCATATTCTTTAATTAGAATTTATATATGCACTTCCTCCCCATCTCAACTTAGTTTTTCACGAAAATTGATATACTTTGTAGCTAGTAATGCGAGTGATCATCACTTAACATCCTCATTTCCCTAACAAGACTTGTTCTTGGCAGATATACTGTAATGTGATTAAGAATGACTTAAAGTACCACGAAGCCTCCGGACTTTCATTCAACTTCCTTTGATAATATTCTAGCATCTCTCTTGAATCAATGAACTGCTTTACTCTCACCGAGGTCTTGCCAACTAAGGCAAGCTCTCCCCCCATGCTTATCCGACACTTAAAAAGAATATCACCGCCAAGAAATACGATCTAAACGAATCTCGAAATAACAACGTTCCAACTACTAGCACTTGACATGGGCCAGCCCATCATCGTACATATCACACGTTCACAAACTAAAGGGCATGCAATAATAAAAAAATTTATGACCAGCCAGGCCGATACAAAGGAGGCAAAGAGATTAGGATGAGGAAGGTGAGATTTGCAATGAAATGAAAGATTATGTTGCGTATGTATATCTTCTTTCTCATGACCATAGCAACAACCATATTATTTGCGAATCTCTTTGGCCAGGATAACATTCGGGATATCAACTTAGGTTATTTTCGTCGCACTGTTTCGTCACGTCCATTCGATGGAATGTTCAAGGCGGCCAAGAGTCGACAATGGCACCATCTTGGGCCCGACCACATCGGAAATTATTCAATGCTTGTCAATTCAGTGGCCTAGTTAATCCTCGGGACTAAAAGCGACTTTCTAGTATAATGATTTTGAGAGTGCTGATAAATCCGTTTTCGAAAAGATTCCTTTCGGGTCTTCCAGCAAAAGGAGCTTTCTTTATAAAAAAACAGATGGAGTTCAATGAACGGTGGGACCTCTCAATGTGTGTATGTCCCCCAATCTGTCTCTAGTATTAAAAGTTCTGGTCCTGAAAAACAAAGGTCGCTTGTAATTGACACGGCGTGACAGCTTTCATTATTCTCATCTCTTTACTATTGGTCAGAAAGCTATTGATAGGATCCTCATTTGCAAGTCACTATTCATGAATTTGGCTTGTTGTTTATCCTTTAATTTAGAGATAATTAGGAGATTCTCCGTGTCTTCATTGATTCTTCATATATCTTTTGATTGTGCATATTCTTAATTAATCATAAGTAATATCTTGTTACTTTTAATAGTCATATTATTAAACCTATAAGTATCACATGTACTATTCAGTATTATACAATTCTATTCCATATATTCTTATATTGGTGCCATTTTGCCCTAGTTTATCTCGTGCAGGCCATCATTCGTTAAACTCCATGTGTCGCTCATAATTCGGTTTGCATGCGAGAGTGGATGCTAAAGTATACCACATCACTTTGTCTACGGAGCTTATATGTTCTTTATACAGGTATGGTCTCTCACCACCTATGAGTTAAAACTTTTCTCCAAACTCCAATTAACTTCTTCTACGTCACTTTGAGTGTCTCCCTTGATTTTCTATACTCCTTTGATTGTGCATATTCGTAATTATCTAGATTTGATTATAATTGATAATGTAATATCCTATTACCTTCGATTGTCATCTTATAAAATCCATAAACATCTTATGTGCTCGTAATTATGATATGTACAGAAATATACAATTCCATTATTGATATTCTTGTCTTGGTACAATTTTACCCTAGTTTATTTCGCATGTGCAGGCCATCATTCCTTAAATTCCATATTCGTTCCTAATCCAACTTGTATGTAAGAGTAGGTACTAAAGTATATCGCATCATTTTGTATTCAAGATTATATACTCTTTATATACATGTGGTTTCTCTCCATTTATGGACTTAAACTTTTCTCTAAGCTCCAGTTGACTACTTTTACGTCACTTTGAGTTTGAGAGGATGTTAGAGATAATTAGAAGATTCTCCATAATTTGCTTAATTCTTCCTATCTCTCTTGATTATTCATATATCTCTATTGATCGTGCATATGTTTTATTGATCGTATTTGATTGTTATTGATAATGTAATGTTAACAAAAATAGTCATTTTATAAATACCTCATCTTATAGAGTTTACAAATACCTCTTGTACTCTTCATTTGGACATACACATAAATTATGCAATTCTCTATAGCATGATTTTATCTATTAATTTTGAGCAAAAGATACATTTTTTTCTTTCCAGTCATAATTTAAAATAGTAACCAATTTTTTAAAAAGTTATGCAAAAATTTACATTTGAAACTTTCAGGTGTATCCAAAAAAAGAAAAGTCAAAATTTATGCGTTGCGTAACAAAAGGTAAAAGTCAATCGAAACATGCATATATAGCAAAAACGGGGAAAGTACCAAAAACATTATAAACCTATTGCAGTGGTACTAATTCAATTTTAAACATTTTAATTAAACTGAAGTCCTAAACATTTTTACATTAGTACCAATTGAATCTATATGGACAATTTAGGTCGAAAATTGCTGATATAAACGTTAGTTATCTTACGTGACACAGTTAACGTTAACGTGGACTTTTTTTAATTTAATTATTTTTTTAATTTTTATTAATTTTTTCCTTTTCTTCATTTCTTCTCTTTTCCTTCTTTTATTTTTTTTTTCCTTTCTCTTTTTTCTTTTGCCATATATCCCTTTGCCAGTCACCAGCCTCCGTGATGACAGGTAGAGGTCGTTGGCCGCAAGCAAGGGCTGGACAAGGCCATCATTGTCAGATCCAGTGAGGGGACCCTCGCCCAGAACTTGCCTGAGGCCAGCGAGACCCCTCACCACCTGGGCGAAAGTCCCCTCATCGGATCTGGCGAGCTTAGTTGCTTACCCAATTATGACGAGAGTAAGAGGGGCTCTCATTTTTTGGGCTTGGAATTGCAAAGTACATAGTAAGTCAAGCCATTCTCGAGCCTGTTGTACTCGGTCCTAAAAAGCTCAGCCCTAAGCATGCGGTCCATGTGGACTAGCCACTGGAACCTGTGCTTCTTCCCGAGCTACAATATTTCTGTGAGGAGCAAATCCTAGATGGCAAGGGGCCTCGTCGACCTCTTGTGAGGGTCCCCTCACCGGATTTGGCCTTGCCTGTGGTTGGCGAGGGCGTCTCAGCCCTTGCCCTATGCCCACGATGGTCATCACAAATTCTAGCAACTGGCAAAGCGAAACAAGGAAAAAAAAAGGAAAGAAAAAAAGAAAGGAAGAAAAAGAAAAGGAAAAGTTAAAAAATTACAAAAATAATTATCATATAAAATGTCCACGTCAACTTCAGCCGTGCCACAAAAGACAACCGGCGTGTATGTCAACAAATTTGGACTTAAATTGATCGAATGGACTCAATTGGTACAAATATGAAAAGGTTTTGGACTAAATTAGTCCAATTGAAAGTTAATGACTGTATTTGTACCAATACAATAAATTTAAAACTTTTTTGGTACTTCACAAAATCTAACTAGCTCTCTTACACTTCAAGTCAATTGAATCTCCAATTATCGGACACTACACGAAGGACTCAAATATTGCCATGTACTACAATAATCCGATTAATCCTTATCATATGCCGAAGGACAATAAAGTGTTTAATCAAATGATATCATAGTACAGCAATGTCACCTCGTACAATCATATCACTTCACCATGTACCCGACGCGAAAAAGTTGTAACACAACAATGCATAACTCTAAGTTCACATGGATCGTTAAATCTGATAGGCAGCCACATAGTAGTTGTAGCTGCTGTAGTGCATGCACGTAATGGGTTCGCATAGACGCGCGATGCTTTAAATGAAATGTGACACTGCATTCGAGGAAAAACATGCGTCCGATGTTCCGGCCAGATACGGAATTTGGATAATAGGCAGGCGGTGGCAACGGAAAGCATTGATTGCATTTACTGAATTTGGCCTTTACCCTCATGAATGACATGATGAACCCGTTGCCATTCCCGTGAAGAAGATAATAAGCTTCTTTGTTTGTTTTATGCCTTGGTCGGCGACTTTAATTGCTCCCGCCCCTTTATCTTGCCTTTTTCCATTTTTCAAAATCGTTTCCTTCCCTTTGCGCTTGCTAAAAATCTCTTTCGCCCAAAAGGAAAATTTAAGAGTGAATAACCATACGAAAATTTTTTGTCACGCCATCGTTATATTTTATAATTACTGTCAGAGCGTGTGTATACATAAAGTTCCCTATCTATAGTGATTTTTATCATGCGAGCCTGATGTTAGCGAATGTTTTTTGACCACTTGTAAAACATATATGGTGATGAACAAAGCAGTTCTTCCGAACATCGACTACACATAACGTGAATAATCATATATGAATTTATCCATAATATTTCATTATGAATTTATCTCTGGTTTTCAAAAGTTCTCTCGGTGTTTTAAATTCAAACTCCATCTATAAATTCTTAAAATTTTATATTTTTAGCTATGTTTGATTACGTTTTACTTTTCGTTTTTTCATTTTTTGCTCGAACCTTAAGAATTCTACAATTTGATGTTGTTGATACGAAACACTTAAGATCGTTCGGAACACATAAGTATCATATACATATATATTATATTTATATATAGTTATTATGAAAATCCCTAGGGTTTGGACACTTCAACCCATGTTTCAAAATTCAACGGGAAAGGAAAGCAATTGTCCCATAGGAAAAGCACAACCGAACGAATGTGATGTGACCTATCCCTTTTTACATTCGGTTTATTTAATCCCTCTGCTGACATTGAAATTGAATGATTATTAAATGTCAAGCATCGAAGGGAGTAAAACAAAGCCATCAAATGTCAAGTCACCTCGACCACTCTTTTATAATAATTTCCAAGAAATTTAACAGCTCATCTTTCTTTAGGGGTTTCCCTGAGTTTACTTTTGTTTCTTTTTCCCCTCCGTACCAAGATCAAGATCAAAATCACATCGGGGCTCAAATCAAAGCAATGGGGGAGAGCAGGGGGGGTGGGGACCCATGATGAACAGTCGAGAAAAACACGAGCCACATTTCAAATTGGATGGTGTAATCAATGACACAAGCCTTGAGCAGCAGCAGCTATCTATCACGCTTTTGGAAGGACACTTATAATTTCTGCCCGTCCTTTTTCTGCTCCAAAGCCCCCTTCCATTGTATGGTTCCCTCAAACGTCGCCATCGCAGGACGTCTTGTCCTGTATTTGTCCCGAATTTTATAGAAAAGAAAAATACACAATAATAGTATAAAAAAAAAATTTAGAGGGGGGAAAAAGAAAGTCCCAACCCCCATCATAAAAAATCATTCTTCAGGAGCGGGACCCCTCAAAAACCAGAGCGCTGTTAATTGAGAAAAAGACGAGGTAGCAAATCGCAAGATGACACTCGTGCCTTCCTTTCCCGTCCTGCCCCTCCCGATGGATGGATCGAGAGAGATATGAACACATGCTTTTGTGTTGGATTTGGAGAAATTGATAGTTTTGTTGCGTTAGATTTTTCATGACACGAAAGAGATTTGTTTTGGAAATGTGATAGCTTCGTGTTAAGATTTGAGTTCTATTGAATAAATTCATCTATCCCTTAATAATTATAACCCCCTACTCTAAACATAGGGGAGGAGAAGAAATATCGTAATGCTATATAAAATATACCGAGACGATATCGGCTCCTGTAATACTGATGGTTACCGTATCGAACTATGTGCGGTGCATATGAATTTTCAAAGAAGAAAAGCGAGAAAAAGGCGAATGTCCAATCAATTAACCACGAAAGCATCGCATACATCTACGTTAGAATCTACTTTTATCCACCCAAACGAAAAGAAATTCTTCGGGGCGGCAGCTCTTATTAGGCGATGTGGTCCAGACGGGACCTCGGCGTTTAGACTCGAGGGGGGGAGAGGGGAGCATCATTGCTTCGCAGCCCCACTGTCCCTAATTAGAAAGATCCTAAGATAAGAACCCCCATCATCGACCACCAAAGATATAAACAAAAAGGAGATTTATTCAAGAGAGAGTGGAGGCGAAAAAGATATGGTCATCCATCCCATGGGGAATATAATCAAGAACATATGATATGCCCAAAAGGGGGCACTCAAAAGTTCTCACCACAAATCATCTCATCTTCAAAGCTCCAAAAATCATCTCATCTTCAAAGCTCGAAAGAGATATGAATTGGGTCGGGATTCGGATTGGAAGGGATATTCATATTCTTGGCACACTCGCGATCTCTCATCATCATCACCATCATCATCATCACACCAACAAGAAAACCCTTTTAGAATAAGGACGGGGGAGGGGAGGAGGAGGACCTCTCCCATGCCCCCACATCAAGAACCCGAGGCTTGCGATCGGCCGGAGGGATCTTCAAAAGCCAGAGATCAAGAACTAAAGCGAAGATAGTTTAATTAAAGCAAAGAAAACAAAGGGATTATAACAAAGAGAGTAAGGAATTAGGATAAATTCCTCTTCGGCCCCATTTACAACAAAAACCCACCCCTCATAATCTTTCTCTCTCCGTTCTCATTCCCCCCCTCTTCTTTTTCGTTCTGCCCTCCTCCAAAATGGCTACTACAACCTACACTAGATGGAAAAAGAAAAAAAGAAAAAGAAAAAGAGCCCACGAAATATATTTTTTTAAATAAAAAAAGGAAATAAAAAAAAAGGGTTTCCCTTTTCTCTCCTCTAAAATTGCTCTTTATCTCCTCCTAATTTAAGAAAGAAAAAAGAAAGGAAAAAAAAGGAAGAGAAAAAAAGAAAAAAGAAGAGAGGTTCTTGAAAGTCTTTGCCGCTCTCTAGTCTTGGGTCTTCGCGCGTCAGACCTCCCTGGGGTCAACAAAAAATGGAAAGGCCCGGCGGTGACTTGGTCCAGTCACCGACAGCCCCGTCACTGTAGTCCTCCCCGAGCCGCTTGATGCACCACAGGTCCTCGTCGCACGACAGCCGCTTCCAGTGCGGGATCGCCGGCCGGAGCGGCTCCAGGCTCGCCACCTCCGTCGCCACCACGTCGCAGCCGTGGTCCTTCGCCAGGTTGTGCGCGTGCGCGCAGAGGGCCCGCACCATCTCCCCCGCGCGCGGCCCCTCCCCGCCCAGCCCGTACAGGAAGTGGGCCCCGAACGGCCTGAACAGTTCCGGGAACGACGGCAGCCCCAGCCAGGGCAGCGCCCTGTCCACCGCCCGCGACGCCCTCGCCAGCGCCCGCTTCGCCGCCGACGCGCCCCGCACCTCCAGCTTGTACACGTCCCGCAGGTTCCACACGCTCACCACCGCCCACGACTCCGGCGGGTCCGCCAGGAACTCGGCCGCCCCGCCCCAGGGCCGGTCGCCAACGCCGACGCCGCCGCCGCCCCTTTCGCCGCGGGGGACGGCGAGGAAGGTGCCGAGGGTGAGCTTGTTGTTGAGGACGGCGTCGATGTCGCGCGGGAAGAACTCGGACGTGGAGAAGCGGAGGCGGTAGAGGAGCTCGGCGTCGCGGGGGCAGAGCTTGAGGACGGCGGCCCGGCGGGGGACGCGGAGGTGGTGGGCGAAGACGGGGTTGACGAGGATGGAGGGAGTGCGGAACTTGGAGTAGCCGCATTTGTCGGTGAAGAGCTTGACGGAGGCGACGTTGTCGTTCTCGGTTGCCATGTAGCAGTACTCGCCGCCGCTCTCCCTCACCCACTCCTCCATTCTCTCCACCAGTTTGGACGCTATCCCCATCCTCCTGTACATGACACATTACGCAAAACATGAGCTTTCGCAAGTAAATGGGGGGCGAGAGAATGTGCATATCTTCTTTATTTTCTAGAGAGAGAGAGAGAGAGGGGGGATGGAGCCTAATAATTGGGAGGGTCAAGGGACAAATGATAAGGGGGTCGCGTGGCTTTCATTTCCATACATGGGGATCGTTTTTGGTAAAGACCATCATCATGCGTGTGCGTACGATTTTCAGATATTTAAATCGAAAGAGGAGGAGGAGGAGGAGGAGTTTCGTGGGTGCGTGTTGGTACCTGTGAGTAGAAGGGACACGCAGGCCCAGTATGTAGCCGACCTTGGTGTAGACCGGGACTTGCTTGGTGGGAATACGGGAGTCGAGCGAAGAAGCGTTAGCGGCGTTGTTGTTGGTGGTGCTGGCCTTGGCGTTGTTGCTGTTGATGATGTTTTTGCTATTTCTGCACAGCCTCTTGCCGCATGTAACGGTCTTGATGCAACCCCTGATCATCCCCACTATCTCTTTTTCCTCACCCATCTCCGCCACCTAATCCAAGGAAAAGGAGAGAGACACACACCCAAATGAAAACTCCCCACAACCCCACGACACATTCATCACAACAGAGACTCACGTAACGCGTACACACACGTAGCAGAGAGAGAAGCAGAGCGAGAGAGAGAGAGAGAGAGAGAGAGAGAGAGAGTACCAGCATGAGGAAGGCGGGACAGTTCCGGACCCTGCAAATCGGGTCGCCCATGTGGTCGGTGTAGAGGGAGACCTCCCCGCTGGGCCCGACCTCGCATTCTCTCTCCACGGCATCCACCTTCACCCGGTCCTTTTCCGGGTCGTACTCTCTCACCACCACCGTCGCCATCGCAATCAATGCGCGTCTCTCTGCGCTTTGTTACCGTCTCTCTCTCTCTCGCTCGCTCTCGCCCTCTGTTCTCTCTTCACCACTGAACTCGGGTCGTCGTCACTCAGCTGTGAGCAAAGATAAGAGGAAGGTGGGTGCGCGCCCGCGTTTTATATAGGCCAAGGAAGAGAGAGAAGCGAGGGAGAAAGCCGCTCTAAAGAAAAGCGTGGGGGGGGGCCGCGAGAAGGAGGAGGTAGACTGTGTAACGTGTGTCGAAAGCAAAGAGAGGGGGAAGAGGAGGGAAAAGAAAGGGATTAAAAATTGCCCAACTCACGCTTCGAAACTAGAAAAGAGAGAGGGAGAGGGAGAGAGGGAGAGAGAAAGCGATCAACCGAAACTGAAAAAACAGCGCACGGCCATGACCATGACGATGACGATACGAAGTCGTCCGATGCCAAAAGATGGAACGGACCCGAATAAACAAAAGAAGCCGAGAAAAGAAAGAAAAGGGGGAAGGAAGGAAATTATACGATCCTTAATGGGCCGGCGGTCGAGCTCCTCCTCCTCCTCCTCCTCCTCCCTCTCCTCCCTCCTCCTCCCTCTCCGCTCCGCGTGCCGAGCGACTGCGCGCACCAGAAAGGTACGAATGGCGCCCCTTAAATACCCTGAATTCAGGCGCCTCTTGTCTCTCTCTCTCTCTCTCTCCCCCCGCGAGCTCAAATTTCGTGCTCTTTCGAGTTCCTACTCGTCTTCCCCCCCCTCCCTTCTTCTTTCTTCTTTCTTTTCAAATTCCCATATTTCGCCCAATCTCTCTGTCTCTCTCTCTCCCTCTCGCTCCGTCCGTCCGTCCCCGAATCTTTCTCTGTTTTAGCGTTCCCCCTTTTTTCTCTGGGGGGCCAGCACCGGGTCGAAAATTTAGCGACTTTGTCTAAGGTAATTCGAAAGGGCTGTTTCTCGTATTAATGGGGGGCGATCAAACAGCCGGGGGGGGGGGGTTTTGCTGATTATTAATAATGACCATCATCACCATCATCATCATCGTCACGAAGAAAAGGTCGGACGAGGAAGAGAGAGGAGAGAGAGAGAGAGAGAGAGAGAGAGGGGAAAAGGGGCGTGGCGGGGTAGAGGAAATGGCGGCTGTGGCTGCGCGCGGTCTCGCGGGGGCAATCGTGCTTCTTCCGTTTTTTCCCCCCTCCTTTCCGCTTTCTCTTTTCCCATTTGTTTAGTTTTTCCTTATTCGTTGTTAATCATTTCTTCCATCGTGACCCCATCCGTAATCATTACCGCTATCCCACTTCCCGCACCGTCCACATTCCTCCCCGTTTCGCACCATCCACCATCCCACCATCCCACCGTCCATCATCATCGGCCATCATCATGGCTCATCGACGCCACCATCCCCATCGCCACCATGCGGGGGCCATGCATCATCCATGTCGTCTCCGAACCAATTGGATTTCAACTTCTAGAAAGGACCGTGCTCTTTTCTTTTTTTTTATTATTAGGTGAAAATTCACCGCGGAGATGAACGTCTTCGATTTCAATGCCCCCTTATGCCGGTTTTAATTTGGGAACAAATCTTCCAGTCAGTACATGTTCATCTAGGATAATTTATCTATCCTTAATCAAGGACAAAATTACATTCTTCTAGAGTAAGGCATCTTCTTCGTTCACTTAAATACTCTACGCATTTAAAAATTAATGATTTCCTAATTTTCTGTCGAAATATTAGATTCGTCGCTCGATGGCGATGGTTGATTTGAGCCCTCTTTAAAATGAAACCTCTATCTTGTGCACGAAAGAAATTTAAAAAGAGCTTGAAAAACCCTTCCGTGCGTATCTTTTTCTTTAAAATTGGATATAAAAAAAAAAAAAACCTTCCGATGGCACAATTGGTTAGAACATCGGGAGTTAGATCAGTTGTTCGAATTTTATCGAGCGTGTGTAGATCGCTCCGGGGTAGGGTCCCCCACACAAGTCGAATGCGTAAATTTAATCAATTCGTGGAATTTGCCGGGTGTTATCGACGTGTATGATTGAAAACTCCTTTGTATTCATCAATGAATTTCTTTTTCGGATTTTAATATTTCGAGCAAATTTATATTCCGAAAAAAAAAATGAATGAACGAGCATGGAATATCACCATACAAAATTAACGCGAATCATGCAAGACTAATGATGATACATATTTAGTGACCCCGAATACGGCACAGAATCTAGTCATGGCGTAAAGGTTTCTGTCTTTTTTGGAATATTCAGTAAAGTTTTCATTCTTCTTCTTTTTCGATGTAATCAATAAAAATTTACTCCTTTTTTTTTTTTCGTCCATTAGTTTAATGGGAAGCGAAAACTGGCTACGTGGCCAAAAGGCGACCGTCGGTTCCGGGAGGCCACTCCCAGGAATTTCCGCCGTCGATGACGTGTAACTAGTAATTTTTACTTGCAAATTTACTGATTATTTACCGCTCTTGCTCTTGTGGCTTGGCGTGCGCATTATGCTGATCGTGACGGGCTCTCGATCCACGTGTACGGTCCCGATTGGTTTGAACGTGAGATTTCGGACAGAATTAGAGTCCCCGTGTCTGTAATTATTTTTATTTTTTATTTTTAACGTGGTCCGCCATTTTCTTCCCCGAAATTGGTAAGTTTGCTTCGATTCCCATTGCTGTCCAAACGTCCAAAGGAGAGGATCCACCACAAGATTGTAAGAAAAATTGGGAGCAAAAGGGAGTGCCCCAAAAAAAAAAGAATACTTTCAGAAATAGGATATTCGAGATTCTCATCTCAGCACGGGGGCGGGTATCGGCCTCGCCCGGCCTCGCGAATCAGCCCCGTCTGTATAATTGTAGAACGAGTAGGTATCCATTTGTTTCATTTGCGTGGGCGAGATCAAGATAAGGGCTTTTATTAGGCGCATTGCTGACATGAGAAATAATATGAATATTCACCGTTGGATAAGTCAATTAACGGAAAGACTCGGTCATAAAAACAACTCCGAACACAAGCATCACCCATCCAACGGTGAATTCCTTGCACTGGCCGTGGACCGGCTTGGGCGACGATAGATAAAATTATTTTAAAAAATTAAAAAAAAAAAACCTTTAAAAACAATCGCTTGGACATACGAGATGCAAGTTTGAAAAGTTCTCTAGGCAAGCGATGGGGAAAAATTGTTTTCCAAGCGGTCCATTTCCGCGTGGTCCTCCACATTGACTAGTTTGTAAAAAGTTTAACCAACCCTCGAATCCACTTTCTGAGAACTCTCCCGCGAGCCAATTTATAATAAAATGCCGATGATTTTTTTTATTTGTACTCTTGTATAAATAATTACCTCCCTTTTCTCAAATACTCCTAATTACTTATTTTAGGAAAATTATTGTCCGCGCGATAAGCTCGAGTTATCGGGTTTTTTTTCAAAAAATTCCACACGAATGCCGCGTTTTGGCAAATTTTGAGCTTTATTTGCTCAATGGCGACATCGCCACGGCTTAGTACATGTCATAGCAATTCCAAAAATGGGCACGCAGGCATGTCGTGCGAAAACAACCATGGCATGCGACTTTTTTAACGTCGGTACAAATAGTACCGCTGGGCCGTGGGTACGGCTCTCCCCCAGGGGAATGCATAACTTTAGAAGCTAAAGGAAAAAATAAATGATGCTCCTTTAACGATCCAGAGAAAATCGGCACGTCAACTTGAGCCGGGCTCCTAATTAACAAAACCCGTCGTCTAACCATTTCCACGAAAGCTCGGTATGTATCGGAGACCGGGTGACGGTCCACACTTGGGCTCTGAAAGGACCGATCGATACCTTAGTTTTTCCTTATTGTACTGCCGTTTCGAAAATGACCCGGGAATAATTGTGCATTGTTAACGATCGGCGCCAGGGTCAGAGGAAAATGAGAGGAAAGCCAATGACGTGTTACACGAAGTTATAACTGAAGTTTCCTTCCGTCGAAAACGATACACACCATTAAACTAAAAGCATAGTTTATGGATACCAACTCCAATAAGACATTTCTGGGCACCTCTCCGCGAGACTCTAAACTGATTAACAATCGGTATATTAGTTTAATGTAGAAGGTTAACCAAGAAGATACTTTTTATTGGGGGAAACCTTAGCTGACAAGCAGAAAGGTTGACGGGCCCCGCGACTTGAGCGGTCGTGCTGAAGTGTCTACGCGCAGGAAAATGTTGCAAAAAAAAAATTTGGGGGTCAGATACGAATTGAAGTTGAATTAGTGTATCGAATTTGAGAAAAGAAGAAGTTCTCTGGCACTGTCGAGGAAATAGTGTTAAAACGACTTCGTGCCTCGGGTTGACGCAAACGGTGAGGACATTTGCCTCCTTTCATTAAAATCCGCTAAGGGCTGTTCATTTGTTCCCGTTGAAGAAATGACATGGGATCTTGGCCATATAATAGCCAGGCATCTTTGAGAATATACCGACATTAGTTCTTCAATACGTCTCTGTGTTTTGCGTATCTAGGGTAGGAATTACCCTATTTCAAGATAATCGGCATCGTCATTGCTAAAAAATCGGATATTCGATATTAAGCTTATCGAGTATCGTGGAGGATATTGAATAATGATTATCGGTATCGTTTTGTTAGCATGACTACTCGGTCCATTTGAATTCAATAGACTTTACATCGAAAGCTAGTTGGATTCCGATCGAAGTGCGTTACTTGCAAAAAGATTAAAACTTCCATTGTGTAATTTAAAAACAAGTTCGATGACCTAATTTTTTTAAAAAAATTGATATTCCATTACTTGTTTACCTTATGGTGAATGGATCATAGATGTTTTGCTGGAATTTCTTCTGCGACGAAATATTTTTTTACCGAAAGTCGTTATTTGATTTTTTTAATTGAAGAAAATAGGTTCTGCACCAATTTTGGACATGAAATATCACAGGTCACAAGGAAACCAACGATTTGACTTCAAATAGAATTGATAGAACCTTACAAACACAAACCATGTCGACAAGGCCTGGAAGACAGTGTATGACTGAATCGAATGTAAACAAATTGTGCCGGAATTTAATCGACGATAAAGTCTGAGCATATAAACATGATATGTCGGCATTTAATGGATGACAAAGCACCCACGATAAAGATACACGTTGGAATTTAATTGACAATGCGGGTTCGGAAAATAAAAGTACAATGCAGGAAAGTAAAGATACCGAAAGATAGTAAATTTGTTTGATTTATGTAGGAGGTCTTCGAAGAATATGATGTGACTATTTAAAGCCTCCAATCAACAGTTATCAATGAAGATTGCAAATGGAGGTTACAGACAAAGGTTACAAAGGAAAGTTACAAATAGAGGTTTCAAATGGTTACATTGACTCCAATACGATGACGATTTTTTCAACTCCATTACATTTACTATTTTTCTGACTCCATTACGTTGATGGTTTCATTTGAGATTGTTGACTCCACGTTTTGTCGATTCCTTCAAGCTATCGATTTATTAAGTTGTCGATTTATCAAATTGTTGATTCTTTAGATTGTCCTTAATTCTATTCATAAATGACCAAACTCTACTCTTATTAACTAAATCCATCACATGTCGAACCAAAAGTTAGTCATTTTTTTGTGCAAACAAATGTCCCCTTTAAATTAAATAATCAAGAGTCATCATGTGCCCCCTCGTTATCGGCAAATTTGATTTATCATTGACGAATTTTATCTTGGTCAGATTTATCATATGGCCGATATTTTTTCACGAAAGACACGTTTTGTGTAAAGTCTTCATGTGGTCCTCTATCTCTATCCATTAGTAATTGCGAGACACTCTCGTTGCCAATTAGGACAAATTGACGAAATTTTGGACTTCCAACTTTTCTCTAAGATTGAATTTCAATCTACTAAAAACCAAATTTGTGAATTCTTTCTATGAGAATGAAGTAAGGCATCTATTTCTAGCTCTCTTGAATCGAGCAACAAACTGATTGACTGGCTCATTATCGTATTTATACATTCTGACTAAATCTGCAATCGACACCTCATGTATCATTATATAAAGTTGAGAATGGAATTGTTTTTCCATCTTAGCCCTAGTATGGATTGAATTAGGAAATAAATTCATATACCAAGTAAAGATAGTTTTTAATAAAGATAAACGGAACAATCCAAGTCTCAAGAATCCATTTGTTCCTGCCTCTCCACATTGGGCAATAAATCGACCAATGTGTTCAACAATCAATTGATCATCTTCACAAGTGAAAACGACAGAGTTAGGAATTTTGAATTTTCTTGGGTAAGGTATGGGGTCAACCCAATCAGGATGTGACTTCCTATATACTGGCCTAACCAATCTTTAGTTGGCACCTAATTATTGTAATAAAAGTTCAGCCACTTGATTAGGATTCACAAGTTGACACATTTCCCCCCCCCCCCCTAGGTTCAGGGTAGATAGGTCATAGACTTGACCTTTTGCCCCATAAATTAGGTTCAGGGTAGATAGGATTTTTAGGTTTTTGTAAAATCCACAGTGGTGATGGGATCACTTGGCATAAATTATTTCCGCTGTTCAATTAATTAAGAGTTGGAGGAACATACTCGGAAGTCGCAAATTACTTCCATCAAGAGGTATTGTCCCACCGGTCTGTGTCGTACCAACAGTTTTCAGTCCTTTGCAAAATCCCACAAAGTGCAGGATTGGTAGGATTTGCCTGTATCTAAAATGAATGGCTCGACATTCCTAGCCCGTGCACAACCTCATGGAAGGCGTTGACGGTCATGGGCTGGATTGCATCAATAAGGTATTTCATCATGTGGTTGGTCGTTTCCTTTCGGTGTTTGCTAAAAATCCTCCTCATGGTGGCCAACATAACAAGATTTGGCTCCAATTGCATTCTCTGTTCATCGGTGTGTTGTCTTGGAGCGTCAACATCTCCATTTTAGACTTGATCTACCATTGGCGGTGCAGTTGACGACTCAACGCATCCACTACGTTGACGGTTTATTAGACTTCACTATGTTTATGATTACTTTTTTTATGGTTGCATATGGGATTGTCGACTCCACTTTTTGTTGATTCCTTCCAGCTATCGATTTATCAAGTTGTCGATTCGTCAAATTATCGATTATTTAGGTTGTGGAAAATCATATTCATAAATTACCAAACTCTATTCTCGTCGACTAAGTCCATCACATGTCAATGATAAACAAAAAAATTATCATTTTTTTGTGCAAACAATAGGGAAATATTTTCAGTGATTGTGACTTGAGGACCATATAAACATGTGTTATCAATACAAGATAAAGAACTACAAAGGATATGTTTTTCTAGATTTCTGGTTAGAAAAAATTTCTTTCAGTCGCCCCCACTGATTGGAGTTTATATATACGGTCATCATCAACTCTTAATTATGATCAATTTGTATGCGGATGACGTTCATAACTTTTAATCTATCAATCCCAGATACTGTTGGAGAAAATTTTCACCAATTAAAGGATGGCGTTAGGACTTATTAAACTATGTTAATGAAGAAAAATCGACCAGATACCTATAACATCCGTGTGAGAGTTGAGAGGACGAACTATAGAGCTTTTATTGGCAGTGGCGGCTCTAGGATAGTTTGTCAACGGTGCAATAATGAAATTCTGAATGATGAAATTTATCGAAGAAGAATAAAAGAAACGGCAAATCGAAAGAATGACATGACATCAATACTTTGATTTGGTTTCAAAATAAAAAAAAAATGGAGCAAAATATTGGTAAACTTTGAGCGCGAATGATGGCCATTCTATTTTATAAATAAACTTTTACCTAAAAATAAAAATTTATTCACTAGATAAGTTTCTGAATAGAGATACGCGTCTGATCACAACACAAAATTTCTCTTCCTCAAAAATTACAAAATTTCTTAGCGACCAGCGGCAATCAGCCGATGGAGGGTGGTGGTGGCTAGAGGCCGGCAAGAGGCAGCAGTCGATGGGAGGCTGCAAAGGGTGGCATCGGGCAGCTACGAAGGGTGGTGGTGGTTGGCCGGTGACAGGCAGTAGTCACTTGTCACAAGAGGTGAGGGCAAGTAATAATAAGAGTTTTTATTTCTCTTTTTATTCTAGAAACAGAAAAGTGGAAAATTTTTACTTCTCATTTATTTTCAAATTTATTTCTGGACTAAAAATTTGTTCTAGATTTAGAAAAATGAAATTGCATTACCAAATGAATTTCTATCACAAACCTATTCTCAAGAACAAAAAAATATATAAAAAAAGAGAAACGAAATAGTTAACATGCGCAAGTAATTTCTCTAGAATATGAATCGCATTAGGAAAAGTAAAAACATTTTGAATTTTTTAATTAACCATCTATGTTTTTTAAAGGTTCGGGTCCATTGAAACTCTTCATTAAGCTGCAATTTGAGCTTACATGAGTCAGAGCAGCTTAGATGAAATTTTAGTTGGATTCAAAGGTTTCATTATGCCAATTTGACTAATTTGGGTAATTTTCAAATATCTCAAAGCTTTGTTTATTTCACAAAAAATAAATAATTTAAAAAATAGTTTTCTAATAATAATCGCTTGTATCTTTTGAAATAATTAGTTAATAAAAAATATTTCATTTATCGATAACAATTTATATCTAAGTATTTTCATGGACAATGAAAATATTTTTCGTTCATTTATTTTTGTAAGCGATACTAGCGATCATTTTTTATAAAAATGATTTCCAAATTATTATTTTTTGTGAAATATGCGCACCCTTAATGATACTTATGATTGAACTGCACCGTGTCTCAATTGTAAACATTAAACTCTTTTGCTTTTAAAATTATTCAAATCACGCAAGTCATCGAAGAGATCATAAAGAGTGACAACACAATTAATAAAAAAAAAAGAGGGTATAAATAACAAGTGGAGTCAATGTCCAAAATCTATAAATTTAAACTTTATAACTAGTGGAGTCAATTATTACTATGATTTTTTTACAAAAAAAAACTTTACATTTTAAAAATATTTCCCATATTTTATTGGAGCAAAACGCGAGGAGTCAGCAGAGGGGGGAGCACTTCGACCAAAAAAAAAAAAAAGCAGAGGGGGGAGCACGAACTGCTGGCCGAACTTGCTGCGATCGCTAGCTGCGTGCGCACTGCGCATTGGTTCGCAAGAACGGATCAGATCAGAGGATCCAACACTCTGTAGCTGCTGAATGGCACGAAACCACCCCAAAACCACAGTGTTTTGTGCGGACTCCAATCCATCTGGGATGCCCCATCCATCCGGAAGGAATTTAATGCCATTGGAAGAGAATTAAAATAACACAATGATGATACCAGATTAGGCAGCATCGCCCTTGAAATCTGAGTAGAATGTGTGCAGCTTAGACATAGGAAAAACATTTTGCTTTCCTGACTGCCCGATTGATATCACGACGTTCGGGCCACGGTGCCAAAAGAATTCGTTCGAATTTACAATGAAGGTGCAGATCTGGTGACTTGCCAGGCCTCGCATTTGGCTGGTCGTCGGACCTCAGCGACCGGTCAGAGAAAGAAGGAAGGAAGTAAAAGAAAGAGAAAGAATAATCTTTGCGTGCCCTCTGACTCTATCCTTCTTCCTCTTCCTCATAACAAACCGCCCCTCTCATCGTTTGTCACCCCTACCCTCTATCCTTTGTGATCCACCACTAACCACTCTCTCTCTCTCTCTCTCTCTCTCTCTCTCTCTCTCTCTCTCTCTCTCTCTCTCTCTCTCTCTCTCTCTCTCTCTCAAAGACAAGAAGAGTATAATGCACTAAACTTTTTGGAAGTACATGTTTTAAAATTGAAGTTATCGAGTAATTACCTAGAGACACATGTTTGGTGGACAAAAGAGGAAAAAAAGAAGTTCCAATTGTGCTCTAATTTATAGGTTACAAACATAAATAACACTCACATTTAACTTTAGTTACGTTCGCATGTGAATGATGTCCATGACTTTTAACTCGATATCATCTGTCATTTATGTTATTCATGATTTTATATATCGGTTTTATTTATGATTCCATAATTTATTTGCAAGAGCTTAACTTGATTAGGGTTCTAAGGAAGGCCATGCAACACGTGAGGGAGAGTGAGCTTTTCAGGAAAAGGAACGGAGCTACATAAATAAATATGTCATAATTATATATTCTCATGTAATTCATACTGGGTGGCGGTAATATTTATGTAGGACCAAATAAGAGAGTTTGAGTTCCGTTGCATAACTCAAGAGGCGAATTGTTAAGATGCACATATGAGTTGTGTTACAAAAATCCCTTATTCGATAATTGGTATGGTATGGAGCAATCAATATATCTTAGTTGACTCACATCTCATTGACTTAAACTTTTGAGTGAAGGAGAGTCCAACTAGACATATTAACAGGTTCGGACTTTGACTCCCTCTTAGCGATCTCCTGGACAGGTTAGCCATAATTTCTTAGCAGTAGGTAACAATGCAAGCCTGGTGGCATGCATATACGTATGAATTGTGTTAGAGAAAGCCAATATTAGATAATTGGTGTGGTATAGAGTAGTTAGCCCATAATTTATTGACTTAAACTTTTGAGTGAAGGTGGATCCAACTAGATATATTAATAGTTTTGAACTTTGACTCCCTCTTAATGATCTCCCTACGCGAAAGGTATCAGGCTTTTGCTGTTGCGGTCCTAACACGGATGATATGGACGAAGGTGAAGAAGATGGCATCACGAATTTGAGAGTAATTGTATATTTTTATGTTCATTATTTAGTATGCGAAAACATTAATTTTGTTATAATAAACATGAAATATCTTGCTTGAAAGCAAGTAATCTCAAGACGTCCACATCTCTTCCTATGGTACAATGGACAACGCATGTGGAATGTAAATGATATTTTTGTTTTCTTCGTGATGATATATTGGACTCACGATAACTGTAAAAGTAGAGCATTCGATTTTTATTTTTGATATTATCAACTAATTTATGCATTTGGATGAGATTTGTGACTGAATATTAGATGAATGAATACTGTAATTGGAGATTCTACTGTTTTTAATTGTAGAATGGATGAGAATTGAAAAACAATTAAGGCTGGACACTTGTTGCTAAAAGTGTTTAAGTTTTTTTTTTTTCACGATTCGAAAAGTTAGTCTTGGCTACAGTTCTAGGGACCAAAGTTTTGGTCGCCAAAGAAAGTCTCTGACGACCAAATAGAGCATGTGCCTTCGCCAGAAAGGGACTTGGTGGCCTGAGAAAACAAACTTTTTGCGACCAATTTCTCGCGAAGTTTATAGCTTTTCGCCATCATAATTCTTTTGTTGCTACAAAATGGCTTTTTTTTTTTTTGCAGCTTGTGATAGGAGTGGTCGATTCCAAGATGAGCAGGCTCTCTACTTAAAATCGAGAACCGACCCTATGACGCTCGGTTCCTAAACCAACTCGTTTCGTTTCAATTCTTGGTTCTACCGTGCTCATTTTATGTTTCGGGCAAAAAAAAAAACAAATTCAATATCTTTTGATAAATATAAAAGTTGCTTCATTTCACTACAAAACATTTGTTGGTCAAGCGGTTATATTGTTTTTGACAAAAAAGAGTGGTTATGATTCAAATTCTCAATGGTTGCAATTTTTCTCCGAAAAGAGGCTTTAAAACCCGCTCAAAATCTGTTCAAGCACAGGTAATCGGATTAGTCAAACTGGTTTTCGCGTAAAACCGGCAGTTTCAATTTTAAAACCGGGAACCACACCGGTTTCGGGTTTGCGGACCGATTCTAAGGAGAGTTGGTCTTGCACCAGTCTGTCCAGGGCCAAGATGGTGGCTAAAACAAATTGGGGAATGCACATGTCAATCAAACGGCGATGTTACAAGAAAGGGACAGTTGCTGATGACAATGGGGGTGATGATCATCATTCGACCAGGAGACCCACATTCATCACCTTATGTCATCCACAGATTATCCCAGGGAATTTCCCAATCTAGCTTTGGGAAAATTATCAAATTCCGTGGGCTTCAAAAGTGGTAATCCTTTAATTTTTTTGATATTATCATCACGCGATCATTCGATAGTCAAAAAAGGAGAAGCATACTTAAACATGATATTCGTCGCGCTTTTTGGGAAAGAAAAGGAAGAGGGAGGGGGGATTAGAATAAAGTGATGGCGATATAAGTAATTAAAATTTAATAATATTCTTGCTCAAGTGATAATTAAGTAATTATTATTCGCTTGAGGGTGATCCGGAGAACCCACGAACGAAATTTCACTGACCATATTATTCTATGTCTGGACGATTGTCGAGACTCCATAAGATTTGGAATCAGAGAAGATATCTGGGGTCGATCTCTATCCAATTTTTTTAAAAAAGTTTTCACACCATCATTTGTTGACTGACGAATTCAGCCGGAGAATATCTTCTAAAGATATAGGACAATGGGTTGGAATAATCTAAATTAAGTACGCATTGATTGCAATTACTAACGTGCCTAAGCATTAGATTAATGCGCACATACTTTGATTAAAGGGGACGAGGAGCACGATAATCATAATCAAAACACATGATTCTCGCAGAGCTTTCGGCTTTTTCACTCACCATTCTCAATAACTCCAGTTAGCTCCTTTGAGCAGAAACTATTAAGGAATTCATATAAAAAAAAAAGGGTTGATTATGTCGATGATGGATCACACATAACCAACACAAGCATCTAATTTCGATGTTAATTGTGCCAAACTGTCCAATCAAGAGCGTTAAACCGAGATTAAAGTAGAATAAAAGACTGGCTTAAGCAGGACCACACCCTTCGTTTCCAACGCAAGCTCCTCTAGAATCAATGCACTAATGACGTAGATTTATGGGGTTATAATATGATTTCTGGTCGAGGGAGGGAGGAATTTGGGTAAGCGACACGTAACATTGGTAATGTGTCGCGCCGGGGGTTGATTTTGGAAAAGAGAGAACAGTAAGAGACAAAAACCAAGACAGATGCATGGGGAGGATCGTTGTGGGGATCTTGTTCCCTTGGCTTGTAGTCTGAGGTTAAGTCATCCGTACCTGTTGCCTTTTCATCCCCACATGATAATTCTTAACGACTAATGTTTTTTGCGAAGCACAACCCAACATTGTAGGGCCGGTGCGAAACCATTAGTCCACATACTAGGCTATGTCTCTCCCTCAGATGTCCACATGGCGAAAATCAGGAGTGACAGCAAGTAGCTGCTTTCTGCCCTAGAAATGCCGCCTTTTCGTATTATTATATGTGACATGTGACGCTAAGATTTCCAAATAATTATTTTTTTTAATTCAATCATTCGTCGATAAATAATAAAACCCTAATGACGTATTAGGTGTTATGAAGTTCGTCTATATATATACTTGCCGTTTACAGTGTGAAACGATCACGTTCATTGTATCGCCTTTGAATCGGTGTGTACACTATGCTTTGGTTATGCGTGGCGAACCAACATGGGAGGCTAAAACAAATGTTAAGTAGGGCAACATGTCCACAATGATGTTGCAACTTTGTCTCGGGTGATCTGAGGGCTAACTTTTGAGTATAATAAAGAAAGGGTTTGTTGATGATGGTGGGTGTTTTAATAATTGGGAGAGTTCGAAAGTAGGCTTTAGAGCAAGTTGACTCAAAAAGAAGTACACAGGAAATTGAGTGGATGGTGTGGCTCGAGGAATGATAGATTGGGATTAGTTGGGTTTTAATGAAGTAAAAGTGGCCTTTTCACACTCTCCATTATGCCTTTTGCTTCTATTTTTTTTGTTATTTTTGTTTTGATTCTCGATGTTGTTGAGGTGGGAGAGAAAAGTTCAAGGTGACCCCATGACTTGGACAGGCTCTCAACCTAGACTTTATGTCTTTAGGGCTTCGAGACCTTCAAATGACCCGACAAAAATGGGTATTTTAATTCGAATGAGTGACCCTGAATCAGACCCTTGTTCCCTTCTCGTTACACGTTTTTCGGGTCGGTCTTACAAATAGAATAGGCTTGACAGTGGGACAAAGATAATGGACCTAGGAAGACCTATATCAACCTCCATAATTTGCTCGACATTTATGTATTTCCAAAGCTATTTAATTGCTAGGTAGTCGCTCTTGGAAAGATTGTCTTTAGCGAGAAGATTTAGTTTTGTTAGATACTAGCTAAACTCTCCATCATCTTGTTATGAATTAATAATGAATGCAAAGTCAATCTGGGCACGAATCAAGTATGATCAGAGGCTTACGTTATCGCGGGGCTGCCAACAGAAAGGGATGAGAAGAAATTGACAATACTCTTTAGAGAAGAGAACTGCCATGTGCTCCTCCTTGAGCACTCAGGAAAATTCATCGTCGTCATTATCATCCATACCACCACCATCATCAGCACCATCATCATCATCATCAACCCTCAAGTTTGACCACTAGCGTGTTCCAAGAAATCGAGCCATACCATCATCCAAATCTTGACATGAAGCTATTGGACCATACCATGAATCTTGACGAAAATGAAGCTAATTCCATCTACGAAGGATGGAAAAAATGAGCAGATTCTTCCTTGCAATAACTTAAATGGAGTACATCTGTCAAGCTTTGCCAAATCATTAACAAGTAAGCTCCAATCACCTTGTCACTTTTGTCAAAATGTCCGATCTAAAAGATTAAATCAATAGGCAGTGCGAGTCGCTCTCTTACACGCGCTTGTCTCGACTTAGGTATTGTGACATGGCCACGACTCCTATCACATGAGCCTATTATTGTGAACCCACTAAGAGTAATAAGTCTGAAAAAAGGGAGTGCTCTTGATATGTGTTTTGATGTTAGGTTAGTATGTCCAACTTAAAAACTTAAATTAATGGGTGGAAAGAGACGATATGCAATATAAGAGACATTATTGCCACGTATTTAAGTGATGTGGGTTTTTACTTTAACATTTCACAAAATACATGATGCCTATGCACGTTATAGTAAAAATAGTGTTGTCGAGGACCAAAACATGTTAGGGCAGTAGACATAAGAATAAGAATGAGACTCCACAGGTCCACAATGATATTCTTTTACTCTTCTCAAAATTTCTCTACACTCAATACGTATGGTAAGTTGGATAAGAAAACAGAGTTAAATGGGAAAACATCAAGCAGGCGACCAAGTTTAGACATAAGTATATTTATATGGCAGTATTTACAGAGTCGTGTCGAGTTCTGTTAATGTGGTCCAGCTTTGAATGTTGGGCTCTGAGAAAGAGAGAGAGAGAGAGAGAGAGAGAGAGAGAGAGAGAGAGAGAGGACAGATATGTGTGTGGGATATACTGCCTGAGGAACTGTCATTTCTTAAATTTTGTTGTGTTGTGCATATTTTTGTGCTTTTGCATGGTAAGCGTCCGACACGATAGAGAGGCCAAATCCCCCATATTATGCACTATGTCTCTTCTCTCTCTCTCTCTCTGTCTAGAAATCTCGTAGTCTGCAGGGGTTGATGTCCATGCATTGTATGAACTTCGAAATGACCTATCACAATCACGTTATCTTGACAACTGGAGGAACATGCATTGACTCCTTTCTTAGCAAATCTCGACCCTCCAACAATCCCTTATCTTGGGATAGTGACAATTCGGGTAAGCAAAGCATTTCTCGGTCTCATCTCATATGCATGGAAGAGGAACTTCACTTTTGAAATCATTTACATGACCAGCTTTCTTCACAGTAAACAATAAACAAATACTAATGATCTGTATGGCATGCATGCATATATAAAGGACAGGCTCTGCTTACAGCTGCCTCTCTGGCACCTGCTGCACATTTTGGCTATTCGCATGGTCCAAAGCTCTTCTGGTAGATGTTTCGACATGTTTCCATGAGAAAATATCGCAGACAGATTGAAAGTCGCATCCCGAGGCTTATTTCGCCTTCTACTGTATAATTATGGTGAACCTTTAAAGGTTCTTTTGGACGTAATCCAGTTAGACAATAAACTTTGTTTAAGTTTTTTTTGCTATGCATTTGGTTCTGAACGTATGCATGATACAACTTGCAAGGCTCTCGAGGTGTAAAAGAAAGCATCCTCCTTTGAAGTCAGAACACAGTTGCAATTTACTTGGGTAGCTCTAGCTGTTTAGAGATATACTTTCTGTCCCAGGAATTTTGATGATACTGGGGGAGTTCTTACGATAAGATGATCCAGCACCCAAAAAACTACCTACTAACAAGTGATGTTTTATATTGTTACTCTAGCTTTTCAAAACAGGATATGACATGAGCTATGCTCATGAGCGCTAAGATTAAGGGCCCCTTTGGTTCAGCATTCCCAATGCTCATTTAAGGAATGCAAATACCTTTAGGTGAAAGTTACTTTGGAAAAATGCAAATGGCGTTTGGTAAAAAACCATTTGAAAGCCATTTGAGAAAATGCAATTGTGTTTGGTTATTTTTTTACAAATGAGCTTTGAGAGGTTTTTTTTTTTCAAAAAAAAATTATCTTTGGATGAACAGTTTGGCGAAAGGCCACCAGCCGACCCAGGCGACCCGCCCGTCGAGCCCTGCGACCCCGACCGCCACACAGGGCCTGAGGGGCAGCGCACGACCCAGCAACGATCTCTAGGTCGAGCGATGGCCGCCGGGAGAAGATGGCTCACCGTGGCCGGATGGCCCGCCGCGGAGTTGCATTTGGGAGAAGATGAAGCTGTTCAGATGAGCGATTATCAGTTGCATTCCAAAAATGAGCATTCCCAATGGACCTTTCAAGGTGCTTTGGCCAAATGAGCATTAGAAATACAATTGTATCTCCCGAAAGTGAGTAAAAAAATTTGCCAAACACCATTTGCATTTGGCCAAAGGCCTTTAGAGCCCAAATGAGCATTGGAAATGCTGAACCAAACGGGGCCTAAGATGTGAAAGATGACTTCCATAGCGGATTTTGTTCATGGAATCTGGACAATGATTAAAGTATTTTTGGAAAGTATCTATTTTGTGTGAACGAGTGTTTTGCAAAATCTTCTCACAAGGACAGAAAGGATCGTGAAGACGGTTATGAAGAAGATTACCAACATTCGAATAAGTTTCATTTTGAGTTCGAGCAAATTGAATTGAAGACACTTATGCACAGAGAAAAACTACAAGGTTTGAGAAAACTTTGTCTTGTTTGTTTGTCATTTTATACTCGAATTTTATTATGACTTACAATTTAGAGACTACTTTTTTTTTTCATAAACACAAGTAAGGTGCGGTATGTGCCGTGCCCCTAACTGAACTGGGCACGTTGCAATGTCGTATGTGCATATTTATGAAATGACTAGGCAGAACAACCAAGAGGGGGTCAATTGGTTATTCTATGAAAATTGAAAGTTTTTTGTGGGAGACGTGTGGAATGTGTTGCTGAAGTGAGAATCAATTAAGCAGAAACATAATCCTCTATCAAATAGATGTTAAAGGAGTTAAAGAGAAAGAGAGATGCAAATAAGATTATAATGGTTTGGCCTTACACTTAGCCTACTCCACTCTTTCAGCTCTTATAGCCCCACTAAAGCTGGAACCCACTATGTAATTTTTGAGATTTTGCAGCTTGTAGAAAAGTACTGCTTAACACAAAGCTTCAGCCCTCAGTAGTTCAAGCAACTCTCGCAACACTATCCGTCCTTCCTTTTCCACTCAACAAATATTCACTCCCTCAACAAAGATTTACCATAGAAAAACACTCGATTTTGCATGAAGGAAAGATGGAGAATTTGATGTGCTCGAATTTCCACAGATCTTCACAGTCCACTTTGATCTCTTTAAAAAGACTTTAAAATTTTAAAGGTGTCCGTTCAAAAATATCTCAGTCAAAAAGGCGTTGATCTGACCTCCTTGACCATTAGAGCTGCTTTTTGTGCAAGCAAAAGGACTGTTCGTGGATAATGCATACCATTTACTGAAAGGGAGCTCTGTGTTTCTATAGTCTACGTGACATCCTTTTCTGCCTTTCACAGAATTAGCAAAACCTGACGCACCAGTTTGAATTCAAATCAAATTGCTAAAAGAGAATGGGGTTTTCTCTCCAGGATTATAGAGGCTCGTTTATCAACCATCTACACCATCTATAGCATGAGCTACTTTTGCAAAACGGTCCTTCCAGACTTCTCACTAGTTTTCACCGAATGGTATATTCACCTTTTACAAACAGGTCTCGCTAAGGAAATTGACGGACTCATGTTCTATAAGATGTTTACCCTCAATTGCTCCTACCAAGCTTTAGAACTGCGTTCTATGGCTTGTTATCTTCAAGTCTAAGCATACAAGAAATAAAATGGTTCATTTGTTTAACTAATATAGTGTATTTGATCATGATAAATTTTTCTTTACATACAATATATAGAAATAAAAGTAATTTTTAACCTCCAAATGAGTTCACTTGGTGTTTTTTTATTCGCATGCAGTAGTTTTTTTTTTTTGGTCATGACGTGTGTGGTGATATGCTGGTAGAGAATTTTCAAATTTCTTGTATAATGGAAAAAGAAACTCATTTTTTGGTAAGCAATAAGATAACTAGTTTTTACTTAGATATGCCAAATTCAACATTTTAATTGGAAATTTCATAAAGCTTTATGGTGAAACAAAAAAAAAATTGATATGTACATAATTGGGCTTGAGGAAGAAATTTTTTGAGCTTGAAAAAGGGAAAAGGATGATTGTCTCGAGAGAGAGATTTGTGGGTCCAAAAGTGATGATGAAAATACCAATGGCCTAACCCAGATCAGAACACAAGAAAGAGCTTTTAGCCCAACTCCACCAAGCCCACCTTCGTTTCTTATATTACCAATTTTTTTAGCAAACTATATATATATATATATATATATATATATATAATGATTAAGCCAACCATGAATCGGTTGGTAATCTCTTCATTAAATGAAGAAATTTATAAGTGATCTTGTGATACAAAGTCAGTGATTTCAGAGTAATCTTGTGATGCCAGTGATGTAGTTGTGATGGGGAAGAAGAAGAAGAAGATGACGATGGAGAAGATGAGAAATGGAGGTTTTGGAAGATGTGAGCGAAGGGGTAGGAAGCAAGGAAAGAAAGTTAGAGAGCTAGAGAACAAGATAAGAAAGAGTTAGAGAGTCAGGGAATCTGAAGGGGAGATAGAAAGCCTGACGATTATCTTATTTTTGCCTCTTTTTATCGACCTCTTGTCTCGAGATGAACAGTGAAATATGAACAATAAAATTATGTATATATATGGACAAGACAAGCAGGATATAGAGAATTTTCGTATGTTAGGGAGAAAAAACCCTTTTTTAGTAAGTGAACAATTGTACTAGTAATAACTAATTTATTACGCAAGTATGCCCGATTCAACACTTCAATTGCAAACCTCATTAACCTTATGGTACTTGGAAAAACTTAACATGTAGAATATTGGTTTGTGGATGAAAATATCGAGCTGAAATGGGTGAAGAATCATCGTCTTGTGTGTATGTGAGAGAGGTGGAAATTTATATTTATATATATATATATATATATATAGAATCGGTGGTAGGACGCATAAAGCAATAAAATTGAAAATTAAAAGGACAATTCAATTTTTCACTAAAAGTGAAAAAATCTAATATAACAGCTATGTGATCAACCGTTCTTTAAAATTGCTATGATAGATATTACAGTCCAGATAATAAATAGTTTCAGATAGAATCGAAATTATCTTGCTTCCAATTACAATTTTTTTATTGCTAAAAGCAGAAAAAGTTACAAAAGCAAAACATATGGCAAGTATGGTTAATTGATGGATTTATGGCAACTAATAAAAAGTCATGCTTTTAAAAATATTACCACACGCAAGAAACTTCTTACTCTTTGTGCTTTATGATAATAATTATTTAACAATTTTATTAAAGAAAAACAATACCCTGATTACATAACGTCTGGGAATCATCAATTTACCACTTATATGTTTGAACTTAAAGAAATAAGTTAACTAAATAGCAATGATGTAAGTCATGTAAGGGAAATTGATCGAAGCTAGAAATGATGTAAGTCATACAAGGGAAATTGATTGAAGCTAATTTTCTATCTAATAATTTCAAATAATAGTTGGAGGCACAAAAAATTACATTTATAAGTATGACAAATGAATTTTTTTTATGATATATAGATTGTTTTAATTTTGATTTTGATCCCAACAATTCGAAGTAATCACTCAGGTATTATTTTCAAATGAGAAAGAAAATTTCAGATTTTAAGAAACAATAATTTATTAAGACGAAATATGACTAACAGTTGTAAGTGGTTTATGGAACATGTACTTTAGTTTTGCGCCAAGGGCACGTCAATCTCTGGTTCTAATCACAAAACTTTCTGCATGACCTCAAACGATAGAAACTGATATGGTAAAATAAATCAACAACAACAAAATTTTATCGAGTCGGGGATAAAATTGGTATATTTTGAAATTGATTACCCATCTTTTCTCCTATTTTCGTGATGATTATGTTACTTTTGAAATAGGGGATTGTCCACGTCACTTCTCATTGAACAAGTTACAACACAGCTACAACTCTGTCAAGCGGACAAATTAAGAAGAGCAAAAGCTACCAAAAATCCTGAATTATGCCCATTATTACACATTTATGCTTGACATTTTTTTTGTGATACAAAACATCCCAAACTTGTACTTGTGTGATACTTTACCCTCTGTTAAAGTTCTGTGATTGAGAATCGTTAAAAATTTGCCTAAATGGATGCCCCAAAAAAAGCAATGTTAGCATGACACCCACATTGGCTAAGTGAAATCAAAACAAAATTATTCTAACTAAAAAATAATCTAACAGAACCTTGATAGAGAGTAAATGTGTCACCTAAGTACAAGTTTAGGGTTTTTTTTTATGTTACAAGAAAAAGTTTATGATAAATGTATCACAGTGGGCATAATTTGAGATTTTTGATGTCACAAAAAAAAATTCAAAATAAATGTGTCGCTATAAACATAGTTTAGGATTTTTTGTGGCTTTTTCCCTATTCAGAATGATCTTTGTAAGCGCAAATGGGAAGATGTGAGATGCAGAACCACCGGAGCATGTGCTGTCCCGTAGAAATCAGCACTGGTTCACCATCCATCCTCTCGATTCCAACATCCGCCTTTGTCATATAGAAAGCTAATGTCGTAGTCCGGTTGACCAAAAGTTCACATATCCGACTTTCTTCCAAAAAAAGAATGTATCAATGCTGACTCTGGTTGTCATAATTTTCTCCTTAAATAACTTGATCAAATTCAAATTAACACCATTCAGCCACGTGAACTTTAGCCAGGACTATACTAGGACGAGATAATTCGATTTCAACACTAACATTTGATTCTTCAACTTCTTCAAATATTTCAGGCATTGTTACTCGTAAACGAAGCCAGATCGGGTGTCCTTTGCAATGGCTGAACCACAGCAAGTACTTGACTAGAAAGATTTCTATGGAAAACAACGTACAATGTTAGGCAGATCACGAGAATAACACCATCCAAGTTCTTGCCATAAGTCAGGACAAGGTTATTCACTTTTTAGCAGCACAAGAAAGTTTCAATTTCAAACCACAAAGAGACTTGGAATACGCAAGTCCACCGGCCGAAAAAAACAGAAAAAGAAGTAAAAATAAAAGGAATAAGCTGATTGTCTAATGTCAAAGGTAACACATGTTTGAACTTTCAACCTGCAACCTCAGTTCACGGTCCAGTAAGGTTACAGAATGACGACCCAACAATCCAATGAGCCATATGAATAAAAGGCTGACAAAGCTTCAAATCTTTAGGCACGATTTCTGCTGCTTTCCGCATTTCTTACTGGGTAAAAATAAGGATGAGCCTGCATGAGAGAGAACACAAGTTTTTTCATGAAATGATACGACACAACCCCTTTAAAAGCATCAGAAAAGCGATTCGTTAATCTAATCTCAAACGAATTTGCTCGAGTCCAAAGGACAACTGAAGCAATGTCACTTGACGAGAAACACTTTAAAACAGTAACTTCAGCACACACTGAGCCTCAAGTCTTGGAAAATATAATTCAAGCTACCAGCATACTGATTCAAGCCAGAGCAACATGAACACAATGTCAGACACTAAAAAGTGCACCAGTGCCTACAGAGAAGTCCCATTTTCAAAAAGTCAATGGCCTCTTTTGAAGTCGGACTTGGATCATACCATTGCCTCCTTTGCAGTTGGCCTCTCCTGATGATCATATCGCAGCAACTTGTCCACAAAGTCCATGGCCTTCAACAAGAAATGGACAAAACAAACCATAAGAGAATACTTCCTTAATAGAAAGGTTTCAAATTACCACACAATAAAAGACAAATCGATCTACCTCAGGGACAGCTAAATGTTGGTTGTCAACATTTATGAATTTTGACCATGGCTTCCGGCTATGTCTACAATTAAACAAAGTAAAAAGGAAATCTCAGGTGCAACCAGAAATATCTTGAAAAAAAGAAAACAAAAAATGCACAAATTTACACAATGCAGATCCCCGCTAAATAATAACAATAACGGTAATGATGATAATGAAGATAATTTTGGTGATATGACCGACCTCCCAACAAGTGATGCAAGGTGCGGGTCAAGCTCTATATGATACTTGTTAAGGTAAGCATTTAGCTCATCAGTGCCAAGTACCTGTTGCAACAAAGCAAAAAATTGAGAGATTTATCTCTTTGTTCCTGCCACTTATTTGTTAAGCTATACTCCAACCAATCAGTCTGTATACCTTGGCTATTTTGACCAGTTGATCATAATTATCATGCCCATAGAAGAATGGCTCCTTACGGAATATCTACATGGCACAAGCCTCACAGTTAGAATCACAGAAGGCACTAGCACATAACCTAACTTCTCAAATTTGAAAATCCCTTACTTGTCACTCCATCTATGAAGAATGCAAAAAGCAAAGGACTAATTTATCGTATCACCAAGAATTCTCACAAAAATCGTAAAAGAACTTTCTAAATGTAGATTTCCTGCAAGCAATACATGTATACATCCATATAGAACTTGATCTTTTTTATTGAAGATCAATATACAAAGACTGACCTCGGCCTTGGCACCTAACTGAATAAATAATCATTTGAGACTGATATAAAGGTGACCCGTGATATAACAATATAACAGAGAAGTAACTTATATAAATGAAAGACCCAGCAATAGATGTTTAGATATGGTGCATGCATACTCACCATTCCTGCAAACATACACCCAAGGCTCCACAAATCTAAAGAGTAATCATAGTCCTGCAAATCAACAAGCAGCTCGGGTCCTTTGAAGTACCTACAATTGTGGCATTTAGGTTGTAAGAGGGACTATAACTCGCATTCATGAATAAATAGACCTAACAATTATTAGACACAGAAAAAAGACAAAAAACAATGTCCATGCTTCTTCAAGTGCTGTGAACAGATTGAAAATTCACAAAAGACCTAAACTATTTAACCATGAAGCAATATTCTCAGCAATCGTGATTAAAGTCCTGCAGATATCACTTGGACAATTTAGATGTGCACTGAATTTTTGAAATTCCGAATCCTTTGCTTAAGCCAAAAGGCTCTGCCTGGCAGGTTAGACATAAGCAAATCATTCATAATCAATTCTTGATGTCTATCCATCCAGATTAAAGCAAAATGCCATACTGTTTTCTTGCAATCATAACTCACAAGATATTAGATTAAACTGGATGTATGGAACCAATTTGCAAATGCTAGTGACATATTAGCCTTCAATTGGTATTTGATGACATTAACAATGATTCTTAGCAACCTAAATTAATCATCAAAATATATTCTTAGCTGTCAATCTAAAGTTCAACACCCTGCTAAAATTCTCTGTATCTTCCACGACCAAATGATGCAAATCTCTCAAAGAAAATAATGGCATATAGAGTTACCCATGAATCCATGATCCAAAGTTGAATAACTTCAACACAAAATAAGTCTCCAAACCATTAGTCAAAATCTTAAAATTATGCAGATCCACTAAAAGTTAGTTGAAATCCCTCTCTCCCTCCTTCTCACTTACACTCAATCCCTAGCATTAACAATCATCACTGGCTGCGAGTTTCTGCCACCAAGAGCAAACTTGTCAGCAAGCCTCATATGTTACCTACCTAAATCTTTTTAATTCTCAAAACTAGTCTGCAATGCCCATCATATGCCAACCCACATAATTAGCCACAGTTGTTTCCTACAGATGCTGTTAAGTCTCAAGTAAAAGCCAAAGTTCAGTTTTTGTATAAATTGAGTAACAGAAATGACCCTTTGCTTAAGGCATTAGTCAATTGACCATGATTAAAATAACATTAAAGAGTTGGACAAAGTGAGACAATTAATGTAGTGAGCAAATTGAAAGAATGAAAGAGCACAGGACATAGCTTGACAAACTCAAATTTTGAGATGCAAAGTGTAACTACACCAAATAAAACAAACAAGATTCCTTTCAACTCCAAAAATCATAAATTAACAGTCGCTAGAATTTGTCAACAAATCAATAGTATGACTGAGAAAAAAAGACAACATTCTAAGAATTCAGATATATAGACGCCCGCATACATTTAAATCCAACAACTATGACAATAAAAGCAAAGCAAAACCTGGAAGCAACGCGAACATTGTATTCTTTTGCAGGATGATAGAACTCGGCGAGGCCCCAATCTATAAGACGAAGTTTACGCTGCTCATGATCAATCATGACATTATGTGGCTTGACATCACGATGCATAATCCCTTGTGAGTGGCAATAGTCCAATGCCTAATCATGTTTATCAAAAAAACAGCAATACATTTAGTAAACAGGACATAACAAGCTAGTCAACAGTAAGCAACTCTGTTACTTTTTGACCCTAAGGGAAGGCATTACACCCTCCTTTCAGCACCAACCCCAATCCTTCCCTACTCTTCCATTTTGTATTTGTGTTTGGAGAGAGAGAGAGAGAGAGAGAGAGAGAGAGAGAGGAACAACGGTATTGACTTATCCTTAAAGGTTGTGCGTGAAAGAACCAGAATACAAATTTCCAAGAGTGGCTTGACTTTCTTCAATTATTAGAGAACAGTGACAAGATAATGTCCTCAACATTTTTGATTGCTCCTATCATTACGACCTCTGCCCAAGGATGAATTTAGCTCTTATACAAATAAAAAATATGTGTACGTATATACAAAAGTTAATAGCAGTGGCTATCATATTGGAAAAATTCAGCTTTTGGTCCCTTTACCTTCACGTTCTTTCCATCAATTCCCTATAGCTTTAATTTGTCTAACCAAATTATTCTAGTTTCACACATTTTCTAATCAAGTGCCTCCAACACCAAATCCGACCAAATTTTGCTGTGTGGCCATCAGAATAAAATATTTCCAATGCGGATGTCCATGTGGGTGTCCACATTGGCTAAATTCTATTCACATCACAATCCAACATTATCTACACTGGCTAAATTTTTCCACCCAAATCCATGTGGGCATCAACATAATTTCTCCTCATCATACTTGGGCATCGTTGACGTCCATGTCATTTGAATTTGGTCTGACTTTTTGTCATAGGGGCGCAATTAGATTTTCCACCCAAATCCATGTGGGCATCAACATAATTTCTCCTCATCATACTTTGGCGTCATTGACGTCCATGTCAATTGAATTTGGTCTGATTTTTGGTCATAGTGACACAATTAGAAAATTTGTGATGGTATAAAGATTTGATTAGACAATTTGAAAGTATCAAGACATGATTAGAAAAGCATTAAAGTACAGGGACAAAACATATAATTTTTCTTATTATATATAAAAAAAGTTAATGAGAGTGTGTCTTTATATCTCCATAGGAGGTATATGTCCCCAAAAGGGTTACCTAAGACAATGTTCACCACGTACAGTCCAAACAGTAACTTTTTCCAAAGAAATTCAGATAGTGAGATGTAAACATCGCAAGGGAGATTTCAACTTGTGGTTTTGGATTCAATTAATACAAAGTAAAAATATCCCTCAAAACATCAATTATGAAAACTTCAATTATATCTTTTCTATCTTTGAGGACAAGAGAAACTACTAAATGTCAGACTAATAGTTTCCTAAACCAAGTTCACCAAGCTAAGCAAAAAGCAAAACCACCCATACATGAAATTCTAAAGGATTGCAATAAGGCAGCAATGCTTTATGCAAGTGTTGGGCTGTTAAACATCAACATTGTTATAAACATCAAGAGAAAAAAAGCTACTCACATTTGTTAGAAAGATCAAAATCAAAACAAATCTAAAAGTTACAGGCTTCAACTACCAGGCACCACTCATAGTCGACAACAAGAGCCCATGAAACAAGTAGGGAAAAAAAGCTAAGGGCAAAGGCAATTTAAAATGTGTGGGCATGAGTGCAAGAGAGAGAGAGAGAGAGAGAGAGAGAGAGAGAGAGAGAGAGAGAGAGAGACTTGCCTTTAGAAGTTCATAAATATAATAGCGAATGTCATAGTCAGAAAGGGTCGGATATAACACTTTGAAATCTGTATTATTGACGTATTCAAAAATCAGACTTGGGGTCTTTGATTGCTGATCTCTAACAATATCAAGTAACTTCACGATATTAGGTCCACCACAAAGGTTTTGCAATATTTTGATCTCCCTCTTAATCTGCACATGGTACAAAAAGAGTACTTACTAAAGGTTCACAATTGTCACGCATTATGTCAACAGGACTATCATAAAAATACAACTATACATGGTAATAAACTGGCTGAAGAACGCTGGCAATCTATAATTCTGTAAATAAATAATTACTCAAACATATTTGCTCTCGTTCATCCATCACATATATACAAAATTTCTTCCTCCATCAGTCAACTAATATATTATTTTGGGGGTAATTGGTCACACATTGTATCGACAAAATATAAAAGATCGGTTCTTTGAACATTAACCAAGTGTTCCAACTGCAAAATGTTCATATAAAGTAGAAGTTTCAATGAAAGACTTTCATAATTTACCTAGCCAAATCAGGGTGGGGAGCTACCCTAGCACATAAGAGAAAACTCTCATTTCTTATTAGCCCCTTCAGGTTCACAGGTTTGACCCCCTGTTACAGGATATACTTCCTTTGATGTGAACTATGGCCCTTAACTCGTGCTCCCCTAATCCCCAAAAGGCGGCTATGTCACCGTCTAAAGATGAAGAAAAATTTAACTTATAATTTTTTTTTATTGAACTGTAATGAGTATTATCCACAATAGGCACCAAGGGGATGCCAACCCATGTACAAAATCATCAACAGGATAAGGAAACGATATTCCCTGATCCAGGCCTCCAACTCTAGGTTCAGTGTAAAGTTCCGAATAAAAGCACAGATCAATTCATTCTTCTCTTGTCCTTTTCAAAAGTTTGTCCCTCAATGATCACCTTGCTCATGTAGTTATTCCTTTGATGTGCATTTGCCATTTTGTGGAAAAATCTGGTGTTTTTATCTCCTTCTCTAAGCCAAAGTTCTATATCTCTGATATCTCACCCAGCAAAAGCAACCAAGCTAGGTCAGCTTTAGCACACGCTCTCATTTCCTTACCCCAACTAAGTCACCTTTGAATTTCCATACCATCCACTAAAATAATTTCATTCATAAATTCATCCTCCATCCTTCATCCTCGAAGAACTATCAAACTCTTCCTTCTTCCAACCTTTAAACTTCCTCTTCCAAGCTTTGAGCTTCGAAGCTAAGATCAAAGTAGCCGTGCCCGACTCAGCTATTTCAGACCAGCTGTCCTTACAAGCTCATAAAGACCTTCCACCTTCAGCCACTTGTTTCCCAAACGAAAACGCCTAGGACCCCCATTACACCCGCCAATTCCAATAAGACAGCATGATGGTCAGAGGTTGGTCTTGGCAGAAGGCATTGCTCAAACTCGGGGAAAATTGTCCAAAAAGTTCTAAACTGAATGCACTTTTGTCAATTCACTCCTAAACCTTTCAATTTTGCCAATTGAGACCTAAACCTTTTTCACATTTTGCCAATTGAGTTCATCTAGTTAATTTTGGCTAGAAATTGCTGACGTGTACGCCAACTATCCTACGTGGCACAACCAACGCTGACGTAGATTTAATAATATGTTTTCGAATTTTTTTATTTTTTCCCTTTCCTCTTCTTTTGTTTTCTTTTTCTTCTTTCTTTTTTCCTTTTTCACTCCACCGGCCACCGCTAGGACTCGTCGATGGCCGGCGAAGGTCACTGCCTTGGGAAAAAGGGCAGCCAATGCACGCCCAAGCGAGGGCCACCATAGCGAAGGTCACCTTGGCTTGAGGCTAGCGACCTTTGCCAAGCCATCAACAAGGCTAGACGGTGGATGGCAAAGAGAAAAAGGGAAACAGAAAGAAAAAGAAAAGAAGAGAAGGGAAGGGAAAAAAGAAAAGAAGAAAAGAAGGAAATAAAATTTATAAGAAAATTAAAAAATTATTAATATATTATTAAAAATTGTCAACATTAGCGCCCGGCCATGCCACGTAGGACGACCGGCGTCCATGTCAACAATTTCTCGCCAAAATTAGCTGGACAAACTCAATTGACAAAACATGAAAAGGTTTAAGACTCAATTGGCAAAATTGAAAGGTTTAAAACTGAATTAGCAAAGTATAATAGGTTCAAAACTTTTTGGACAATTTTCCCCTCAAACTTGGGGCAAAAATCATCCCAATCTTGAGATAACAAGAATCTATCCGACCATGAAAAAGGAGGAGAGTCCTGAAAACTGGACCAAGTGAAATTACCTGCACTAGACGGACATTGAAGAGCACATTCTCAAAAACATAACTTCGGAACTACTTAGTGCCCACACTTCCCACTGTGCCCTCCTATCTTTCATGATCAGAAAAGACAAGGTTGAAATCCCCCCAAAAGCCAAGGCAAACACCACCTCTCCCTACTCTCAGTAAGCTCTTCACAAAGTTGGTTTCGCCCCTCCCTCCTCCCAGGTCCATAGATCAAAGTTGTCGGACAGCAACTGCAAATTGCAGGAGATAAAGTACAGAGCCTGACAAATAACTCCTCAATTCCACTACAATCGAGTCCCACAAAATTAAAGTACCACTGAAGAATCCTGAGGCAGATAAGTGAATTCACTTCTTAGTTCTCAGCAGCCAAATGGATCTCACAAACTGCTCAGAATTTTATTTTTATTTTTTTTTCTGTAAGCTAAAAATATCCACTCACCAGTCATTCAAAAATCTTTTTACTACAGCCCTTTTCTAGAATCATTTAGACTCCTCACAATTCAAGCAATAAGTTTTGAGTTCATGAAGAAACACTAACTCCCACTGACTTTACCTTCTCATAGTTAACTGCAAATCCGTACCTTCTGTTCTCCCACTTTAGTCAACTCCCCTTCTCATACTACCAGCCTCTTTCCTGGATTTTTTTTTCGCATCCTCCGTCCTTTTCTCAATATCTTCAAAAACTTTAAAAGCCCTCTCCTTATATCCTACAAAGGAGACCCCTACTATTCTACTCACCTATCTGATCCCGCAAACAGTGCAATCAGAAGCTTTAGCCGGAAACTGTTCATCCAAAACATCTGACTGTAACAAGTGCCTCTCCCCACAAAAAGCACTCTGGGTGTGCCCATCGACAAAAGGCGCCACAGCAAGAGATTAATCTTCTTTGCTATTATCTATGGCTTGCGCAAGGGTAGTGTCATTTCTCTCCAAAGGTGACAGTGGGCTATGGTTAATCTGGCATATCAACTTTCAAAGACCCCAAGTGGTCAGGCGGGGTTTCAACCACCTCTCCCTCATCTGGAAAGAGCTCTCCTGGTTCCAAATCCCCTTCCACCCTTCCATTAATAAATTGAACTGAAGGAGAAAGCATGTTTAATTGTTCTTCAGTTAAAACAGAGAATGAAGATGCTCGCTGAACGATTCCTCCACCATGATTGGGCTAAGGCTTACCCTCAAGTTCTGAAAAATCTTCTTAACAGGAATGATAGATTTCCTGTTAAACTTTCTGCATTCTACAAAACCTTTTCTCTTGTTGACAGAGCCGCTTAACCAACAGCATTACCAAGAACCTGAAAGTTGCAGGATGTTTTTGGCATCTGCTCCCTATTAATTCTACCAAGTCTAACAACTCGATGATCATTTTGAAAAAAAAATTCCCAGTTTCTTCCTACTCCCTTGTAAAACAAAGGCTTCTTCAGCACTACTTTCCCTTCAAGAGTTCCCCCACAATGAGGGCAATGGCCCAAGGAAACATCCTGGTTTGCGTCCTCAGGCACTTGATCTCTATCCACCCCAAAAGGAGCTCTAGAGAGCTCAGGTATTGAGTGTTTGGTGCTGACTGGTTTGAGAAACCTATAACAATGTTCAAGTGCTCCAAACAAAGACCACCAGCACCTTGCTTTTTTTCCCTTCGAGGAAGACGAGAAGACGTGAGCCTCCTTGGTTTATCTCTGCCAGCAAAAGCATTCTCACTCTACTAATCCATCAGAGAGAGAGAGAGAGAGTACCCTATCCATAGCCCCAAATTTCCAAGTCCATGGCCTTTTCCATAGTTCAGACAAAAATAAACTTCAACATTTCACCAACCATTCAACTTCTGCCAAATCAAGGAAGATGGACAAACGGCGATTTCTAAAATGCTTGGTACTTTCATAACATCTCTCCAGGAATTATACTTACCATTTCCATTATCACAAGAAGATTATCCAAAAGAGTAAAAAGTCATTTTCCGATTAACCGACATTTAAGGACTCACATGTGATCACACAGTACACTGGAGAAACAAGTACAACCGGTACAAGGAAATCTCAACAAGCTGTAACTTTACCTTCTTTCACTGGCATACAAAGCGCAGCCTAAATTATGGCTATACAAACATTTTCCTAAAGCAAGATGGTCCACTCAAATGCAACCAACTCCTTAAAGACAGGCTTCTAATTCAGTTCTTTGTACAGCACAAGAGTTAAACAGTATCATAAGCCAAAGATATCAGGATTACACACCAAGAAGACAATCAACAGAAAAATTGCAATTTGTCCAACCTAAGTCTGAGACTATAGTGTACTACGGTAGCGAAACCACTGTAGCTTCTATGTGTAGTAATGTTAATCATGCAATCCTCTCAGAAGAGTGAGAATCTTTAAAAATGTTTCTTGAACTTCACAATAGAAAGTTCAAATAACCATCAGGATGACCAATGGAACACCATGAGAAGGCTGATACAGAAATAATTAGAGCTAAACAAGTTTCCAGCATCAACATCGTAGCTAGAGACAGCTACAAGGACTTTCCCCCAGGTACAAAAAAGCAAAAGGGAGGGTCCCACAGTTCTTCCCTTTTGCATTCAGCCACTTCGCTACATGATTACAAATTCGTTTCGAATTTCCTATGCACGCCAAAACATAAAAAAAACGAACCCTAAACATTCTCGAGATGCAAAAAGCACACACCTTTTTCTTTTTGACGGGCTTGAGAATCTTAATAATGCATTTCTCGTTGTCCGTGCAGTGAACACCTTCAAACACCTCGCTGTATTTGCCCCTCCCGACCTTCCTCACAACTTCATAATCATCTTGTTCCCTGAATAGCAAGAATACCCGAGAAACAAATTACGAATTGAAACCCAAAGCCCGGCATACGGGCGGAGAAGTGGTATCATTCTCCTAGTTCTCGACAAGGAGCGAGTCAGTCGGGCTACCTTGTTTGTTATACCAAAAAACCACTCGAGCAACAATCTTTCGCCCCTTCCCTTACCGATTACAACCCTAACGTACGTTTGAGTCCCTCTCCCATTCACAAAATTTCCATAAACCAAACAGAAAATTGAAAACGAAATGGGCAAGACCAAGCTCTCGGTCTCGTTCCGGCAATTCAATCGACGAGGTAGACCCAATCAAACTCGACACCACGACAAGATACAACAAGGGGAAGAAGCATCGGTACCCCCACTGGACAGTCAGGGACTCGTAATCCCAGTACTCTTTCGGGCGGATCACGTTGACGTCGGCGTAGACCCTGGCCTTGGAGGCGGCGCCGGGCCGCCGCGTGGCCTTCCCGATCTTCTGCGCCAGGGTTTCCGGCGGCGAGAGCTGCCGAGGGGCGACGAGGAGGGGGACGCGGCGTCGGTGGACGGGCGGCGGGGGCGGCGTCGGGGGCGGCGGCGGCGGCGGCGGGGTGGGGGCGCTTGCGGTGGTCGTTGGGCGGGGAGGAGAGCGGGGCGCGGGAGGCGAGGCTGCTGCTGCTGCTGCGGCGGCGGCGGCCGAGGAGGGGGGAGAGGATCGGGGGGAAGGGGAGGAGGGAGGAGAGGAGGCGGCGGTGGTGGTGGTGGAGGGAATGGCGTGGGGTGGAGGAGGAGGAGGAGGGAGAGGGAATCGATGATGATGAAGGAGAAGAAGCAAAGGCCTTATGGCCATCAAAAAAAGAAAAAATCGGCTTCCTTCTTCTCCTCTTTCAGCGTGCGTGCGTCAAACAAAAAGAGGACGCCGACGATGTGGTGCCCCCCGCCCCCCCACCTTCCCCTGTTTTTTCGCGTAACCCTCCCTCGGGGGTTCCCCTAAAAACATTTGTTCCTCTTTCGTTAATCTTATGGCATGGGGGAGGGGCACTTTGCTTTGGCCTTTGGCTTTTTCTCCCTTCTTGGCTCGAAAATTGAAATTTTTGCCATTCTCTCCCTGTCTCCCTCCCTCCCTCTCTCTCTCTCTTTCTTTCCTTTAGGAAAAGCGAAGGGAGAAAGAATGGCGCGAGCGATCCTCAAATTATGATATAATGCGCGATATGATCTCTGAACTTTTAATTTGTTTGTTCACGGTTGTTGAACTTTGGCTCGATGTGTAGCGTGTAGCGTGACGTGCAATGCGGTCCCCGAATTTCGATGCATATTCGAATTTTATTTGTGCTGGATTATATGAAAATATTCGATGCTGTCCTCGAACTTTAAATTAATGGAATGATAACATTAGATATTTTCGTATAGTCCGAGATGCTAGTTTAGGGCACGTACCAGGAGTTGAGGGACCGTATTGAATGATTAAAAATCCAGAGACCGCCATACTGAAGAATAAATAATTCGTGGATCACATTACACATCGGGTCGAAATTCAGGGCTCGTTTTGTATTATTATCCCAAAAGCGAAAGCCCTTATCTTCTTTGCACCGCCTCTTTTCCATGAACGCGGACTTTTTTTCGTCGAAGTATCGGAACTGAGAGAGGGGCGCACGACGCACGCGAGCTCGCCATGTGGCGCTGAACTTTACCTCTGCGATTGCCACGCGGCCTTCACACTACGTTGCATAACCGCGCCGCGGAGCCCATATTCGACCAATTAGCATTAATATGGTGACTAATCAATCCCAAACTTTTACCACTTACAAAATCCAAAAGAAAGCATGTTTAAAGTGTATTCGACCAATGGTTTTTCAGAATCCACTTATTTTTAAAAATCAACAATTTTTAGAAAGAAAAAATCAAATAAGAGATAAAAGTTCATGAGTTTCAATTTACTAGATTTTACACGGCAATTGGTCAATGATGTAAATTGAATTGGACAATTTATTCAAGTCAAATTTGAAATAGAATTGATACTTGTTTAAAAATAAAAATGATGGATAAAAAATCTCGAATCAGCCAATCTGGTTCAAGTGCTGACAAATCGAGGCATACTGGAAGTCAGCGGAATTGTTGTTTCTTGGAGACGGACAGTTTATACAAGGAGATAAAGTTGAAATGGACTGGGCCATCAAGACCCATGTCTGGTTTTTCAAGATTAAAAAAAAAAAAAATTTGTCATGTTCAATTTGACATTAAGATATCAAGGCCTTCGAATCTTGCACGAAGGAGACAGAATTAGAGGATTTTTACGATTTGATATTGGAATTAGAGATTGTAATGTATTTATTGAAATTAATACAATCTGATATATATATACTTATATATATATTGCGATCGAAATTTAGATTGGAAGTTTTGTTAGTGTACAATTAAGTATATTGGCGAATATATTGAGTCAATAAATAAGTTGACGGATTTAAAAGTATGTTTATGAACGTACACCCACACGGAGCACATGGTATTCTTTTGCCTCGTCATCCACATTTAATCAATAATAAATTTTTAGCTTATTGATTTGTCATTTCCCAACGTCGATCTATGATTTTTTTTTTTTGGTCGAAGAGAGAAGTGTTTCATTCGTTGACTAACGAAAATGATACTGAGTTATGGGTTTCTGAACATAAAAGATCCCATAGAGAGGTAATTGCGGAAAAACCGAAGGCAATCGAGATACAAACCGAACCGAACCGAACCGAAAATTTCGTACATTTCGGTTCGGTTTCGGTTTCGATTCGGATCATCAAAATTAACTATTTTTTTTTGTTGGTTCGGTTTATTTCAGTTCGGTTCGGATCGGTTCGCATCGAACCGAACTGAAATAAACACTCTTCCTCTCGCCGAGACCATCCTCACTCCTCGCGGCCCTCCACACTCTTTCTCGCTGCCGTCCCTGTCTTCTTCTTCCTCCCCGTCGACTCGCCGCCGCCGCCGCCGCCGCCGCCGCCGTTGCCGGTGACGACACTCATCTCTCTCGAATTTAAACGCGGAAAGCCCCCAAAATCATCAAACCCCACGAGGAGGCCCAGGAACCCCAATGTTAAAAAACCGCCCCCATCTCCAATTCGAAACCGCGAGGATCAGAACCGCCGGCCCTCGAGAGCGTCGAGCTTGCCTCCGCTGGCGCGTCTTCCGCTACGGGCGCTCTGCTGGCGACGGCCGGGGTGGAGCCGCGAGAGGTAAAGTGGAATGCTCACCTGGGTCGCTCTCGGCGAGGTGATTGTTGTTTTTCTTTTCGGGCTGCAGTTTTGGTTCTTTGCTCTTTCGCTGTTCGTTTCGTTTTGGCTCGTTCGGCAGTTGATTGTGAGCCTGATTCATCCTGGTTCTTTTCTGGGTCGATTTTTGATGATAGGTGAGGTGAATCGAAGTTGGAATTCTGTCGTTTAGAGCTGTTCTTGGGAAGTGATTCGGAGATTTCAACCAGGGCATTGCAGAGCGAGACAGAGAGGGGAAAGAGATTTGGTTTTGGTGAGGGAGAGAGTTGGTTTTTTTGACAGAGCGTGAATTTTAGAGTTATTTTTAGAGCTGTTATTGGAGTCTTTTTGGTGAATGGTTTTATGAGGAGGCGTTTGTTTTTTTTCAACAACATAAATTCGAGGTCTCCTTTTTGACGAATGCTTGAATTCTGATGAAATTTAGATCATTTTAAAGGATTTAGTTTGATGCTAGTAACAGCCAGATTACCTTGTGGAAAGATACGTGTGCAACTTGAACCTGTCTAGCTTCTGCTACGTTACGTTTTGTGTGTGATGGAAGTGGTTCTTCGTTAACTAGTCGGCAGATTCTTCAACAACTTGTTCTTTTACTAGCAGCTTTGAAGATTCCTGAGAGTTGATGATGGCCATGATGTACAAGGCAGTTGCATCTCTGTGTAGAATTGGGGATCAGATGAGGGAGCAGGATGTGGTCGACTACTTCATTCCCATGAGGAAGGTACCTTGTTTTCTCTTATCATACAGATGCTTATGTTGGTCTAGTTGTACGTTTGTTCTTGTAAGTTGGATGCGGGAAGCTAGAACAGACAGAACCAGATGAAGCTTTGGCATTTATCTACAATTCCTTTTTGGAGAAAACATCTTGCCAAGTGAATAGTTGAAAAACCGTACTTCATCCCTCTTATGTGCCTGCTTCAGAGATTAGTTTTAGTGTTTGAGACCCCTTAATAGTTCAGATGTGAGCATAGGTACGCAAAAGGAGTAATTTCAAACTTCCAAGGTGAACAAATGAAATGCATTAAAGTATCTGTGGTTAATTGATTAACTCTGCATTATTATTGTTTCTTTTTCCTTCATCACATAAAATTTACTCAAGCCACAACGATTGAAAGATACCCAACTTTCTTTATGAATCACTTCTGGAGGCTGGCTGCTGGTGAATGGTTCATAGCTCGTGTTTCAGACTGGCTTGGCATGGACCCCAGTGCCCCGGAGGCGTTGAAAACAGAACTGCGAGGAATACGCAGTCAGGCTATGTCAAGATGGGTCCAATGGTCAGAAGATCTGACGACAAACCTTGGAAATTTGTTCCTACTGTTGAATCTGGCATTTGAAAAGATATTCTGTCTATATTCGAGGATCTAACGCAAGATGGTGTGCAAATTCTCACATATGTGTCGTTATCAACAAACCTTTTTGCGGGGTTGCTATTTTGGATATCTTTCATGTGGTCAAGAAGCATAGAACGCATCAACTGGAATAAGTTTGTCAGATCAACGCCTTGTTCACGGCAGATTATTTGTCTCTTTCCCCGAATCAAAGCAATGACCTTTTAGGTGCTACATATTATCTCCGATTAAATACCAAACGCATATCTGGGATGTTAGTTTTGAGACACGAAAAAAAAATCCGAGAATGCATCAAAAGAATTATCTATATTCTTATTTAAGATCCTCAAAAACAAATGCTCATCGTATTCGAGACTGCAAAAGCGACAGCAAGACATGCCGTGCCTTTGATCTCTGTCTGTATGGGATTGTCTGTCAATCTGAGCGAAGAAAACACTGCCTGTGCTATTGAAGATACGTCAAACTCATCAAAGTATACAAAAATGATTTCTCTCTCTTTGCTTTTCACCTCTCACTCTCCAGGTTACAGCCGCACGTGCACCGGCTTCCTGGCAAAAAAGAGGTAGTTTGATGTCGATCCCCTCATTGACCTATTGACTTTGTTCCTGTTCTACAAGACACGACGACTCCGATCATAAAGAAGCTGCGACGTTCCTTCGCTCCGGGTTTGGGATACCCATCACATGAGAAATGCCTGTTCTGCCTTTGGTTCTCCGAAATGCTACAACTATAACATTCTTGTCACTGATGCCATTTCAATTGCCGAAACTGCGGGTAAAGATTATCTCACATGCTGAGTATTATTAAGCTTCATCATCGTGATGCCTTTTGAATTGGCAAAACAGTGGTTATGCTGATTAACTGCATGCCGGGTAATATTCGGCTTCGTATTTGTGTACTCTATGGAGACAAGCTTTCCTCGTCTGAGCTGCTATTTCCTCTCACGTTAAACCTGTTTAGAACAGGGAGTGAAGCAGTGGAAGAAATCCGGAAGGACCTCGCAGTCCCCACCACCGTCCGATCCTGCATCCTACCGACATCCTTGCACACATGATCCAAAACCGAGAGAAAATCTCTCACGATCAGAAAAATTCTTAATGGGTGAGCTTCCTCCTTTGCAGCATCACCATGAAAATATTCAGTAACCTCTCTCACGAGAAACAAAGCCTTCTTCTCATCATCCTTGACTCTAGTGATTTCCTCCTCTGCCTCTCTAAGGAACATCTTCATTGAATCGAAAAAGTTCCTCTGCATATCTGGCCTCTGGTATTGCAGCACATGTCTGACTTTGTCGAGCCCACTTTCAAGTTTTGTGACATAACTACTCAAGACATCAGAGTCCATCCCTGCTGCCTTTTTCACGTTTCCAAGGTCCTTGCTCAGGTTAGCCACAACCTGCAATCCTTGCTTCTTGAAGTCCTCGTCCTTCATCTTAGGTTGCACCTTGTTCTGAAGATTGTCGTCGACAGAAGTAGTACCTTCTCCCTCAGATCTTATGATTTCCTGAACCACGAAGTGAAGAAGCGTCGTTTTTCCATCCGTTGCCTTTATGTCTACGAGTTTTAGGAGTGTATCAAGTTTGAAAGATTTTGCATCTCCACGGTTTGTGCCTACGTTCATTCGGTTTCCTGTCCTAAGCACAGCTTCAAGGAGTTTGAGGAATAATCGGCTGTTCTTTAGCTCTTCACTAGCTGCCTGCCATGTAATAACATCCAATGAGTAGGTCAGAGACATTGCAACCAAAGAATTTATCACATCTAATAAAAACTATGAGGGATTGCATGATGTTGGTGTGGATAACTTGAGAATAGTACCTCTAGCGTTTGGAAAGCCTTCCTCAGGTAGTTCACCTCAGCCTCGAAATTGGCTCTATATAACATGGCTTCAACTCTTTTGAAGGCAAATGGAATGTCAAGGATAGCCTTAAGAAACCGTTCTGCGGTCCCTAGTTTAGAGATGTCACCGTTATAATCTCGAAGCTTTATCTCCTCCTCCTTTGTCGGAGCCATTTTCACAAGTGTCTCCAGAAGTTCAGCACCCAAACCTTCTGGATTACCTACAAATCCATTTACATATGGCACGTAATGTAATTAAATAATGAAGCATGCAAAATAAGAGATCAATCCAAATCAACTTCCACTTAACTCTTGAAAAAAAGTACTCTATTATAACCTTATTCATAACATCTCTCTCTCTCTCTCTCTCTCATGCTGCAAACTCAATTACAACTTGAAATCGTGAAATTGAAGCCATGAAGCCATGCAGGTAAGAACCGGCATTTGTTTACTGCATCTGAAGATTTTGACCCTCTACAACTATGTTATAGTTCTTTAACTTCCCCCTCTGCCCCTCCTTGTTCCCAATAATATATGATGATTCCTCAGAACACATGTGACAATGCAATTCTTTAACTTCCCCTTCTGCCCCTCCTTGTTCCCAATAATATATGATGATTCCTCAGAACACATGCGACAATGCAATGATCTTCTGGTTTTGACTGTTGTAAGACTTACGGCTTCAACTAAAAAGTTTGTTCTATCTTGGCACACTACAGGCTTCATTGAATCTGACCGGGACTGCAACTTCAAGAACTTTCCATATCAACTCAAATCCATTATTCCTTAGGATTAGTGAGAATTAGGTTCCACGAAGGAGGAAAAAAAGGCTCTCGACACCCCAAGAGTATAATCGTATCGTCACCAAAGTTTGAATTTCCATAAGCTACCCACTTCCTTCTTTTTAAGCTAAGGTCGGATATGGTAATTTCCGACTGTTCTCTTTCCATGTTTTGAAGAAAATTGAAAGGACATGGGGGCATACCATCTAAAAGAGCTTCGGAGACTTCATCCCTCGTCACGTTCAGTGCTCTCAACAGGATGGCTATATTCTGTGACTTCTTTGGATCCAATACCCTGTTCTCCTGTTCTGGAGGGGGCAGCACCGATCTCCTCGCCGGCTCCTTAGGAGCTGAATTTGTCGAGTGGCAACCGAAAAGGGTCTCCATCATATCCTCATTCAATCTACAAAATCAGAGAAATTTTTCCATGGTGATCAGAATTGGTTTTACTAGACTTAAGCAGCATCAACATTTATTTCAAGAAACAAGACTTACTGGAAAGAACTGGACTTGAGCTGGTCCCACACCGTGGCTCTGTCAGAAGTTGCCCTGACCTTGTCCCAGTGCAGAGGCTTCAATTTCGGCCTCGCTTCATCTTTGTCGTCCCCGTTTTGCCTCTCGGAAGAACCGTGGCTTCTGCTACTCTCTCCGGCATCCTCGCTCTTCCCATTACTTGAAATTGCTCTGGAAGCCGGATTCCAAGATTTTGATCCGGTTGATTCTGGGGTATGCTGTTGAGGAGACGAGACGTTAGCTCCTAGTCTTCTCTCTTTCCTCGGAGTCGCAAAGGCCCCCGGTGGCAGGGGCAGTCTAGGAGGCGGTGGGGGCGGAGGCGGAGGCGGAGGCGGCGGTGGCGGAGGAGGCGGAGGCGGTGCAGCCGTAACTCTATTTGCTCCCTGCGGTGAGCTGCTTATTGATTGGAGAAGTGCCATGTTCGGAGGCGGAGGTGGACATGAGAATTTAGGCCTGGCGATCGTCCTTCCGCTGTTCTGCGACGGAGCCACCGCGGGCGGCGGCGAGACCTGCTTTATGGATGGTATGATGACATGTTTCATTTCCGGGGAAGACGCGGAAATTCGTGATTTTGGAGACGTTCTCTTCGAATGCGGAACAGAAGCGCCGGAGCCATTGCCGTCGCTTCTCCCGAAGACTCCAAAACCTTTCCTGTCGCCGGCGCTCTTACTGCCCGGACGAGAAATTGGCGTGTGGTAGCTCTCCTCGTTGCTTACGGAGGAGCATTGAGGAGTGTAAAACGCAGTATCGTGACTCTCCTCATCGTCCGACGAGATCGCCGGCGACTTCTCCGCCGGAGGCTTAGCCAACGGCGGCAGGGGCTGCAACTCAGGACTCGGCCGATACCGAGGGTTCTCTGATCTGTTCACCGAATCCAACTTCCGGTAAGGCGACGCGATTTCTCCGCTGCAGTCGCCGGTGGATCTCGTCGCCGACGGCTCAACGGTCCCAATGTAGAGGAAATTGGACGGCGGAGCTCGAGAATCGTCGACGCCTCTCTCGGAACTGTTCCCACCGACGAGCTTTTGCGTCTCCTGCGGATGCTTGGCCCTGTGCCGGTACAGGAAGAACCCGAGGGCGGACAGCATTCCCAAGGTGACGATCCCGACGGAGATGGCGATCGCCACCGTCTTCGTCGGCTTCGTCGGCTGCGTCGCGGTCGGGAACGGCGTGGTCGCATTGCCGAGCGCCGGCGGCGGCTGGCCGCCGCCCGGGTTCTGGGTCGCCCCGGCCGGCACCTCGGGGAAGAACGGCTGGTCCGGGTCCGGGAACGCGGGGGACGGCGGGGGAGGCGAGGGCGGCGGCGGGGGGAGCGACTCGCCGGCCGGGGGCGGGGCGGAGCCCGCCGGGAAGAGCGGCTGGTGGAGGATCCGCCTGTGGAGCACGGTCGGGCCGGGGCCGGATGCCGCGGCGCGGCCGGCGTTGAGGAGGAGGAGGAGGAGGGAGAGCAGGACCGCCGGAGCCCGGAGGAAGCTCCAGCCGGGAGCTCTCATGGTGAGTTCCGCTGCTGCTGCTGCTGCTGCTCGCGTGAGTTGCTTTCTCTCACCAAATTCATCTCTCTCTCTCTCTCTCTCTCTCTCTCTTCTCTCTCTCTAGTCTCTGCGAATTCTCTGCAACTAGAGAGAGAAACGGTGAAGAAGACGAAGAGGAGGAGGAGGAGGAGGCGGTGTGTGTGTGTGTGTGTGTGCGGGTGAAGAGAAGAAGAAGAAGCTTCCTTTGGCTGCAAGATCTGGATGCTCCCCCGGATGACGTCATCATCGCCCGCACCGCATATTTCCCTTTCCCTCTTTTTTTCTTTATTTCATTTTAGCCCCCATTTTTTTATAGAGCTAATTCCCAAAAAAATTAAAAATTAAAACGTTAACTTTAATTCGAATGACAATTCTAACCCGAACTAATAAAAATCATGGACTTTTAGTTGTTTTAAATCTAGTTCCCATAATTTATAATTCTTAAATTTTCCAGGTTAAATTTGAGATTTAAATAAAAATTGATGGAAATAATTCGGATCAAAATTATCATTTAATATAAAATTGATCCTTTTTATTTTTTTTGAAATTAGGCTTTTTTTTATATCCTAATTTTCGACGTTTATTCCCCCCTCGCACATGACATGGGACGGATTGGCTCTTCTCGATTGTGCTAAATGTGGGTATGACACGTGGCGGTGCTCTCTCCTTTTTATATGAAAAAAAAAGGAGGAGAGGAAAAAAAATTGACTTGGACTGATGATCGTGACCGCGGAGTGGGTAACGTAATTATTTCAGCGACAGGCGTACAACGTACGCGCACATGCACTTTTACGTGTCCATCGTAATGGGATTGACTGGGTTCGTATTGTGCTAGAAGCTAATAAGGGCAATTACAACCAAGGAAATGGTACGTATTATTTCGATGATAAATTGAAACTTAAGAAAAAATATGCTAATTTTCTTTTTATTTATTAGCAGAAGAGCCTACGGTAACACGTCGAAAATGAAATTAATGATAGAATATAGTAAGGAGAAGGTTAACTTTTCATTTTGGAAGATGAATTAAAAATTCCGTGAAAAGAAACGTATAGGTTAAATTCAAGTTTAGATTGTCTTGGGCATTCAAGATATTTTGGGTTGAATCGTTGATAAAATTTAACGAAAATAGTTTGAGATTTGAAGCAAACATTTCAAGAAGCAACTTCCTATGTCATGGGATGGTACCCTAATCTGTTAATGACATCCTATTCTTCTAATAAATCACATTGCTCGAAAGGAATAAATTGAATGAATCCACAAAATATGGACATATTTGTATGTTAGTTCACTCTAGAAGACCTAGCCTTGGTAAAAGTATAGAATACTTATATTTGTAGAACAAAAGGGATCAAAGAACTCCTAAAGTCTTTACCAAAAAAAAAAGAACTCCTAAAGTTATTTTTCTTTTGAGTCGAGAAAAGAATTAAAACGGCTATTTAAAATGTTGATAAATGTATCTTAACATGTGCAGGGATTAATCGTAGATAATGTTGTTTTAAAATTGTGCTCATTAGCATACATTAAATGAAGCGTAAGAGCTAGTTCAATATTTTCCGTAGATCAGAACATTAACGAGTCATGTTATTAAACTTTTCAAAAAAAAAATCCTAATTAATTGTTAGTTATGGAAATTAAAATTAAAAGTATATATATATCGGAAAGTTTAATCACCTTTCATCCTAATATCAATTGTCCTCCTATGCTACTAAAATTTTTGCAGAGGCTGTACACATACTTATATATATATATAATATATACATGGAAAAGTTAGTGGATGTAAATTTTGTAGACATCTTTTTATGTATTGATTTGATGCTTGTCAATTCCATTTAAGCTCATTCGGTATACATTAAATGAAGAATGCAATATAGGATATTCAACTGTCTCGTGACGAAAGTGTCATCGTGAAATGTGTTAGGATAGGCTTTAGAAATGGAATATTAATGAAAAATTCGATTGAAATAAAAAAAAAAAAAAAACAACAACTATAATCTAACGACATTACTATCTCATAACTTATAAGTACTTTAGAGAATTCGGTATCGACTATTGAGATGAAAATTCCAAATGAATTTTATATTTTTGAATGATTCGGCACTAATAAAGGTAATCGTGTAAGAATGCTTAAAAATTAAAATCCTTTGTCATCTCCCCTCTCACGAAATTTTAAAATCTAGACCGAAAATTTTGGTCTCTCTTATTTTCCTCACTTCCTAAGTATAGCACGAATATACATTTGTATTTTCTTCTTGTCACTTTTTTCCGCACCGGTTCTCGGAACCCCGGCTTTTTCCTCCGATTTTCTCTTTCCGCTTTGCTAGTGGAACGCATCGCCCCCGCGTAATGACGCTTCTGCCCCTGACACTTTTGCCTCCTTTTTTTTTTAAAATAATTTTACTTCTTAACGTTGCGAAGGCGGGGGGAGGGATGCCTTGCTTTTATTCCTTTTGGGCCAAGTAAATAAAAACTTTTTTTGCCGTGCTCAAATTTGCGGCTATCATCCTCGTTCGGTGGGGAATCTTTGCGAAGATGTCTGCCACCCCTTTAAAAAAAAAAACTTAAAATGGGGATTTAGAGCGATCAATGTGATGCCGGGGACCATGATCACGGAGGGCACTTTTTTTTTTTTTTCCCGGCTTTGCTGTGGGATTTGACGCCATCGCAAGATTCCGAGAAAGGGGTTTTTAATTCTTGGGAGATTCGTGGGGGCGCTCTTGCTCCGGATGGGGGAAGACGCATTGACCTTGAACCGGGGAACCCGGTTTTGTTTCCTTGCGTGATAAGGAAAATTTCGCCATGGATTTTTTGCCCTGATGTAAACTTTCATATGAGCGCACCTCCGCTTTTTTCCCCGATGCCATTCCCCCCCCCCGGCTTTACCAAGCTATTCCTCCGATCTTTCTCTTTCCGCTTTTTGGAACGTATCGCCCCCCGCGTAATGACGCTTCTGCCCCTTTCCTAACCACTTTTGCCCCCCCCTTTCTTTTCTTTTTGCCCTTTTAAATATAAATTTTTTTTTCCTTTTGGGGGAGTTTTACTTCTCAACGTAAATTGAATATACGTATCTTTGCCGTGCTGGGTGCGGCTATCTCCTCGTTCGGTGGGGAATCTTTGCGAGATGTCTGCCCCCCCCTTAAAAAAAAAAGAAAAACTACGACGTTCTTTAACCATTAATCAAGAAATAAATAAAAGTTGCTGGGGATGAAGATGAGAGCAAATTGGACTCTTTTTTTCTCGGCTTTACTTGATCCGTGCGGCTCTCGAGATTAATATCAAGTTTAAGGATAGCATCGAACGGAAAATCCAAACGGGTCGAAATAAAAGCGAAACAGGTCGGGTCGGAAGGGCTTTTATATCCCCGAGCGACACGCTCCGAGACGCTTCCAGTTTTGATTGGCGGAGTTGGTTTATCTAAAAAACACATGTAATAAATGCTTCTGATTAACTATTGAACCGTTAATTTTTGTCATGATTGGGGACCGGGGACGCGCCATCATGATCACGGAGGGCGCTATAATTGCAGCAATCAAGCTGTGGGATTTGACGCCATCGCAAAATAGCGAAAAGCGGTTCCCGACATTACGACCCCTATATTATATCCATAGTAACCCGGACAAAGGGAGGGAGGGAAATCTAACAGTACTTTTATTTGTTCTGGCTGGGGCACGGACCTAATTTCATGCCAAAGAAACCAGAATCGACCCAACTCGAGAATCGAAAAAAAAAAGGGGACGTTGCCCAAAATTTGAGCGTCGGGCCTCCTCCGTTTGAGTTTTTTCCATGTATCGTGAATGCCAGGTCGATCCAGAACCGGCTCTCCCAAGATAAACAAACAAACAAACTCTATTCCTCCGATCTTTCTATTTCCGCTTTGCTAGTGGAACGTATCGCCCCCGCGTAATTCCTTCTGCCCCCCCCCAAAATCCCACGTCGCCATCTTGATCTCCTCTTCCCCGAACTCCATCGAAGTTGAATCTCTCTCTATGAAAAAGTTCAAAGTGTCCTCAAAGTTAGGTCCCTTCACTCTTTTCTTCCTTTTTCATTTTTTGCCCTTTTAAATATTTTTTTAAAACTTTTTTTTTTCTTTAAGGGGGTCGTCCTTTTTACTTCTCAACGTTGCGAAGCGGTGGTGGGGGGGATAGGGCCTTGGCAATGAAAATTTTATTCCTTTTGGGCCACTAAGAAACTTAAACCAGTGGGGACCTTCGGGGCTGTGTTTCTGATTGGATTACCAAACCTTGGTTCACTGTCGAAAAACAAATGGGCAAAGCCTTTTTGAAATCCCGTGCTGGGTGTTTTCATTTTTATTTCCTCCGTTCGGTGGGGAATTTCTTTCTAGAGATGTTTGGCCCCCCTTAGGATCTGGGAGTTGATAGGGTGATGGCAAAAAAAAAAGAAAACTACGACGTTCCTTAACCATTAATCAAGAATCCTGTAGGGACCTTTAGAGCGATCAATGTGATGCTTTTTGGGGGGATGAAGATGAGAGCTTTTGGCCCTGTTTATCTATTTTTGTTTTTTTGGAAACAGAAAATTAAGAATTCAAATAAAATTTTTTTGATCCGTGCGGGTTTTTTCAATCGCGACTAACCATTGTGTCGGGTCCGCCGTCTAATCATTTTAAAGTGTACGTTCTCATTATGTTTGATAATTTATTTATTCATGCAAGTACAATCTATGTATCCAAAGGGAATTAGCCTTCAAAATCGAGGAAAAACGGTTAAATAAGGATGAAATCCAAAAACCCTTGATGGCTGGCAGATGAATAAACCATGGACTATATTGTCACAATAAATATTATGTAATCATGCAAACTTATATTTTCCAAGCAAAAAAAAAAAGAAAAAAAGCAAAAGCAAAAGAAGAAAAAAACCATCATTTCTTTTGTAGCATGAAGCACCCCAAGAGAAGTTTTGACTCTCCAAAGGTCAACTCTTTTTGCCTACATATCAGGGGAGGGAAGAACAGAACACCGCCAGTTTGCATACAACTCATCCACACATTTTCGGATCTGCCAGAGACAATTTCTCATCTCTCTCTCTCATTCTTTTCAGATTCCATCCGTTTTGGTTCCTTTCAAATTCCATCAATGGTTCCTTCAAACATAGTGCCCCTGAACTTCCCCAGCAATTGCCCATTCATACATTTGTTAGGCTCTTAGAATCTGAAAAGCTATCTGTACTGATATATAGATGAAGAGAGAAGAGCGAGAGGAGGGAAGATGGAGAGCTATTTGAACGAGAACTTCGAGGTGAAGCCGAAGCATTCGTCGGAGGAGGTGTTGGAGAGATGGCGGAAACTGTGCGGCGTGGTGAAGAACCCGAAGCGCCGGTTCCGATTCACCGCGAATCTGTCCAAGCGTTACGAGGCTGCCGCGATGCGCCGCACCAATCAGGTCGCCGGAATTGCTGCACTTTTCTGTCTTTCCGTTTGCTCTTATAGTTTTGGATATTGCGATCATGCGGTATCCTGATCCGAGCCAGCTTTTACGTACCATATGGAGTGAATGCCTTCGGTCTATTCAAAAGTTGGCTATTGGTTAAAGTGCGTCTATTAGTCAACTTATAGTTTGGACATGGCATGCCATTGTTCTTTGTCACAAATTAAAATGATGCAGCATCTGTTTATTTGATAATACCACGAGGGCTAGTTTTTAATCACCGATACCACTATTGACAAAAATTATTCCCCAATAAGAAGTTAACTTCACATAAGAAAGAGAGCTTCGTTTTCGGCAACTCTCAATTAAGCGTTGCAATAGCTCTCAAAGCTTGCTTCAAGAAACCATAACCATCCGTAGTGCAATGCATCATTCAGGAACTTTTATGAGGGACTGCGGAGGATAGATCCCACTTCTAGATCTAGCATCGTTTTCTTGTACGGTACTTGTTTAACATGATGGCAGTTGGATCTAGGAATTCTAGCAAGTCCCGAAGCTCACTTTTCCTTTCCACAAATTGAATTTTGCAGGAGAAACTGAGGATCGCAGTATTAGTCTCAAAGGCCGCAATTCAATTCATACAAGGTGAATAAGAATTCAATCTGCTGGTGTCTTTATTTTTGTGAACAATGTAACACTACAATGATGGTGCATGATTCATCCACAGGTGTATCGCCTAGCGACTACGTTGTCCCCGGGGAAGTCAAGGCCGCCGGCTTTCAGATTTGTGCCGATGAGCTAGGATCAATAGTGGAGGGTCATGATATAAAGAAGTTGAAATTCCATGGCGGAGTAGATGGTATTGTTGAAAAGCTCTCAACTTCGACCACCGATGGACTTACAACCAATAGCGAGTTGCTCAACCGAAGACAAGAAATTTTCGGAATCAACACGTTTGCTGAGATTGAACCTAAGAGTTTCTGGGTTTTTGTATGGGAAGCTCTGCAAGACATGACTCTAATGATATTAGGAGCCTGTGCTTTTGTATCCTTGATAGTTGGTCTTGCAATGGAGGGGTGGCCACATGGGGCGCATGATGGACTCGGAATTGTGGCAAGCATCTTATTGGTTGTTTTCGTCACCGCTACGAGTGATTATCGTCAGTCTTTGCAGTTTAGGGATTTGGACAATGAGAAAAAGAAAATAACTATCCAAGTCACTAGGAATGGGTATAGGCAGAAAATGTCTATTTATGATCTTCTCGCCGGCGACATTGTGCACCTCTCCATAGGAGATCAAGTTCCGACTGATGGGCTTTTTGTTTCCGGGTTTTCTGTGTCGATCGATGAATCCAGTTTGACCGGCGAAAGCGAGCCTGTTATGGTGAGTGCGGAGAATCCCTTTATGCTTTCTGGAACAAAGATTAGAGATGGCTCCTGCAAGATGCTAGTGACGACCACAGGGATGAGAACGCAGTGGGGTAAGCTAATGGAGACTCTTACTGAAGGAGGAGACGATGAAACTCCATTACAAGTTAAGCTGAATGGAGTTGCAACAATTATTGGGAAAATCGGCCTCTTCTTTGCCGTGGTGACTTTTGCTGTCTTGATGCAAGGATTGTTGAGTCGAAAGTGGCAGGAAGGGACTTATCTGTGGTGGTCTGGGGATGATGCATTAGAAATGCTAGAATATTTTGCTATTGCTGTGACAATCGTAGTGGTTGCCGTTCCTGAGGGATTGCCATTGGCCGTGACATTGAGCCTGGCTTTTGCCATGAAGAAGATGATGAATGACAAAGCGCTCGTCCGCCACTTGGCTGCTTGCGAGACCATGGGTTCTGCCACGAGTATTTGTAGTGATAAGACTGGTACGCTCACCACTAACCACATGACGGTTGTGAAGTCGTGCATATGCACAACTGTGAAGGAGATAACTAAGCCAAATAAAGCATCTAGCCCGTGCTCCGAGATTCCAGACAGTGTCGTGAAGCTTTTGTTGCAATCCATATTCAATAATACAGGAGGAGAAGTAGTAGTGAACAAAGAAGGTAAGCTTGAGTTACTCGGAAGTCCCACTGAGACCGCATTGTTGGAGTTCGGCTTATCTTTGGGTGGAGACTTCCTAGCGGAGCGACAAGCCACGAGGCTCATCAAGGTTGAGCCATTCAACTCCACCAAGAAAAGAATGGGAGTGGTGCTCCAGCTCCCTGAGGGAGGTCTACGAGCACATACGAAAGGTGCCTCAGAAATCGTATTGGCTGCTTGTGATAAATTCCTCAATACGAATGGCGAAGTTGTTCCTCTTGATGAAGCATCAATTAACCATCTCAATGTTACAATTAACCAATTTGCCAGTGAGGCGCTACGTACTTTATGTCTTGCCTTTATGGAATTGGATAAAGGGTTCTTAGGTGAAGATCCAATTCCAACTTCAGGGTATACTTGCATTGGAATTGTTGGTATTAAAGATCCTGTTCGCCCGGGTGTAAAAGAATCTGTTGCAATCTGTCGCTCCGCTGGAATCACAGTGAGAATGGTCACCGGAGACAACATTAACACTGCCAAGGCAATTGCAAGGGAATGTGGCATACTTACTGAGGGTGGTATAGCAATAGAAGGTCCAGATTTTCGAGAGAAAAGTCAGGAGGAATTGCTCGAATTAATACCTAAGATCCAGGTACATATCATTATCTGATACGCAAAGTAGTTGCAGTATCATTTATAAATGCACCGTTGACTTTTCTTTTTCCTCTAGGTGATGGCTCGATCTTCACCGCTAGACAAGCATACTCTAGTAAAGCACTTGCGGACCACATTTGAAGAAGTGGTAGCGGTAACTGGTGATGGAACAAATGATGCCCCAGCTCTGCATGAGGCAGATATTGGACTTGCAATGGGCATAGCAGGAACAGAGGTTCGTTCATTTTCACTACTTTAAGGCAACAATTATGTCTTATGCACAATCATACATCCACAGAGCATAGTGGTTCACGAAATCCTTGGACCCACATATTCCAAAGATGCGCAGGCTTATGACATGGTTTCGTGCAGAAAATATCTGGTGAAGTTCAAAAAAGCAAAGGGCTCTAAGTTTCTAAGAATGAGTCTTTGTCAGAAGGGTGGGAAATGAATGGTATATATAGATGTTGACAACGAATAACTTTTGTTTTCTCCTTTTGTATTGTTACAGGGTTTCGGTATCTATATATTCGCGCATAGTAGGTGGCATCTTCATTCTGGTATAATAATCGGAATGACATCTGATTGGATCTGTATTACCATTTTCTGATTTCAGGTCGCCAAAGAGAGTGCTGACGTTATAATCCTGGATGACAATTTTTCCACTATAGCGACGGTTGCTAAGTGGGGGCGTTCTGTATATATCAACATTCAAAAGTTTGTGCAGTTCCCAATTGACAGTTAATGTGGTTGCTCTAGTTGTCAACTTCTCTTCGGCTTGCTTGATGGGTGAGAAGGCCGATGTACTTTTCCATAAATAAAGAAATTATGCTTCTTTTTTCTCTCTACCTCTTGATGGTTGTCATCTTGTTATTGTTCAGGGAGTGCTCCACTCACTGCTGTCCAGCTTCTCTGGGTGAACATGATTATGGACACATTAGGTGCGCTTGCGCTTGCGACGGAGCCGCCTAACAATGAACTAATGAAACGTCCACCAGTTGGTAGAAAGGGGAATTTCATAAGCAATGTCATGTGGAGGAACATTTTAGGACAATCTCTATATCAGTTTCTGGTTATTTGGAATCTCCAAGCAAAAGGAAAAGCTATGTTTGGTCTCGATGGCCCAGATGCAGATCTTATTCTAAACACACTCATATTCAACTCATTTGTTTTTTGTCAGGTGAGTTGCTTCTTTCTTTGCTTCATATTTTTCAACAAGTATAGGTTTTCTTCAATAAGAAGTATCCTCATCTTCATGTAAGTAAAAAAGATATCTAGCTCACGAGAAAAGCTGTCCGGTTTTGTTTCGCAGATCTTCAATGAAATAAGCTCGAGGGACATGGAAGAAATAGATGTTTTCAAAGGAATACTAGATAATTATGTGTTTGTGGCTGTTTTGAGCTGCACTGCAATCTTCCAAGTCATTATCATCGAGTTCCTGGGCACGTACGCAAACACATCGCCACTCACCTTCTCTCAGTGGCTTCTGAGCATAATCATCGGATTTCTAGGAATGCCGATCTCTGCTGGTTTGAAGATGATCCCAGTTGAAATGGGAATAAATTGAAGTTTGTATAATTTGAGCTGCTGCGAATGAAACCTTCATGTAGAGTTTCCAGAACTCCACTTCTTAGGGTACAGATCAATGAAATCATTCTTTGCTGATAAGATGATGAAAGTTCAATTTTGTCACAGCAAGCTTTGTTAGTATTGTTTTCTGCAAATGGTTTCTCTAAACTTTTCATATACAATCAATTACTCTACATTAAACTCTAGATATGTATACATTATACATTCTAACCTCTCCATAGCCATCGCCATTCATTAACTTTTTTAGTTGGCATGTGCCATTTACATGACTTTTAGGTGAGCAAATGCCTTTTTTTTTTTTCGATCTAAGTTTAAACCAAAAAAAAAATAGAGAAAAAGGTAAAATTAATACTTTCCTTGAGATATTCACAAAACACCATAACAGAATGGGGTCCCACTAATCTACCGCTGACTGTGACACCATTCAGGGAAGCGCACAGCAGAAGTTCGATACATTTACTTGGAAAGATCGCCGAAAGAAAATCCAAGTCTGATCCGTTAACATATCCAGTTAGACCCACATTTATTCAAAAGGTTAAACCAATGAGTAATTGGCCAACTATGATATATTAACTACTCTACACCGTACCAATTTTCCGATTTCAGATTTTTTCTAACAAAACTCAACAATCTGCCTCTCATATGTTAGCTCGGTGTTAAGTTAGCTACCACTTAATTCGGGTTTTCTTTTGCATCAACATCTCTCAACTTAAATCTTCACTACCTCCATCCATGATCTCTTTCCCCATACTGAACCATAGATTGCATTGCTACGCCACAATGTCCACTGAAAACCACATTGATCACACAATTCCTTCCTTGAGATTTTTCACCAAACACTAGAACAAATTGGAGGCTTACCAACCTACCATTAGTTTGATACCATCTTTTGAAAGCGTGTAGCAGAAGTTTGGTATTTTTAATCAGAGAGAAAGCTCAAATTCGAGCATGTTAATACATTTAGTTGGATCTAACCTTTACTCAAAATGTTAAGTCAATGAGTGATAGACCAACCGGAATATATTAATTACTCCACACTACACTAATTCTCCGGTGTAGGCCTTTTTTTTTAATACAACTTACATATGCGTCTAGACATTACGCCGCCGAAGCTGGCTTAGCCGTCAAAGTATGGAGCATCTTCACTTTTTGTTATTTCACGACTCATCGTTTTCGATCGTCTTTGATTGCCGAGAAACCGTCCTCACAAGCCTAAGCTGGACTTCTTCTTCCTCAATTTAAAATATATTTTCACACCCTATCGTTTAACTGAGGAAAGTCATTGGGAACGGCCATCGGGAATATTCTCCAAGGAGCAACAAGTAATGCCATCCTTTCAATTTTGTTAACCCCCAAATAAGTCAAACTACCTCCTCTCTCTCTCTCTTTCTCTACCGACGAGGAAAAACAAAGAAAAATGGAAGCACTGGATTTGCCCTAATGGCCACACTACCTATTTGAGAAAGGTGAGGTGAGGAGTTTGATTCCCCACCTTTTTAGAAAGGCTAGAGATGTTCGATTTTGATTTCCAGAAAGAGAATCTGCAAAAATCTAAAAATGAGTCGAGAATTAGAGTAGAATAGGAAAAAAAAAAAATGAAAACTATGTACGTTATACTTTGGAAAGATTGAGGTTCCCGTAGGGGATGGAGGCAGCTGCACTGTTTTCGAGCTCTCATTCAGCACAGAAAGTATTCCAACTAATCCTTACAACGTGTGACATGTTAAGGACGTGCAAATTGCTTTTAGGATCTCACGTTACGGCATCATTGCTCTGTCGAATGCGCCCCATCGCTAGATGCTTCTTCGAAAAGAAAACGGGAAAAAGGACACCGTGATACCGAACTGGCAAAATATACCGACGAGAACGGGGCAAATGGGGTCCTGCCAGCGCTGCGTGTCTTCCCTTCGATGCTAGTTCGCGATTGCTGTCGTTTTCTCGAGGCTAGACCCTGATATTTGTCGCCTTTCGTTGTCTTGTGTAACGCACCTTTTGGGGCCTTGGATTCCACGAAAGCAAAAAATCCATGTTTAGTAGGATTTTCCGTTTTTGTCACTAATGGGATTTCAGGGTGCGATTTGTTCGGGAAAAAACTTCGTGATAAAGGAATATACTTTCCGGGATATCATTTTTAAGGAAAACGATTACTTTTCCTTTGTTTGATGATATTCGACCGAAAACGTTTTCTAGTATTTGGATCTCATTTGGAAAATGATTTCAATCTCATTACTTTATATTAGGCAAAAAAAAAAAAACTTTTAAATATGTTTTTTTTTTTTCTTTTCCTTCTTCTTCCTCCGGCGGTCACCGGGGCTCGGCCACGACCCTGACAGGCCATTGGCAATGGCGGACTTGGCTGACCTCAAGTGCGATGAGGACGAGCTCGCCAGCCGGCCTCGCAGGGATCTAGCGAGCTTGAGCCTTGCCGGCCCATGCCTGTGGCTATTGCGGAGGCCTGAGGACCGGCAGAGGAGCAAGAGGGAAAAAAAAAACAAAAGAAAATATTAAAAAATTCGAGATGAGCAATTTTGGAAAGTATTTTCACCTTCTCAGATTTAATAATGCGCTTTCTTAATATTATGCACGAGTATTTTCCTTGGCCGGAAATTATATTCGGTGAACCAAATGGATGAAAATTCAGAAAACTAATTCCTATGATGTATATGATGAGGTCTAGGAAGCAATTAGAGGGATCATTTATTTGGCAACAATTATAGGTCACCAGATGCTACGACACGACAAGAGAGTCAAAGCTCACGCTAAACTATTTCGATACTGTTTCTCGGTCGTTGTCCAGGTTGCGTTAGATCAATCCCCAAACTCCCCGGAGTCGCGACATACTATATATAGCGTAACCTTACGTTCCAATATGGCAGGAACCGTATGGCGTAGCTTGTAGCGAGGAGAGCCCGGCCGAGCGTGATCTCAATGATTGGCATCAGTAAGACAGGAAAAAAATTTTGGGTCAACTTCATTTTCAGTGTGCAACTTGCTTCAATCATGTAAGTCGATAGAAACTTGTTGGAATTTGTTCTTGGTGCCCGTGAAAAGCGGGTGTATAAATAGCAGCAGCAGGCGTTGCAGGAGTTGCTCAAACTAGAGCAGCACTTTGCACTAGTATAATTAACCTTGTTCACGAAGTTTCGAGTTCGATAGAGGAATTAAACGTGTTTGTTCATGGAGAGATGTTCTTGCACTTCGGATCCGCAACTGGTGGTCTAGCAGTCATCTGAGAATTTTTTTTCCGCTGGTTGTTCCTGAAAGAAAGTTCGGGAAAACAAAAATGGGAAATAAGAGACAGAGCGCTGTGGCGGAGGGGAGAAGAAGAAGAAGATGACGAAGGAGAAGAAGGGGTGGTCGTCGATGGGCTCCATATTCATGCACGCAGATGGAGTGGACATGTGCTTGATGGGTCTCGGCTTCTTTGGAGCCATCGCCGATGGCTTCTCTACGCCCCTCGTGCTCTATGTCACTAGTCGGCTCATGAACAACCTGGGCTCTGCTTCTTCTGCGGATCCCGAAACGTTTCGTCACAACATCAACAAGGTACACGCCACCATCTCTCTCTGAGCTCGTAATGAGGCAATGGCAGTTTCTTTCCCTAACTCTGGATTGTGTTTCTGCAGAATGCACTGGCTCTGTTGTACATCGCCTGTGGATTTATGTTTGCTTGTTTTCTAGGTGGGTCAAACTGTTTCTCGTGTTCCCTGTTTGGCTTTTTTGTTTTATCTTGTCAAGAGTTACAAATTGAAGAAAAATTGAGATATTGGGTGTACTATTGCACTCTTTCAATGATATTTATTATGCACCCACCATTTTTGGAGGTAGTTAATTTCATACATGTACAAACTCTTGTGAATGTTCTAGTGGGGAAATGCTTTTAGGACTTGCCAAAATTTTTCTGACTCTGATGACGGTGGTGATGATTGTATTCAGAAGGGTATTGTTGGACCAGGACTGGCGAGAGGCAAGCGGCAAAAATGAGAGTCAGGTACTTGAGAGCTGTGCTCAGGCAAGACGTGACCTACTTCGACATGCATGTGACGAGCACGTCGGAGGTCGTCACCAGCGTATCCAACGATAGTCTCGTGATTCAGGACGTCCTAACCGAGAAGGTCCCTAATTCAGTATTTCGATCTCCCTGTTTTGTTATTCATGATTTTCAATTCCCGATCTACTAGCTAAGTATTTCTAAGCTGAAATTGCAGGTCCCTAACTTTCTTTTGAACGTGTCGGTGTTCATTGGGAGCTACTTTAGCGGCATTAATATTGTTGTGGAGATTGGCGATAGTTGGGTTACCCTTTTCTGTGCTTCTCATTTCTCCCGGGCATGACATATGGGAGGACTCTAATAATTATTGCAGGAAAGATGAGGGAAGAGTATAACAAGGCTGGTACGATAGCAGAACAGGCGCTCAGTTCCATCAGAACAGTTTATGCCTTTGTCGGCGAGAGCAAAACGCTTTCCGAGTTTTCTAAATCTCTTGAAGGATCCGTGAAGTTGGGGCTGAGGCAGGGCCTGGCTAAAGGCATGGCGATCGGAAGCAACGGTATTGTGTTCGCCATCTGGTCTTTCATGGCATATTATGGGAGTAGAATGGTCATGTACCATGGTTATAAAGGCGGAACGGTTTATGTCGTCGGCACGGCCATTACTTATGGTGGAGTGTAAGTTCACGTCTGGCTTTCTTTTGTACTTTCGATTTTGACTCGCATTCTTGCTGATAATGCATTCAGGAAATGTAGTCCTGCGTCTAACCTGGTTTAAAATTCAGGAAATCGTCATGTTTTATGAGCAATTGATCCTGACTTGTTTGCTCTTATCTTGTACGATTTAAGGGCACTGGGTTCTGCTTTATCCAACCTCTAGTTCTTTTCCAAAGCGTATGCGGCAAGTGAGCGTATAGCGGAGGTGATGAAGAGAGAGCCCCCGATCGATTCGGAGAATATGAAGGGGGAGACCTTACAGAAGTTGGAAGGAAAAATTGAATTCAGACATGTTGAGTTTGCATATCCATCGAGACCTGAAAACGTCATCCTCAAAGACTTCTCTCTCGCGATCCCATCAGGAAAGACTCTAGCTTTGGTCGCTGGCAGCGGCTCGGGAAAATCCACGGTGATATCGCTCCTGCAGAGGTTCCACGACCCGCTCGGTGGAGAAATACTCCTCGACGGGGTTGCCACTAGTAAGCTGCAAATTAAATGGCTTGGATCGCAAATGGGACTCGTGAGCCAAGAGCCGGCACTCTTTGCGACTAGCATAAAGGAGAATATACTCTTTGGCAAGGAGGATGCTGAGATGGAGGAGGTGATCGAAGCTGCCAAGGCTTCTAATGCTCATAACTTCATCGATCAGCCGCCTCAGGGGTACGATACGCAGGTCCGTTCCCTCCTCTTTCGATCTTGTAGTTGGATATAGCTTCAATGCTTTAGGTGCCTGCTCACTCGAGTCCGATACCGATGACATACTAAAAGTTTTCGACTGGAAGAATCTTCCATCTATCTATTGTGTTACATAAATCATGCGAAAGTACATGAGCTTGCGTTTGTCCGAGCAGGTAGGGGACAGAGGCATTCAATTGTCAGGAGGGCAGAAGCAGAGAATAGCCATCGCGCGAGCAATCATTAAAGCGCCTAGAATCCTCCTCCTAGATGAAGCAGCAAGCGCATTAGACTCGGAATCAGAGAAAATCGTCCAAGAAGCACTCGATCGAGCTTCCATGGGTCGCACAACGATCATCGTTGCTCACCGGCTATCTACTATACGACATGCCGACAATATCACCATCATTCAGAATGGGCAAGTGACAGAGAGTGGCAATCATGAAGAGCTAATCCAGAATGAAGACAGCCTCTACACCTCATTGGTCAATCTTCAGAAATCAGAGGAACAGAAACCGACAGATCAAGTTAAGAAACCCGAGAGTCAAATCACGTCTTCCGTATTAAGCACGGATGGAAACAGTACTAGTAGCCGCCGTACCCTATCCAAGTTGAGCCGCTCCAACTCAACGAGGTCAATGGCAGCAGCAGTTGGTTCGGATAATCAAAACATCCCAGTTCCATCTTTCGGGAGATTGATAGCTTTGAACATGCCGGAGTGGAAACAAGCCATCCTGGGGTGCATCGGCACGATATTGTTCGGTGCAGTTCAACCGGTGTATTCTCTTGCCATGGGCTCAATGGTCTCGGTTTTTTTCTTGAAAGATCACGAGGAGATTAAAGCAAATATAAGGACTTACGCATTCTGCTTTCTGGGTTTGGCCGTGTTCTCGCTATTGGTCAGTGTGATTCAACACTACAACTTCGCTTTCATGGGGGAGTACTTGACTAAGAGGATCCGAGAGAAGATGCTCTCTAAAATCCTGACTTCCGAAATTGGATGGTACGATCAAGATCAGAACTCCAGCGGTTCGGTTTGCGCTGGACTCGCTAAGGATGCCAATGTGGTAAGTACAATTCCTTCATTGCTCTTCACTCATTCTAGTCCTCTATATCTCGAAACAAGGCATATTAACAGTTTATATCTCGCCGGATGGCCCTCATATTGATGGCTAATGCTGCTTCGACCCTTCTCTGCAGGTGAGATCTTTGGTGGGTGACCGTATGGCCCTTATCGTGCAGACATGCTCGGCTATAGTAATTGCCTTAACCATGGGTCTGATCATCTCATGGAGACTCGCCCTTGTGACAATAGCGGCGCAACCCCTTGCCATTGCCTGCTTCTACATGAGACGGATGCTACTAAAGAACATGTCTCAAAAGGCCATCAAGGCCCAAGACGAAAGCAGCAAGCTTGCGGCGGATGCAGTCTCCAACCACCGAACTATCACTTCCTTCTCTTCACAAGAGCGCATCCTCAACATGCTCGAGAAAGCCCAGGAAGCCCCGGAACGAGAGAGCATCCAGCGGTCGTGGTATGCTGGTATTGGATTGGCAGCCTCGCACTTCGTTACGAAGTGCTCTTGGACTTTAGGTTTCTGGTATGGAGGCAAGTTGATGTCGCATGGGCAGATCACGTCGAAAGAGCTCTTCGAGACGTTCCTGGTCTTGATCAGCACTGGCAAAGTGATTGCGGACGCCGGGAGCATGACCACAGACCTTGCCAAGGGCTTGGACGCAGTCGGGTCCGTGTTCACCATATTGGACCGGCAGACCAGAATCGAACCCGAGGACATGGAAGGATACCAACCAAAAAATATAACAGGCCATATAGAGTTTTGCAGGGTAGATTTCGCATACCCGGAAAGGCCGGATGTCATCGTCTTAAAGGACTTCTCATTCAACATCGAAGCGGGCAAATCGACAGCACTAGTTGGACAGAGTGGATCTGCAAAATCGACCCTCATCGGCTTGATCGAAAGGTTCTACGATCCGATCAGAGGCTCGGTAAAAATCGACGGACGAGATGTAAGGTCATACCACCTCAGGGACTTAAGGAAGCACATGGCGTTGGTCAGTCAGGAACCGGCTCTATTCGCCGGCACCATAAGAGAGAACATTGTCTATGGAATATCGCAGGAGATGAGCGAAATGGGAATCGTCGAGGCTGCACGGGCTGCCAATGCTCACGACTTCATCGTGGCATTGAAGGACGGATACAACACAAGGTGCGGGGACAAAGGAGTCCAGCTCTCCGGAGGACAGAAGCAGAGAGTCGCCATAGCGAGAGCCATACTGCGAAACCCGACGCTGTTGTTACTCGACGAGGCGACCAGCGCGCTCGACAGCCAGTCGGAGAAGGTGGTGCAGAGCGCCCTGGAGCATTTAATGGTCGGACGGACCACTATAGTGGTCGGCGCATAGGTTGAGCACGATACAAGGGTGCGACGTGATCGCCGTGCTAGACAAAGGGAAGGTGGTGGAGAGGGGGAGCCACTCTTCCTTGTTGGCTAAGGGTCCGGCCGGAGTATACTACTCGCTCGTGAACCTCCAGAGCGCCCAGCGGCTCGGAAAGTATCGAATAATGTGCACGATGTGAATCTGTTTAGAATAAAAAAAAAAACACCATGGGAAATCTAATTGAGGTGCTAAGATCATGAACATAGCTCCTCCTTCTTTCCAATGGAAGGACAGGCTTCTGCTTGTTTAATGTCATTACATGAATAGAATGCTTTGTTATGGTACAGTGTTTTTCACTTGCTCTGCATGATCAGTCTCGAAGATTAGCTGGGAATAACCTTTTTTCTCGCCTTTTGGTCCATGACATTAACGGAAATTAGCACTTAATGAGATGCATCATTAGTAACCCCAGCAATGCCACTGTTGATTGCTTGATTTCATAATAACTTGCTGGTAAAATGCTTTCAGAAATTCCAAGTTTTTTCAACAGTTTACATGTTATCAAAGTTGCTTACTTTTACAAATTTTTATTTTTTATTCTTACCAATCACCTTACGTCTACAAACTCTTATATAAATTTACCAATCTTTATTTGAATGACGACTTACAAACTTTTGTTGCCTGGTAAATTAGGGCGCGAATGATAACCATTCTATTTCTATCAAGAACTAGTTTTTACATTCCAGGAAATAGGTTTGAAATGTAAACCCGGTTTTAGTAATGCAATTTCATTTTTTTATTTCTGGAACAACTTTTTGTTCCAGAACTGGTTCTGTCCAAAAATCATAACAAAAAAAAAGTAGGTTTTTTGTTTCTGAACGAGAAATGAAAATCATTTTTAAAAGAACTTGTCTTCAAAACACATCTCTTCCTAAATTTGGCCTATTTCGACACTGGTCGGATCGATTCGAACCTGGTTTGGTCCGGTTCATTCACGGAGGGAAAATAAAAAAAAAAATATAAAAAAAATTAGAAAAATCATAAAAAATTAGAAAATCAGAAAAATAGAAAAAAATCAAAAAATTCATAAATTCATAAAAAATTTTAGAAAATCGGGAAAATTTCTAAAAATCTCAAAAAAATTTTAGAAAATACATAAAAATTGAAAAATTTCGGAAAAATTCAAAAAAAATTCCAGAAAATAAAATAAGTCAGATTTCAGGAAAATAAGAAATTTGGTGAATTTTTTCAAAAAAAGATAAAAAATTTCAAAATTTCACAGGATGGCTTAAAATACATGTGGCAACCCACTTTGAGTGAAATTTAAATTTTTTGAGATGCCCAAATGATATTTTTAAAGACTCCTTAGTTTAGGGATTTAAAAGGTTTAACCACTAAAAAACCCTAAAAGGGGTTTAACCCCCAAAAGGGGTTCTAAAAAAATAGATTTCTATTCCGGAAAATAAAAATTTGTATTGTTATCAAATAGATTTCCGTTTCCAGGAAATATAAATTTTATGCTATTATTATCAAACGGATTTCTGTTCCAGAAATATAAATTTTTGGTCGTTATCAAACGGGTTTCTTTTCTTAGAAACTCATTCTGGGAATATAAATAGAAAAATCTATCTTTATTTCAGGAATTGTTTCTGAAATAGAGTGGTTATCATTCGTACCTTTACAATTTCATCGTGAATTGTACCAGTGATTTCGCCGCTTCTTTAAATGAGGATTTGGGCTTAATTCCTTTTTAAACATGTTCGAGAATTTGCTTTTTGGATGATTTGACTCGAAATTCCAATCCTTTGGGAGATGTGAGAATATATTCTTTGCTCCTTTTTCGGGTTTTTTAGCTTCTGTAGAAGCAGCAGGATCTGCACTGGGGGTTGGTTCTTCATCCTCCCCAGTTTCCATAAACTTTTCGAAAATCTTCGCATTTCACAACATGAATCGAATCTTCTACTTTCTGTGCAGCCTTGTTAAGTACACGATAAGCTTTGCTTTAAGTAGAACACCCCCAAAACATACTTTCATACAATCTAGGATCGAATTTGCCAATATCATCATTTGCAATTTTTAGAAGATGACATTTACGACCAACGATGTGGAAGTACGTCATATTCGGTTTCTTTCCTAAGGGTCGACGGTAGACTCTACTGATGAATAGGGTGCATTAGCAACTACTTTTGCTCAAAAAAATGCAGGAGCACCGCTCTCTACAAGCATCGTTATTGCAATATCTTGTAGAGAACGATTCTTTCTATCTATAACTCCATTTTATCAGTGGTCGATTGGATTTAGGAGGGGGAAGTTTTCATTGGGGAAGCCTCTATTTAGCACGTATAAAAAAGGAAAAATGATACAAACAGTAATGAACTTTGACCCAATATATAATTTGGTCCCTAAATTTTAACTAAATGTGCAATGTGGTTTTGAACTTTTAATTTATTCAATATCATTTCTGAACTTTTTAGTACATGTTCAATTCAGTACCTAAACTAAATAAAAATATTTAATGCAGTCCTTTACATTAATTCAAGTTCAGGGACTATATTGAATATTTTCATATAATCCCTAAACTAATTCAAGTTCAGGGATTATATTAATTCAAGTTCAGTCCCTAAACTAAATAAAAATATTTAATGCAGTCATTTATATTAATAGTTCAATGAAAATTTTCATATAGTTTATATTAAATAAATTAAAAGTTCAGGGCCCATATTAAATATTAATCTAAAGTTCAGGGATTATATTGAACAAATTAAAAATTTATAGATGAAATTACATATTGGGTCAAACTGTTTACGTGATTATCCTTAAAAAAAAAAGTCAATATAACCTGATAAATAAAAACAATAAAAAGTCAACAGGAATCGATCCCCACAGCGCGGTGACGTCCCCACCTCCTGACGGGCAGGGCTCGGCCCCACCCAACGAGCAAATCAACGGCCGAGATCCGCCCGTGCGAAAGCGCACCGTCACGGCCGTCGAGCCCGATCCCGCGTTACCCCCCCCCCCCGTCCGGGCGACTCGCGTTCTCTCGCAAGCCGCCATCGCCGTCGCCATCGCCACCGCAACCGCAGAGAAAACCGCGAAGGAAAACACGGGCGCTCATTCTCCCTGCAACTCCCCTCTCCCCCCCCCTCTCTCTCTCCCTCTCCTCTCTCCATTCCTCGCGTCTTTCTCTCTCTAGCTCTCCGTCTCTGTCTGCGAAGGAAGATGAGCAAGGGGCCGGGGCTGTTCTCGGAAATCGGCAAGAAGGCGAAAGGTACCGGCCCTCGATCCCGTCTTCCGGTTCCTTCCCTCGCGCGTCGAGCGGCGCGCGCTCGGAGCCGGGGATTCGGGTTCCCCCCCCTCGGTGTACTGACTAGATTTTCGATTGCAGATATCTTGACCGCGAGCTACACCACCGATCACAAGGTCTCCATCAACACCTGCGCCGAGAATGGAGTGGTACGTCCGATTCTCTCGTCGAATTGTCGCCTGCTTGTTCCCGGGTGAGATCCGCGAATTGGAGTGAAAAAGGAAGATTTCCTTTTGATCTCCTCTTCGCGGTTTCTCTATTGGGTTTCGATTCGAATTGACGAATGCGTCGTGGGGGGTGTAAGGACGGGGATTCCCATCGGCTCCGGTGTTTCGGATGGGATTCGAATTCGAATCGCTTCGGGTGATGACGGGGCGTTTGACTCGGATTCGGTCGTTTATTTGATATGCCCCCCCCTCCCTTTCCCCCCGGAAATGAGTATGTCTGATTTGATTGAGGAAGCAGTAATTGCAGCTTGGTTGTGCTCCACTCGGTTTCTAGATATGTATATCCGGTCATTGAATTATCAATTTATAGGACTAATTCTTTCCGCGATTGCTATTTTCGCCGTTAAATGTTGATTTTGGCATTAAACTTTGGTGGGTTTCATTTAATTCTCCTCTTAGCGGTTAAAGAACGGTCCGTGGATGGCCGAAAATTTCATGGGATTTCTTCCTTGTTATGGTTGTTTCTCACGTGAGGCGGAGACGATAGCCGGAACTGAAAACTTCTGCAGAACTTCGAGTTAGGAAAAGGAAATGTGAAAGTAACAAACCTTACCATTTTGATGAATATGCACAACTTGAGGCAATTGGCGGAAATTGGTTGCAGACGTCGCTAGTCCCAAACCATCTATATCAACAAAGCGAATATAGAGACGGGCACCAATTGTATTTACGTGGTGGTTATGCATGGTCTATTTGTCACGGTTATGAATAAATAGCGTGTTATGGTTATTTTTGTATGGTCCATCCTCGGTTCAGCAGTTTAGATTTCAATCAGCTTCGGAAAGCACAAAGTGGGTTGAATAATTTTGAAATTGTGGAATCTCACATAATCATAAGTATCTTAAGGAATTTCGAGGTCAAAATAGCATGGTTTATCGTGGATGAAATATGCTTGTGGTGTTTCGCAATTACTCTCTCTCTCTCTCTCTCTCTCTCTCTCTCTCTCTCTCTCTCTCTCTCTCTGCATACGCCCTCGTGCAAAAGGTTTTCAACTTCATGCTTGGAAGAGCTCCATATTGTTTGTTACAAGTGACTAATGTAATTTACAAGGAAGCATTAACTGTTACTTTTGTTGTGATATTTTGTGGACTTCTCATTACGTTTTGCCTTCCACAGATCCTCACATCGACAGCAGTGAAGAAAGGAAGCCTTTCAACTTCTGATCTGGCTGCAAAATACAAATATAAGAATATCCTTATTGATGTCAAAGTTGATACCGAGTCAAATGTGGGTTGCTCTTTTTTCATAACTGTTCCCTTTGAAGTTTGAAGTAAGGAGTCTGAATTAAGTCAGAAGTTTAATTTGACGTTGATCCTTGTCTTGGCAGATTTTCTCTACCTTCACTTTCACTGAGATCCTCCCATCAACCAAAGCCATCACCTCATTTAAAGTGCCATACTATGACTCTGGCAAGGTAAAAAAATTTTATTTTGCTAGCCTTGGGATTCATTTAAGATGGTTGCTTGCCTTTTGCTTTTCTGATGGCTTGGCTTTCACTATTCTAATGCAGCTAGAGGTTCAGTACTTCCATGAACATGCAACCCTTACTACAGCTGTCACATTGAAACAATCTCCTGTTTTTGACCTTACCGCCACCGTTGGTACTCCAAGCATTGCATTTGGTGCAGAGGCAGGATATGATGTGACATCGGGCAACTTTACAAAGTACACTGCTGGGATGAGCGTGTCAAAGCCGGACTCTTATGCTTCTGTGATCTTGTAAGTTTTCCGCTTATCAATTTCCTCACAAGTGGTAGACATTGAACGAATCAATTGAAGGAAGATTCTTGACTTTGATGCTCATGCAATCTACTTCTCAGTGGTGACAAAGGGGACTCTATCCGAGCATCATATGTACACCATCTGGATCAGTCTAAGAAGACTAGTGCTGTTGGAGAGATTTGTAGAAAGTTCTCCACGAATGAGAATATTTTTACAGTTGGAGGTTCATATGCCATCGATCACCTCACCATAGTGAAAGGAAAGCTGAATAATCATGGGAAGCTCGGGGGGGTCCTGCAGCATGAGGTTATACCAAAGTCAATGTTTACGATTTCTGGTGAGATTGACACCAAGGCTCTGGAGAAGGCTCCCAAGTTTGGTTTGTCCATTGCTCTTGTTCCATGATGTTTCTCGGCCATCTGTTGATGGGATTTTTTAAGCCCTTTCTCCGATTATTTTTGCCTGTGCTTGGAAATGAGCACTTAATAAATAGTACGCCAAATTTATTGCCTTTACTTGGCCGAATTGCTTTTGCTCTTTGTGCTTTACGTTGAAATTTTTGTACTTGGAGACATTCTCTAAGTATCTGAGTTGTTTTAGTGAGAATCAGACTGATTGATAAGTTATGGTTGCGTTTTAGTGAGAATCAGACTGATTGATAAGTTATATGGTTGCGTTCGTCGAACCAAGTGATTCAAATCACCTGTAGGGTTTTTCTTGCTTCCATTCTGATTTGTTGTCATGACATCCATGGATTTTAGAGTGTTTTTCAGTGGTCTATGTCAAGATCTTTAAACAATATGACGTACTCAAATGATTGGTAGTATGTAATGCAAGATCTTTAAACTTATTAGTTCACTAGCATTATTGATTACATCCAATCTGAGCTCATTATAGGAATTGCTGTTGATTAGCGTGATGATGCCTCTCTACAATGTAATGATTTCCTTTTCAGTTTCAGCGGTCCGGCATATGTGATGTAACTCGGTCCTGGAATTGGACTGGACTGGCGATCCGGTTCTTGAGCAGCCAAATGGAACTGCGATTCACCTCCCACATGCCCCTGCTCCTCCTCCATTCCCTCTCCCTCTGTCTCTCCCTCTCCCTCTCCCTATCTCTCCGCCTCCTCCATTCACTCTCTCCCTCCGTCTCTCCCTCTCCCTCTCCATCTCTCTCTGCCACCACCCAATCTCCTCCACCGCAAGCAGCCCCTCCACATCTGATCCCATGATGCCACCCACCTTCCTCTCCTAGGGCCACACCATCCTCGCCCACTCCCGCTCCGACTATTCCTTTATTGCTTCCAAGCCCAACGTCGCCTTCTACGATGACCCACACGACCTCTGGAAGCAGTACCTCGAGGTCCATCCTCCTATCCACCTCCATCCTCTCCAAGGAGCACGTCCTTCGCTCAATCCCGTTCCAGATGCTCAAAAGGAACACCCTTTTCGTCAATGTCCTCTCAATAAAGGAGATCCCTCGTGACCTTTTGCTAAAATATCTGCCTACCGAGTTCGACATCCTGTGCACATACCCCATGTTTGGACCCGAGAGTTGTAGGCATTCGCGGGTAGGGCTTAGCTTTGTGTACAATAAGGTTAGGATTGGGGACGATGAATCGAGGATCAACAGGTGCGAGAAGTTCTTGGATATCTTTTCTAGGGAGGGTTGTACGATGGTGGAGATGAGCTATGTCGAGCATGATCGGTTCTATCCGTGCGGTCCGATTCCCACCCTAGAATCAAGACCGGGATCGCATGTCACCGATTATAATTTTATGGAACCGGGAACCGAACTGGCTCCCCTAGAAACCGCCCAAATCCATCTGGTTGGACCGGCCGGTTCCCGGTTCGAATGGTTCCCGTTCCACACGCCCCCTAGTCCCCATGGGAAAATCTGAGACGGATCCTTCTTCCTTCCATGAATCTTTCCTTAGTTTCTTCTTCCACCGGCCCCATTTTGAATAACAATACACTCAAAATTTGGGCCGTAGTTCGAGCCCACCATCATAAAACCCTAATTCCCGATTTCCTTCTATATAAATAACCTCATCTTCCCGAATCCTGATCCCTTTCGGTCGTCGAGGCTCCGGAAAACCCTAGCAAGCAGAGAGAGGGAGAGAGAGAGCGAAGATGAAGTACAACCCGCGCGTGACCAGCTCCCGGCGCAAGAACCGGAAGGCCCACTTCACGGCGCCGTCGAGCGTCCGCCGCGTCCTCATGAGCGCCCCCGTCAGCTCCGACCTCCGCTCCAAGTACAACGTCCGGTCGATGCCGGTGCGCAAGGACGACGAGGTCCAGGTGGTCCGCGGCACCTACAAGGGCCGCGAGGGCAAGGTGGTCCAGGTCTACCGCCGCAAGTGGGTCATCCACATCGAGCGCATCACCCGCGAGAAGGTCAACGGGTCGACCGTCAACGTCGGGATCCACCCCTCCAAGGTCCTCATCACGAAGCTCCGCCTCGACAAGGACCGCAAGTCCCTCCTCGACCGCAAGGCCCGGGGGCGCGCCGCCGCCGACAAGGACAAGGGGACCAAGTTCACGGCCGAGGATGTCATGCAGAGCATCGATTGAGTGAGAGCGAGAGAGAGAGAGAGGGAGAGGTTGAGGAAGTTCCCCTTTTTTACTCATTTTGTTGTCCATCCGGGTGATAGTTTTGGTTGTTGTCTGACTCCAGAAGGTTATTGGCTGATTTATCCAAGGATATTGCTTTAGATGTCTGGAATGCCCTGCTTCTTCTTTTTTTAATCTACGAGCCAGATGGATGTTCTGTCTCCTACTTCAGTATTTTGCTTCAATTTCGAGTGATTGCTTTTGCTCTTTCGTTATTAGTCAAGTCTTGTTACGTTGTGACTTTGGATTGGTAATTCTAGATGATGGTTGTCTGGTGCAATGAAATGGACTCAATGATGAGTTGGGTAACCAATGGTATTAAATAATGCAGTTCACAAATTCTCTCTGTCGAGTCTATGCATCCGACTGGATTGATCAGTCCTCAGCGGACCTTGACTAGTGCAGCATGTCCATGGATCTGTTTGTAGGCTCTGTGCTAACTTTTTGGTCTAATCTTGTCAGCTTCAGACTGGACTTGACCAGGCTGTAGTGTGTGTTTATCTGCACAGTAGAACACTTTGAAGTGTTGCGTTTAGACGCGATTGTTGTATCAATCATTCTAGTATATTTTGACATGCTTGATGCCGTTGCTGTGCCGTAGTATGAATTTTGTTGAGTATGTGTATCCATTAAGCAATTGATGCAGAAAATTATGAACCCTCGTGTGAGGTTGGAGTCTTGCCATATCATTCGCTTTTGCTTGTGGCTGATAAGCAGGGTTCCCTGGATTGGTAGTGGTGCATTGTTTCTTAGAGCGCTCTGCTAGTTTTTCTTCTTTATATTTTTTGCCTTCTCCAGGCATAATAATTGCTTCGTGTCAAATCTTACGAGCATTTAAAATTTTTTTCCAATTTTAGTATAGAGAATGAGTTTAGTGAATGATGCATTGATCTGGATTTCCTTCTTCCTTCTCAATTAGTTACATGCGTTTGCCGTACCTGGTTGTGCTCAGCTTGCTTACTTGCCTATCATAATCAGATGTCATAAATGGTTCTTGATAATTATTGACAGATTTTGCTGTTTGGTGATGGAGTAGTGTTGCCTGATATCTGGATAGTTAGCTGATAATAAGTAGAATTGCTGTGATGGAATATAATCTTGTCAGGTAAGAATTAGGAAGTTCGAAATTCAAGGCAAACTTGCAATGGTACTTACAGTTTCTTTGGAGCTTTTTACATGCCTTTGTCTTTAGAGTTGGAATACCCTATTTCTTGCCTTCTTGCCGTGAAAGGAACTTGTTATAAATCTTGTTTTGGAGTGCTCCTGCAGAGTGCATTTGGTATTGTGCTTTGGCAGTTTTGGCAGTTTTGAATAGGCTGAATAGGCGGAGGGTTGTGGAGACGAAGCATGTTTATATTTTTACCATTTAATTTGATGAATCCATTGTGATTTGGCACTAGATTATAGAGTGATTGACTGATGGTTCCTCTGCAGGGGATTTTTATATCAATTTCAAATTGGATAAACATGCTTTAAACGGGGAACGCATCTGATATCCATTAGAGGCCAATTTAGTTCAATTTTTTTCTTTGGTTTGGTCTCCTTTACACATCTCGGCTGGTATTCTATACCATTCCGTAAGTTTACAATCTCAAGGCCTAATTCACTGCGGAAAGGTATACTCCACATGCTGCATTGGCAACTCTGCTATGTGTTCAATATGCTATGAGAGTCTGGTCATCATCCTATATGCTATTAGAGTTCAGTCATCGTTTTATATGCTTTATGTCGAGGGAGAAATAATAAGGTATCGGTATGTTTGCCCCTAATGTTGGCCCTTGGCTTGAGTTTTGGATTCTAAGGTACTTGCTCTTTCAAAGGGTATGAGACTCGGAGGAAGATTTTGTTGCCATTTCAACTTGGTTGCCCCTCACGTTTACTTATAGTACGCCTGGGAAAAACATATGCCTATTTGAGGCTGCCCCGGGACATTTCCAGAATTTGTTACTTTGTTTCCCTTTGTATTTCTCTTTTTGGTTGTGTACAACAGTGTGATAGAGTCGGACCGGTCAAAGAACCGGTCTGTTTCCAGTGTGCAAGTTAATTCGAAAGAATTAAAACATTAGGGCTAAACCATGTCATTTACATTTTTCTTGAAGCCAATGGACAAACGAAATTGGGGGCTTTTGATTTAGGTGTACAAGTTTGAGGGTTGGGGGTTGAATTCCTCTTGTCGGTAGGTTGGCAATTCAATGTTGTGTCGACATCCGAGTACCACGCATTTAGCAAACGTAACGGACTGTTTTGACGCGAACATGATACCTCTGTTAAAGCAGGTAACGTGACATGCTAGAGAACAGGGTACGACTTGAAAGGCTTTGGTCAAGAAAATCGCTTCCACGGCAGCCCTTTGAGCGACACCATTCTCCTTAGTATCGTGTTATTTCCTGAGAAATCCCCACCTCAATGCATCAAATTGGAATCAGAAGCTGCATGCCTAAATCCCCAGATATGAGTGAGAACCAGCATGCCGGCGAGGTCGCCGGCGTCGGCAAAGCTGGGCCTGCGGCATTGCTCCTTCGTCACTCCGACCCCCGGCCATCTCATCTACGGGTTCCATTTTTATTTTTATTTTCTTTTTTTAGCTTTTCTCTCTGTTCAAATCTTTTGGGCTATTTTCAGTTTTTACATTTTTCGGCCTAATTTTTTATGTGGCTCAACTCTTCGTTCAAATTAAACCGAACTAACAAAAGACCTCCGATTAAACGGATATTAGGACTTTCGATATATTTATCCTTTTTTGGTTTAGTTATTGCTTTGAGTTAATAACACGATACTCGGATATTCACGTGGCGAAAATTTATAAATAATAACGGAAGAGGAAGAAGGGGATGAATCGCTAACTATGATGGGTGAATAGGCCATGTGGCCGCTACGTATAGATGTGACCTCCAGGCTTAAGATCTTCCCGTCTCGCCACAATTGACGCACCTAAAAAGAGTGAAACGGACTGGGAGAGAAAAATGAAGGGTTAGATTGGTATACGGGAGGTCTGAAATTCCCAGCTACACAGTAAAAGACATTCTTTATAATTTTCTTGAAGTTGAATGAGAACAAAAAAAAAAAAAATATCCTTTGAAAAAAGGGTTAATACCACGAAAAACCTCAAACTATCTTTCTGTGACAATTTTACCAAAAATTAATTTTTTTATCACAAAAAATTCCTAAACTAATACACTTGTGATAAATTTACCTCAAACTAATATTTTGACCACTAAAAATCATAAATTAGTACATTTGTGACAAATTTACTATTCGTTAATTTCCGTTCAATTGAATTAATATCACAAAAATCACAAATTGGTACACTTATGACAAATGAAGGGTAAAACATAAAACTAACATATCACCAACTACTGGCGTATTATTTAACAAAGTAATTTGATAATAAAATTTAACTAAAACAAACTAAAAGTAAATTTGTTACAGATGTACCCGTTTGGATTTTTGATAATAAAAATTAGTTTTGGGTAAAATTATCACAGTGTGTATTAACTTTAGAGTTTTTCGTTGTATTAACCCTTGGAAAAATTACTTTATCATTGCTTTTCATCATGTAAGAACTACCATAAAAATTGAGTCATTCTTTTTTTTCCATGAATCTTTTGGGCACCAAAAAGTTTTAAACATATTGCATTGGTACCGATTCACCATAAATCTTTTAATTGAATATATTAAGTCCTAAACATTTCGTATTGATATAAATTCAGTCTATTTGGACAATTTAATCCAAAAACCTCAAATGTAAACGACGGCCATCCTACATGACACAATTAATGCTAATGTAGACATTTAAATTTTTAAATTTTTTAATTTTTTATTAAAATTTTCTTTTCTTTTCCCTTTTCTTTTTATCTCTCTTTTCCTTCTTTTTTCTTTTTTCCTTCCTTTCTTTTTTCTTTCCTATCTTTTCCCTCCCCAATCGCCGATGAGGGCGAGGGGCCACACGCCTTCCCCTAGCCTTTGGCGAGGGCCGGGCCAAGAGCCGGATGAGGCCGCCCTTTGTAGATCCAGCGAGGGGACGCTCGCCCAAGCTTTGCCTGAGGCCAACAAGCCCCCTCGCCATCGCAAGAGATCAATGAGGCCATCCCTTGCCAGATTCTAGCATGGGCTGGGCGAGGTTCCCCTCACTATATCTAGAGAGAAGTGGCCTTGCCCAAGTGAAGCCAACCCAGACAGAGGCCAATAAGGGCGTCCTGGCCTTTAATGAAGGCTGGGCAAGGGTTTGGTGAGGGGGGGGCTTGTCCAGCCCTCGCTAAAGGCTAGCGAGGGCCAGCCTCACCTATGGCCAGCGAGGGCATCTTGGTCCTAACCCTCTCCAGTGGGCAAGTGATCTCCATTAGCGATTAGCAGAGGGAAGAAACTGGAAAGAAAAAAGAAAAGGATGGAAAAGAGAAGAAAAAAGAAAGGGGAAAAGAAAAGAAAAATTCTTATAAAAAAATTGAAAAAATATTCAAAAACTAAATTAAATGTCCACGCCATTGCCAACGTACTACATAGGACACCCCACGTTCACATCTGTAATTTCCAACCTTAATTGGTCGAATAGACTGAATTGGTAATAACGCAAAAATGCTTATGATTAAATTGATCAGGTTAAAAGGTTTAAGACTGAATCGATATCAATGCAATTGGTTTATAACTTTTCCGGTACTTTTCCCCGGAATCTTTTCTTAGTTTCTTCTTCCACCGGCCCCTTTCATATTTCAAAACCCAAGATTTTGGGCCATATTATTAGGTGGCCACTTTTGAATTCGGATAATTCAACAACTGAAAGCCCAACCAAAATGGAGCCCAGCCCACCATCATCAAAACCCTAATTCCGTCTTCACTTCCTCCTGCACACATACAAACAAACACATATATAAGCTCACGTTCTCCAATCCTGTCCTTCAGCCGTCAGACTCCGGCAAACCCTAGCAAGCACAGAGGGGGGAGAGGGAGAGAGCGAAGATGAAGTACAACCCGCGCGTGACCAGCTCCCGCCGCAAGAACCGGAAGGCCCACTTCACGGCGCCGTCCAGCGTGCGCCGCGTCCTCATGAGCGCCCCCGTCAGCTCCGACCTCCGCTCCAAGTACAACGTCCGGTCGATGCCGGTGCGCAAGGACGACGAGGTCCAGGTGGTCCGCGGCACCTACAAGGGCCGCGAGGGCAAGGTGGTCCAGGTCTACCGCCGCAAGTGGGTCATCCACATCGAGCGCATCACCCGCGAGAAGGTCAACGGGTCCACCGTCAACGTCGGGATCCACCCCTCCAAGGTCCTCATCACGAAGCTCCGCCTCGACAAGGACCGCAAGTCCCTCCTCGACCGCAAGGCCCGGGGCGCGCCGCCGCCGACAAGGACAAGGGGACCAAGTTCACGGCCGAGGATGTCATGCAGAGCATCGATTGAGTGAGAGTGAGCGCGAGAGAGAGGGCCGACTCCAGAAGGTTATTGGCTGATTTATCCAAGGATATTGCTTTAGATGTCTGGAATGCCCTGCTTCTTCTTTTTTTAATCTACGAGCCAGATGGATGTTCTGTCTCCTACTTCAGTATTTTGCTTCAATTTCGAGTGATTGCTTTTGCTCTTTCGTTATTAGTCAAGTCTTGTTACGTTGTGACTTTGGATTGGTAATTCTAGATGATGGTTGTCTGGTGCAATGAAATGGACTCAATGATGAGTTGGGTAACCAATGGTATTAAATAATGCAGTTCACAAATTCTCTCTGTCGAGTCTATGCATCCGACTGGATTGATCAGTCCTCAGCGGACCTTGACTAGTGCAGCATGTCCATGGATCTGTTTGTAGGCTCTGTGCTAACTTTTTGGTCTAATCTTGTCAGCTTCAGACTGAACTTGACCAGGCTGTAGTGTGTGTTTATCTGCACAGTAGAACACTTTGAAGTGTTGCGTTTAGACGCGATTGTTGTATCAATCATTCTAGTATATTTTGACATGCTTGATGCCGTTTCTTTGCTGTAGTATGAATTTTGTTGAGTATATGTATCCATTAAGCAATTGATGCAGAAAATTATGAACCCTCGTGTGAGGTTGAAGTCTTGCCATATCATTTGCTTTTGCTTGTGGCTGATAAGCAGGGTTCCCTGGATTGGTAGTGGTGCATTGTTTCTTAGAGCGCTCTGCTAGTTTTTCTTCTTTATATTTTTTGCCTTCTCCAGGCATAATAATTACTTCGTGTCAAATCTTACGAGCATTTAAAATTTTTTTCCACTTTTAGTATAGAGAATGAGTTTAGTGAATGATGCATTGATCTGGATTTCCTTCTTCCTTCTCAATTAGTTACATGCGTTTGCCGTACCTGGTTGTGCTCAGCTTGCTTACTTGCCTATCATAATCAGATGTCATAAATGGTTCTTGATAATTATTGACAGATTTTGCTGTTTGGTGATGGAGTAGTGTTGCCTGATATCTGGATAGTTAGCTGATAATAAGTAGAATTGCTGTGATGGAATATAATCTTGTCAGGTAAGAATTAGGAAGTTCCGAAATTCAAGGCAAACTTGCAATGGTACTTACAGTTTCTTTGGAGCTTTTTTACATGCCTTTGTCTTTAGAGTTGGAATACCCTATTTCTTGCCTTCTTGCCGTGAAAGGAACTTGTTATAAATCTTGTTTTGGAGTGCTCCTGCAGAGTGCATTTGGTATTGTGCTTTGGCAGTTTTGGCCAAGTTGAATAGGCGGAGGGTTGTGGAGACGAAGCATGTTGATATTTTTACCATTTAATTTGATGAATCCATTGTGATTTGGCACTAGATTATAGAGTGATTGACTGATGGTTCCTCTGCAGGGGATTTTTATATCAATTTCAAATTGGATAAACATGCTTTAAACGGGGAACGCATCCGATATCCATTAGAGGCCAATTTAGTTCAATTTTTTTCTTTGGTTTGGTCTCCTTAACACATCTCGGCTGGTATTCTATACCATTCCGTAATTTTACAATCTCAAGGCCTAATTCACTGCGGAAAGGTATACTCCACATGCTGCATTGGCAACTCTGCTATGTGTTCAATATGCTATGAGAGTCTGGTCATCATCCTATATGCTATTAGAGTTCAGTCATCGTTTTATATGCTTTATGTCGAGGGAGAAATAATAAGGTATCGGTATGTTTGCCCCTAATGTTGGCCCTTGGCTTGAGTTTTGGATTCTAAGGTACTTGCTCTTTCAAAGGGTATGAGACTCGGAGGAAGATTTTGTTGCCGTTTCAACTTGGTTGCCCCCCTCACGTTTACTTATAGTACGCCTGGGAAAAACATATACCTATTTGAGGCTGCCCCGGGACTTTTTTTCAGAATTTGTTACTTTGTTTCCGTTTGTATTTCTCTTTTTGGTTGTGTACAACAGTGTGATAGAGTCGGACCAGTCAAAGAACCGGTCTGTTTCCAGTGTGCAAGTTAATTCGAAAGAATTAAAACATTAGGGCTAAACCATGTCATTTACATGTTTCTTGAAGCCAATGGACAAACGAAATTGGGGGCTTTTGATTTAGGTGTACAAGTTTGAGGGTTGGGGGTTGTATTCCTCTCGTCGGTAGGTTGGCAATTCATGTTATGTCGACATCTGAGTACCACGCATTTAGCAAACGTAACGGACTGTTTTGACGCGAACATGATACCTCTGTTAAAGCAAGTAACGTGACATGCTAGAGAACAAGGTACGACTTGAAAGGCTTTGGTCAAGAAAATCGCTTCCACGGCAGCCCTTCGAGCGACACCATTCTCCTTAGTATCGTGTTATTTCCTGAGAAATTCCCACCTCAATGCATCAAATTGGAACCAGAAGCTGCATGCCTAAATCCCCAGATATGAGTGAGAACCAGCATGCCAGCGAGGTCGCCGGCGTCGGCAAAGCTGGGCCTGCGGCATTGCTCCTTCGTCACTCTGACCCCCGGCCATCTCATCTACGGGTTCCATTTTTATTTTTATCTTCTTTTTTTAGCTTTTCTCTCTGTTCAAATCTTTTGGGCTATTTTCAGTTTTTACATTTTTCGGCCTAATTTTTTATGTGGCTCAACTCTTCGTTCAAATTAAACCGAACTAACAAAAGACCTCCGATTAAACGGATATTAGGACTTTCGATATATTTATCCTTTTTTGGTTTAGTTATTGCTTTAAGTTAATAACACGATATTCTCGGATATTCACGTGGCGAAAATTTATAAATAATAATGGAAGAGGAAGAAGGGGATGAACCGCTAACCATGATGGGTGAATAGGCCATGTAGCCGCTACGTATAGATGTGACCTCCAGGCTTAAGATCTTCCCGTCTCACCACAATTGGCGCACCTAAAAAGAGTGAAACGGACTGGGAGAGAAAAATGAAGGGTTAGATTGGTATACGGGAGGTCTGAAATTCCCAGCTACACAGTAAAAGACATTCTTTATAATTTTCTTGAAGTTGAATGAGAACAAAAAGAAAAAAAAATATCCTTTGAAAAAAGGGTTAATACCACGAAAAACCTCAAACTAATACTTCTGTGACAATTTTACTAAAAATTAAAATTTTTTATCACAAAAAATCCCAAACTGATACACTCGTGATAAATTTACCTCAAACTAATATTTTGACCAGTAAAAATTCTAAACTAGTACATTTGTGACAAATTTACCATTCATTAATTTCAGTTCAATTGAATTAATATCACAAAAATTACAAATTGATACACTTATGACAAATGAAGGGTAAAACATAAAACTAACACAGTAATTTGATAATAAAATTTAACTAAAACAAACTAAAAGTAAATTTGTTACAGATGTACCCGTTTGGGATTTTTGATAATCAAAAAATTAGTTTTGAGTAAAATTGTCACAGGTGTATTAACTTAGGGTTTTTCGTTGTATTAACCCTTGGAAAAATTACTTTGTCATTGCCTTTCATCATGTAAGAACTACCATAAAAATTGAGTCATTCTTTTTTCCATGAATCTTTTGGGCACCAAAAAAGTCTTAAACATATTGCATTGGTACCGATTCAGTCATAAATCTTTTAATTGAATCTATTAAGTCCTAAACATTTCGCATTTATACCGATTCAGTCCATTTGGACAATTTAATCCGAAAATCTCAAACGTAAACGCCGGCCATCCTACATGACACAATTAATGCTAATGTGGACATTTGATTTAATTTTTAAATTTTTTTGATTTTTTTATTAAAATTTTCTTTTCTTTTCCCTTTTCTTTTTATCTCTCTTTTCCTTCTTTTTCTTTTTTCCTTCCTTTCTTTTTTCTTTCCTATCTTTTCCCTCCACCAATCGCCGATGAGGGCGAGGGCCCAATACGCCTTCCCTAGCCTTTGGCGAGGGCCGTCAAGAGCTAGATGAGGCCGCCCCTTGGTAGATCCAGCGAGGGGACGCTCGCCCAAGCTTTGCCTTGAGGCCAACAAGCCCCCTCGCCATCGCAAGAGATCAATGAGGCCATCCCTTGCCAGATTCTAGCATGGGCTGGGCGAGGTTCCCCTCACTATATCTAGAGAGAAGTGGCCTTGCCCAAGTGAAGCCAACCCTAGACACAGAGGCCAATAAGGGCGCCTGGCCTTTAATGAAGGCTGGGCAAGGGTTTGGTGAGGGTGGGCTTGTCCAGCCCTCGCTAAAGGCTAGCGAGGGCCAGCCTCACCTATGGCCAGCGAGGGCATCTTGGTCCTAACCCTCTCCAGCGGCAAGTGATCTCCATTAACGATTAGCAGAGGGAAGAAACTGGAAAGAAAAAAGAAAAGGATGGAAAAGAGAAGAAAAAAGAAAGGGGAAAAGAAAAGAAAAATTCTTATAAAAAAATTGAAAAAAATATTCAAAAACTAAATTAAATGTCCACGCCATTGCCAACGTACTACATAGGACACCCCACGTTCACATCTGTAATTTCCAACCTTAATTGGTCGAATAGACTGAATTGGTAATAACGCAAAAATGCTTATGATTAAATTGATCAGGTTAAAAGGTTTAAGACTGAATCGATATCAATGCAATTGGTTTATAACTTTTCCGGTACTTTTCCCCGGAATCTTTTCTTAGTTTCTTCTTCCACCGGCCCCTTTCATATTTCAAAACCCAAGATTTTGGGCCATATTATTAGGTGGCCACTTTTGAATTCGGATAATTCAATAACTGAAAGCCCAACCAAAATGGAGCCCAGCCCACCATCACCAAAAACCCTAATTCCGTCTTCACTTCCTCCTGCACACATACAAACACACACATATATAAGCTCACGTTCTCCAATCCTGTCCTTCAGCCGTCAGACTCCGGAAAACCCTAGCAAGCACAGAGAGAGGGAGAGAGAGGGAGAGAGCGAAGATGAAGTACAACCCGCGCGTGACCAGCTCCCGGCGCAAGAACCGGAAGGCCCACTTCACGGCGCCGTCCAGCGTGCGCCGCGTCCTCATGAGCGCCCCCGTCAGCTCCGACCTCCGCTCCAAGTACAACGTCCGGTCGATGCCGGTGCGCAAGGACGACGAGGTCCAGGTGGTCCGCGGCACCTACAAGGGCCGCGAGGGCAAGGTGGTCCAGGTCTACCGCCGCAAGTGGGTCATCCACATCGAGCGCATCACCCGCGAGAAGGTCAACGGGTCGACCGTCAACGTCGGGATCCACCCCTCCAAGGTCCTCATCACGAAGCTCCGCCTCGATAAGGACCGCAAGTCCCTCCTCGACCGCAAGGCCCGGGGGCGCGCCGCCGCCGACAAGGACAAGGGGACCAAGTTCACGGCCGAGGATGTCATGCAGAGCATCGATTGAGTGAGTGAGCGCGAGAGAGAGGGAGATAGAGGTTGAGAGGAAAGCTTCCTTATTCCATAGAGTCCTTGGCCTGATTTTGGTGATACTTTTGTTAAATTTCTAGGGATATGTCTATCTTATCTGCTGCAATTTCGTGTTTCCTTACTGCTACTGAGGATGATGATGTTGAAATGTCTTCCATTTGAACGAATTGGATTCTTTTTGGGTCCTTATTATATTCCATTATCATGAAACTTCCTTCTGGGCTTCTATCCTGTGGATTGTCTATCACCTTACATTGTGTTTGAGTTGTACTACATTTGCCTGATCAGGGTTGTTCCAGTCTTCTTGTTAGTATGTATGGATGACGGTTCACAGCGAGGATGTCATTCAGAACCTCGATTGAGAGAGAGAGAGAGGTCCCTTTTTGTGGTCCATTGGTCGTTTTTGTGCTCTGGAAGTTGAAGTGCTGATATGTTCAAGGATGTTGATTTAAATGCCTGCAATGCTCTACATTATGACTTTTGAATCAGATTGATCTTGTGTCTCCTTGTTTCTATTTTGTGAGTGTGTCATGGAACATCTTTTGAAGGTCTATAGGAAAGTGTGTTGCCATTTGTGATTGTTTCGTGCTTGGGCGATAACTCCAGTCTTGTCAAGTCATGGTTGTAGTAGATAATGCAGTTAACGAATGCTTGCTCAGTCGGTTATTTTCATCCGACTGGACTAATCGGTCTGGACCCCTAGAATGGGTTGTAGAGGTTTGACTAGTGCATGATGTTCATGGATCCATGAGTAAGCTTTTTGCTAGCTATTTTTGGTCTTGTTGTGAGCTTTGGACTTATTTTGCATGTGGGTGGGTTTTTCTGCATATTATAACACACTAAATGCATTCAGGTTTGAGTGTAATCTAGTTGAATTTTCTGTCGCGGGCAAGTATTTTTCTCTGATAGGAAAATGACACAAACAGTCCCTTAATTTTGACTCAATGTGTAATTTGGTCCTCGAACTTTTAATTTGTTCAATGTAGTCCCTGAACTTTAATCCAATGTTCAATGTAATCCCTGAACTTTCAATTTGTTTATTACGGTTCTTGAACTTTTGGTACATGTTCAATATAGTCCTTGAACTTTATAAAAATGTTCAATGTAGTCCTTCCATTAATTCAAGTTCAAGGACTATACTATACATTTTGATATAGTTCAAGGATTAAATTGAACATGTACCAAAAGTTTATGGATCGCATTGAACAAATTAAAAATTTAGGGACCTCATAGAACATTAGGCTAAAGTTCAAGGACTATAATGAACAAATTAAAAGTTCATGGACCAAAATGCGTATTGAGTCAAAGTTCGGGAACTATTTGTGTCATTATCGTTTTTTCCAATTGCAGAGTCCAACACTTTTTGAGCTGCATAGAATGCAATGGAATTTGGAATATCGGTTGAGTTCAGGCAAAGTTGGTGTGCAGGGATAGAGGAGGTATTTTGTTGGTTACAGTTAACTGGAGAAGTGAAGCTAAGCGATTGCTTCCATTGGTGTGGGTGGATGAAGCATGTCATGTAGAGTTGCATGTCAATGGGCATGCGGATTTAATATGGGAAATCGGAGGATAGGTGGCTGGTAAATGTTTTTCTGGAGGAATGTGATGCTGCCATTGTTGCATGAAGAGATTGTTCACAGCCTAGGGTTTGTTTGTGGTGAATACAATAGCATTTCTGTTTGGAATCTGATAGCTGTGTTGGATTTGATTTCTGTTGCACCATATTGACAGTTGGAAGGATGAAAATGGTGATCAGTGTGTGGCATGTGTGAAGTTTTGGCGTATGAAGTTTAGCTGAATTTGATTGCGGATGTTCAGTCATTGTGCTTAATGGCACGGCCAAGTTTACTCTGCAGATCGCGTAGTCGACTCTCGCCATTCATTCTGCATTCTATTGATGTTGCCCCATGTTTTGTCGTGCTTTCTTTCAGGGCATGAGTTTCAATTATGCAGTTTGTTCTTTCATGCGTATGACACACTTGGTGGGATCAATTGCTCCTGTTTTAAGATTGAACTTGGTTGCCAGTAGGGCTCCCATTCTGTGCACATTGATTTTGTTAACAGTGGTTGTATAGGAAGTTTTCAGTTTTCCAATGCAATGTTTTATTCGTTTTATGAGTAATCAGCGTTTTGATTCCGAAATGTTCTCTAATGTGCTTCATAGTATTCCGGGATACTCGTAAAAATTGAATTGACAAACGTCTCCATACTTCTTCCTTTGAGTGATTAAAGTAAATAAAAATATGATGGAGTAAGTTGTGTTTGATCAAAACAGTCTTCCACTCGTATAAATTTGGTAAGACTAGTATTACTTTGGCTGTAATTGTAGCCTTAATTGATGCACGTGGATGATGTGATTTGTGCTAATCTGTGAGGGTTACTGGAATTGAATGGTTTATTTAGCTTGTTTACCAAAGAAGAAGGCGATATGTGATTGAAGTAATTAGGTGGGTTCACTTAGAAAAAGGTACGGTTTAGGCAAGAAGGTCGTCGAAATAGCCTCATCCGATTTGGGTTAGATTGTATTTGGATTTAGATACTCTTTAAAGACGTGTCTTTTTGTTGGAAGTCTTGTTGGTTTCAAAAGGATGTAAGTAACTAGTTGTGGTCATGTTTCGTGTCTTGCTTAACAAATAATAATAGACGCTCCACCAACAAATCATAGAGCTATGTAGGTAAATGGTTAGACATTTGTTGGGACAATTGTCCGATCAACCCTAAATCTATTGTATAGATGTCAATTCAGTTTTAAACTTTTCAGTTTTACCAATTAAGTCCTAAATCTTTGCGCGAAACTCCAATTTTGTCATTGCGACTAATTTTCGTCGGATACCGTTCACGTGGCGGTATTTTCATAGGAAATTGTTGACGTGGTGTGTCACATAGGACGGCCGGTATTGATTGGACTGTCACGTCAATGATTTTTGGCAAAAATTGACTGGAAGGATTCCATTAGAATTTTGCGTAAAAGTTTAGGACTATTTTGAGATCGAATTGACATCCGTACAGTAGATTTAGAGCTGCTAGGATAAATTTTGAACATTTATTCGAGTCAAACAATGCAAGAAGCTTTTCCAAAGTCATGAAACAAGTTTGTGATATATTTGTTTGTCTATAATGAATATTGCTTTTGAAGATGATTTGATGATTTTTTTTTTCTTACATGCGTTCACGATTTTCACCATCCTCACAATTCAATAAAACTCAAAACTTTTGTTAACATAGCAAGGGATCATTCTAAAAAAGTAAATGGACTCTTGAACATTTTAATTCTTATTTTGGCGCTTGAAAAGTTCATCCACAAGTCTGTGTCACGGTTGCCGAATAATTAGACAAATCTCGATATAAATAGATAAGGAATTTAATTAAGTGCATAAAAGTTGTGCAGGTGACTAAAATAGAAAAAAAAATCCGTGATTTAAATGATTACATAAAATTGAAAGTAATATCACTAATAGAATTTTTGGGAAGTTACTCAAAAATCATGAACTATAGGGGTAATGCACCTTTGCCCTATAATTGTACAAATTGCCCTAGAATTGTACAATGCACATGATTTTAAGGAACAAAAGCGTATTATCGTCTCATCTTTGGGTAGGAAATCTTTTCTTTACGATCGAATTCTGTAAAAAAATGAAGAACGTAAAGAAAATGGAAAAAAAAATAGATTGACCAAGATATTGATATCAGAAAAATAAATATCAATAATAAAATTTAATTACAATTGTTAAAATTTGATGAGTATGTCAATAGAAATACTAAGATATTATAGAAAAAAAACACAATTAAGTAAAACGGAAAGTGCCTTATCAAAAAATTACTTTTAAATAGTCAATTAATGAAAAAATGACTGATCCATAAAAAAGTACTTTAAAAAGCACCTTAAATTTCGGTTAATAATTTCTTTGTATGAGTTGGGGACGTCATTTCCTTTTATAATTTTTGAAAACTTGCGTCAATCGATCGATTTTCACATTAATTAAATTTTTAAATGTACATACGCGTAATCGATCTTGTCCTTTTACCATTTTGTTATCGGGTCCTTTTCCCTTTTCATTTAATTTGTGTTCATTCATTTTAGTCATATTAATATGGCTATAATTGCCAAAACTTTATCAAATCTTTATCATTCTTTATCCTAACCAAGGGTAAAAATATAGATTTCTCTATTTTATTCCTAAAAAGTACGTCATATGCACTGCATTTGCACTGCCTGAGTGCCCCTCAAAGCAAGAACGCATGCAGCCGTATTATTACATAGTTTCTTTCTTTCTTTGCTAGAGAGCATTAGCGCATCATTTTGATGTACGGACACGAGGAACGAGTTTAGGTTAAGGGTGGCGGAGAGAACTTAAATGCATAAGCACATGAATTTTTGTAAATGACATTTTGCTCAAGATCAGGTTAAAAGAGGCAAAAAAAAAAAAAGCGCCGCTAATCACATATGGATTTCCATATCGGAGCACTTGTTAAGCAACCGATTAGAGAAATTGTGGAAAAAAAAATGAATCTTTTAAAATTAAGCATGTCCAACAAATACCCACCGAATACTCGTCAACACGACTCGTCGTGCATAAAATCCATCGCGAATTAGGGTAAACGGAAAGTAGACAATGGCCCTAATTTCTCGCCTTTCTGAGAGCAAAATCAACTGAGCAAGAGAAGGTTAAAGTCGGTGGAGAGATTTTAAATGCATAAATACATGAATCACATATGGATTACCGTGTCGGTGCACTCGTTAAGCAGCCCGATTAGATAGAGAAATTGAAAAAAAAACAAAACGAATCGTTTCAAATTAAGCATGTCCAACGAATACCCACCAAAAAGACACTCGTCAGCATGGCTCGTCGTCGCGTACAAGATCACTCAGCAAATTGGGGCAAAAGGTAACTAGACAATGGCCCTAATTTCTTGCCTTTTGAGAGCCACCACCTCATGGCATAATGGATTTCCCTATATCTGCAAACATTGCGCAACCGGCAAAAGCCAGCCCCCCACCAAAAGAACCAATCAAGACTTGTTCTCCCCCCCTTCCTCCTCTAAATCGTCCAAGAAAGGGAAGTTCTGATAAGAATCCGAGGGCCATGGAATTCGATCCAATTCAAAATTCAAGAGGAGGGCCTGAAATGAGAGAGGAGGAAGAGAAGAGGAGGAGGGAGTTAAAGTGTGGCATTTATGAGGCCATCACATTCACATGCATTGCAATAAATTCTCCTTACCAATTCAGTAACCCCCATCCCTCCTCCTCCCCTCCATCAATCACCACAAGGAGGATCTCTCCACCTCTCTCCATCTCTCTCCTTCTCTCCTCACTTCCAGAAGAGAAGAGCCTTGCGTTACCTGTGACGACGAAGAAGAAGAAGAAGAAGAAGACAAGGTTTTGCGGGAGAAGGAATAATCGTCGATCCATGGAACTGGGCGCGGGGAGGAGGAGGAGGAGGAAGAAGAACTGGAACGAGCTCGGTGTCGTGGACACCATCTACGAGGAGGAGGAAGACGACGCAGAAGAAGAAGGAGACGACGGCGGCGGCGGCGGCGGCGGCTACTCCACCGCTTCATCGCCTTCTCTCCCCTCCCCGGCTCTCTCCCCTGCCGCCGCACCCCGAGCGGGAACGTGGTAATTGATTTCGTCGTCACTCCTTTTCTTTAACCCGGTTTCAGTTTCCCGTTCGAGAAGATCAATGGGTTTGGAAGGCGAGTGAAATGGGAAGAGCCCGCATTCTTCCTCTTGTGTTTTTTTTTCCTTTTGGAGGATTTGTCAGGTCGGTGAAATCGGGGTGCAGGCCGGACGTCGTGATCAGAGTTCAAGGGACGTGCTTTCATCTGCACAAGGTCCGTAGCCCGTTCTTTCCGACTCCCTTCGTTCTCGCCATTACCATCCCGCGCGCTGCATGAACAGGATCATGAGCAAGAACGAGTAAAATCATTATGAGGAATCTGACAAGTTAATGGAACTGTTCAAAACATTCTAGTGTTCAATAAAAAATTTGCTCGTGACATCGTCCCTGTTGTTGTGTTCGTGCGACGTGTCTCGGTCTAGTTAGTCATTGGCAGCCACAGGTTAGCTGCAAATATTTTCCTCGGTTTTCCCATTTGCTTTTCCTCTTTCCATTTGATTTGATCTTTTTTGTTGTAGCTGAAAAAGACATGCTATAGTATAGCCTAGGGGAGGGAAGGGTCTAGTCTCACGGATACCTGAAAATAGGACGTGTCCTTCTCATTAGTGATTAATGGTAAAAAAAAAAAGTTGACACCGATGGTCCGTGGAAACGTGGTCCCTGAATAAAATTTATTCCGTATGATTCTTGACGTAACCAAACATGCAATGAAATCTTTAAATTTTTAATTTATATTATGTAGTCCTTGGAATTATGAGATATGTTTAATTTTTTGAACCATATGAAAATATTCATTATTGTCCTTGAATTTGAATTACCGGAAGAACAATATCGAACATTTTCGTATAGTTAAATGGACTAAATTGAAATCGTACAAAAAAAAACATAGATATTACGTTTGAGCAGGTTTAAAAGTTTAGATATCGCATTACACGTTGGACCAAAGTTCGAGAAACCATATTGAATAAATTAAAAGTACAAATACCATATTATCGTCGGATCAAAGTTTAAAAATCATTCGCATCGTTACCCTTTAATAATTTGCATTATTTTTATTTTATCTCGGGTTAAAAATGCTAGAAATAATATTTAATGGAGGGAAACGCTCGTCACGATACGTTTTCACTGTTGTTTCGCCCGCGCCCGTAGGTTCATCTCACGTCGAGAAGCGCCTACCTCAAGCGGCACCTCGCGGGCGTCTCCGAGCTCACCCTCTCCCCGCCGCTGAAGATAACCGCGGCCACGTTCCGCCTGGTCGCCGACTTCTGCTCCGGCGGGCCCCGCGTCGCGGTGACGCCCTTCAACGTGGCGGGGCTCGCCGGCGGCGGCGGCGTCCCTGGAGATGACGGCGGGCGAGGGCGGCGACGGGGCGACGACCTGGGGCTCGTCGCGGAGACCTACTTTCCGCCAGTACGTCGCCGCGAGCCGGGAGTACGCCTCGATCCTGTTCCGCTCGTGCCTGGGCCTGTTGCCCGAGGCGGAGACGGCGGCGCGCCTGGTCAGCCGGTGCGTCGAGGCGTTCGGCCAGATGGGGGACGGCGAGGGCACGGGAGGCGGCGGCGGCGACGGCGGCGGCGACGGCGGCGGGGGACGGGTTCGCCGATTGCTTCGACGATGTTGTCGCCGTCGGGGCCGAGGACTTTCAAGTTACGGTCGACTCGATGCAAGGTCGTTTAACAAGTCACGACTTGCTATATAGAATGGTGGATGTGTATCTCATGGTAAATTTTTCGATATTTTTGGTAAAATTTTTGCCGTGATAATTAATTTAATTCCCTAAAATAATTAATATGAATGTGATATTTAATTTTATTTTGCCATGATATTAATTTTTTTTTATTGCGGTATTTGTTTTTTAATGTGGAATATTTTGAAGGAGCACGGTGGGAAAATGGCGGAGGAACGCAAGGCCCAGATATGCAGCACCGTCGACTGCACCAAGCTCTCGCCGGACCTCCTCCTCCACGCCGTCCAAAACCCTCGGATGCCGCTCCGCTTCGTCGTCCGTGCCATGCTCGTCGAGCAGCTGAGGACCCGGCTCCACGTCGTCCATGCCCGCGACCGGCGCCAACAACTGCTGCCGCCGCGGCAGCAGCAGCCCGGCGGCAGCAGCAACAAGCGGCGGAGCAAGGACGGGACCCCACCGCCGCCGCCGACACGCTCGGGACGATCCTCCAGCGGGACGCGGCGGCCCGCCACGCGGCGCAGCTGAAGGCCGCGATGGACGCGACCAGCTCGCGGATCCAGAGCCTCGAGAGGGAGCTCACCGGGATGAGGCGGATCCTCCGGGAGTCGATGTCCGAGAAGCCGAGGGGCGCCGCGATGATCGGCTCGGCTCGGTCGGCTAGCTTCCATTACATAACGGCGGCAGAGAGCAGCAAGATCGAGAGAGGGGAGCGAGGATCGGTCTCGTCGGTGAGCTACAGGTTCAGCAACCGAGGCGGGGCGGCGGCCAGAGCGGGAGGAGGGGGCTCGGATTGGCCGGAGGGGGACGGAGGGAGCCCGGCGGCCGGAAGAGCATCCGGCAGAGGCTGATCAGCGGATTGAAGCACGCGTTCGGAGCGTCGAGAGATTCGAAACCCGCGGCGGGGAGCAAAATTGCCGGAGGGAATGTGGGGAGAGACGTTACTGCCGCTGGGGGCGGCGGCGGGGGGAAGAGGATGAGCTGCTGTTTGAACAAGGATTAATTTGATTGAATGAAAAACTTCGAATGCGGATAAAATGTGACAATGAGTTAGGTCGTATATTTAAAATATATTAAAAATAAAGAAAAAAAAAAAAAAACGTCCCGGCGAATTTCCTTCCCGGCACCACCCCGAACCGCCGCAGCTCCCCCGGCCACCGCCTGGAACGCCGGGCACGGAAAGGCCTCCTCCCGACGAGCCGCCACTTCTCATTGCCGTCCTCCGCGGCCCCCGGCTAACACTCCGGGTTGAACAGCCAACGCTCCGTCCTCCTCGGTCCTCGCCCTCTTTGCTCCGATTTCAAACCACGGAGAGACCCCCTATTTCAAATCACGAAAAGCAATATCACCTCAGCAGCCGGAGGCGATCGGTTTTCGGTCCGGTTCAATAGAACCGGTCACTTAGGGATTAGTTCACATTTTGCTAATTTTTGTCGATGAATTTATCAATGAAGTTAACTTGGGACTTAGTTCACATTTCGATGAATTTATATCAATGAAGTTCACTTATGGTTTAATTCACATTTTACTAATTTTTTTGAATAAATAAAAAAAAAGTAGATGTAGTCGATCCGGTATGGTGGTCCCGGTTTTGCGATCGGGAACCGACCGCCCAGATATCGCCCACTTTTAGGAACTTAGAACCGGACCAACACTCTCGAGGAACCCGACCGAACTAGCGGGTTCGGTCCGATCCGGACGATTCCTGATTTGGACGGTCCGTTTCGCGTACTTCTATCAGCGACACACATGACTTTGAAACCTCGAAGCAAGAACCGCTACCTGAACACAGCACCGCAAAATAGCACACGTGCTCAGTGTCCATTGGAATCAGAACAAGCTCTCATCTTAAGAGAACAAGAGACGAGGAAATTTTTAAGCAAGCGACGTAAAGCAAAAAAGGGGCTACCTACCGAAGACATGAACAACCGTCTAATGCATGATCGAGGGAGAAGATTGGCCACAAACGAGATCGTCATATCTGGTCCTGATCAATGATCTGCTGAATCCGCCATTGCCGTCTCCGAGCTCAGCCAAGAGCTCCTCCCAGAAGGCGGCATCCGATCGCTCCTCCGGCGGCCCTACTTCCAAGATTCCTTCGCCTAGGTCCAGCCCTGCCCCCACTGGAACAGCTCGAAGCTCCTCCGCTTCGTCGAGGACCTCCACGAGCACGAGTCGCTCCTTGAGCGCAAGCTCGCGCGAACGAAGAGATGGCGTCCCTTGTCTCGATACTCGAGGGCACGATCTGATCGAAGGCCGATAATATTGCCAAGCCGATGAAGCGGATCAAGGAACGGAGGGTCAAACGAGAGGTTCGGGTGCAAGTTGGAGGCGTGTGGAGCCAGGGTTGGGAGGAGAGTCTCGACCGCTTGGGTTGGAAATGGGTTCTAAACTGAACCCATTTATTAGAGGTGAGCATGATGGACCGCCCGAACCCGGGACGGAAAGGACCGGCGGTTTGGTCAGTTCTCGAGAATACGGGTCGGTTCCAGTTCCTAAAAGTGAAACTAGTTTCTAAGCGGTCGGTTCCCGGTTCTAGGGGTGGAACCGGATGGGACCGATAAATATATATTTAATTTTTAAATTTTTGAAGAAAAAAGAAAGCCCTGCGAGCACGAGTCACTCCTTGAGCACAAGCTCCCTTGTGCGGAAGCGGACGGGCGCCCCTTGTCTCGATACTCGAGGGCACGATCTGATCCAAGGCCGATAATATTGCTAAGCCGATGAAGCGGATCAAGGAACAGAGCGTCAAACGAGACGTTCAGGTGCAAGTTGGAGGCGTGTGGAGCCAGGGTTGGGAGGAGAGAGAGGAGAGTCTCGACCGCTTGGGTTGGAAATGGGTTCTAAACCGAATCCATTTATTAGAGGTGAGCATGATGGACCGCCGAGCAACCGGACGGACCGGACCGGCCATTTGGTCCGGTTCTAGAATATCGATCCGTTCCCGGTTCTAAAAGTGGAACCGATTTCTAAGCGGTCCGGTTCCCGGTTCTAGGGTGGGAACAGGACGGGGCCGAATAAATATATATTTAATTTTTAAATTTTTTGAAGAAAGAAAAAGAAAAGGACGGAAAAAGAGAAGAAAAAGAAAAAGGGGAAAAGAAAAGAAAAATTCTTATAAAAAAATTGAAAAAATATTCAAAAACTAAATTAAATGTCCACGCCATTGCCAACGTACTACATAGGACACCCCACGTTCACATCTGTAATTTCCAACCTTAATTGGTCGGATAGATTGAATTGGTAATAACGCAAAAATGCTTACGACTAAATTGATCAGGTTAAAAGGTTTAAGACTGAATCGATACCAATGCAATTGGTTTATAACTTTTCCGGTACTTTTCCCTGGAATCTTTTCTTAGTTTCTTCTTCCACCGGCCCCTTTCATATTTCAAAACCCAAGATTTTTGGGCCATATTATTAGGTGGCCACTTTTGAATTCGGATAATTCAACAACTGAAAGCCCAATCAAAAGGAGCCCAGCCCACCATCACCAAAAACCCTAATTCCGTCTTCACTTCCTCCTGCACACATACAAACAAACACATATATAAGCTCACGTTCTCCAGTCCTGTCCTTTAGCCGTCAGACTCCGGAAAACCCTAGCAAGCACAGAGAGAGGGAGAGAGAGGGAGAGAGCGAAGATGAAGTACAACCCGCGCGTGACCAGCTCCCGGCGCAAGAACCGGAAGGCCCACTTCACGGCGCCGTCCAGCGTGCGCCGCGTCCTCATGAGCGCCCCGTCAGCACCGACCTCCGCTCCAAGTACAACGTCCGGTCGATGCCGGTGCGCAAGGACGACGAGGTCCAGGTGGTCCGCGGCACCTACAAGGGCCGCGAGGGCAAGGTCGTGCAGGTCTACCGCCGCAAGTGGGTCATCCACATCGAGCGCATCACCCGCGAGAAGGTCAACGGGTCGACCGTCAACGTCGGGATCCACCCTCCAAGGTCCTCATCACGAAGCTCCGCCTGGACAAGGACCGCAAGTCCCTCCTCGACCGCAAGGCCGGGGCGCGCCGCCGCCGACAAGGACAAGGGGACCAAGTTCACGGCCGAGGATGTCATGCAGAGCATCGATTGAGTGAGTGAGAAAGAGAGAGAGGGAGATAGAGGTTGAGAGGAAAGCTTCCTTATTCCATAGAGTCCTTGGCCTGATTTTGGTGATACTTTTGTTAAATTTCTAGGGATATGTCTATCTTATCTGCTGCAATTTCGTGTTTCCTTACTGCTACTGAGGATGATGATGTTGAAATGTCTTCCATTTGAACGAATTGGATTCTTTTTGGGTCCTTATTATATTCCATTATCATTAAACTTCCTTCTGGGCTTCTGTCCTGTGGATTGTCTATCACCTTACATTGTGTTTGAGTTGTACTGCATTTGCCCGATCAGGGTTGTTCCAGTCTTCTTGTTAGTATGTATGGATGACGGTTCACAGCGAGGATGTCATTCAGAACCTCGATTGAGAGAGAGAGAGAGAGAGAGAGAGAGAGAGAGAGAGGACCTTTTGTGGTCCATTGGTCGTTTTTGTGCTCTGGAAGTTGACGTGCTGATATGTTCAAGGATGTTGATTTAAATGCCTGCAATGCTCTACATTATGACTTTTGAATCAGATTGATCTTGTGTCTCCTTGTTTCTATTTTGTGAGTGTGTCATGGAACATCTTTTGAAGGTCTATAGGAAAGTGTGTTGCCATTTGTGATTGTTTCGTGCTTGGGCGATAACTCCAGTCTTGTCAAGTCATGGTTGTAGTAGATAATGCAGTTTACGAATGCTTGCTCAGTCGGTTATTTTCATCCGACTGGACTAATCGGTCTGGACCCCCTAGAATGGGTTGTAGAGGTTTGACTAGTGCATGATGTTCATGGATCCATGAGTAAGCTTTTTGCTAGCTATTTTTGGTCTTGTTGTGAGCTTTGGACTTATTTTGCATGTGGGTGGGTTTTTCTGCATTTTACAACACACTAAATGCATTCAGGTTTGAGTGTAATCTAGTTGAATTTTCTGTCGCGGGCAATTATTTTTCTCTTATAGGAAAATGACACAAACGGTCCCTTAATTTTGACTCAATGTGTAATTTGGTCCTCGAACTTTTAATTTGTTCCATGTAGTCCCTGAACTTTAATCCAATGTTCAATGTAATCCCTGAACTTTCAATTTGTGTATTACGGTTTTTGAATTTTTGGTACATGTTCAATATAGTCCTTGAACTTTATAAAAATGTTCAATGTAGTCCTTCCATTAATTCAAGTTCAAGGACTATACTATACATTTTGATATAGTTCAAGGATTAAATTGAACATGTACCAAAAGTTTAGGGATCGCATTGAACAAATTAAAAATTTAGGGATCACATAGAACATTAGGCTAAAGTTCAGGGATTATAATGAACAAATTAAAAGTTCAGGGACCAAAATGCGTATTGAGTCAAAGTTCAAGAACTATTTGTGTCATTATCGCTTTTCCAATTGCAGAGTCCAACACTTTTTGAGCTGCATAGAATGCAATGGAATTTGGAATATTGGTTGAGTTCAGGCAAAGTTGGTGTGCAGGGATAGAGGAGGTATTTTGTTGGTTACAGTTAACTGGAGAAGTGAAGCTAAGCGATTGCTTCCATTGGTGTGGGTGGATGAAGCATGTCATGTAGAGTTGCATGTCAATGGGCATGCGGATTTAATATGGGAAATCGGAGGATAGGTGGCTGGTAAATGTTTTTATGGAGGAATGTGATGCTGCCATTGTTGCATGAAGAGATTGTTCACAGCCTAGGGTTTGTTTGTGGTGAATACAATAGCATCTGTTTGGAATCTGATAGCTGTGTTGGATTTGATTTCTGTTGCACCATATTGACAGTTGGAAGGATGAAAATGGTGATCAGTGTGTGGCATGTGTGAAGTTTCGGCGTATGAAGTTTAGCTGAATTTGATTGCGGATGTTCAGTCATTGTGCTTAATGGCACGGCCAAGTTTACTCTGCAGATCGCGTAGTCGACTCTCGCCATTCATTCTGCATTCTATTGATGTTGCCCCATGTTTTGTCGTGCTTTCTTTCAGGGCATGAGTTTCAATTATGCAGTTTGTTCTTTCATGCGTATGACACACTTGGTGGGATCAATTGTTCCTGTTTTAAGATTGAACTTGGTTGCCAGTAGGGCTCCCATTCTGTGCACATTGATTTTGTTAACAATGGTTGTATAGGAAGTTTTCAGTTTTCCAATGCAATGTTTTATTCGTTTTATGAGTAATCAGCGTTTTGATTCCGAAACGTTCTCTAATGTGCTTAATAGTATTCCGGGATACTCGTAAAAATTGAATTCACAAACGTCTCCATGCTTCTTCCTTTGAGTGATTAAAGTAAATAAAAATATGATGGAGTAAGTTGTGTTTGATCAAAACAGTCTTCCACTCGTATAAATTTGGTAAGACTAGTATTACTTTGGCTGTAATTGTAGCCTTAATTGATGCACGTGGATGATGTGATTTGTGCTAATCTGTGAGGGTTACTGGAATTGAATGGTTTATTTAGCTTGTATACCAAAGAAGAAGGCGATATGTGATTGAAGTAATTAGGTGGGTTCACTTAGAAAAAGGTTCGGTTTAGGCAAGAAGGTCGTCGAAATAGCCTCATCCGATTTGGGTTAGATTGTATTTGGATTTAGATACTCTTTAAAGACGTGTCTTTTTGTTGGAAGTCTTGTTGGTTTCAAAAGGATGTAAGTAACTAGTTGTGGTCATGTTTCGTGTCTTGCTTAACAAATAATAATAGACGCTCCACCAACAAATCATAGAGCTATGTAGGTAAATGGTTAGACATTTGTTGGGACAATTGTCCGATCAATCCTAAATCTATTGTATAGATGTCAATTCAGTCCTAAACTTTTCAGTTTTACCAATTAAGTCCTAAATCTTTGCTCGAAACTCCAATTTTGTCATTGCGACTAATTTTCGTCGGATATCATTCACGTGGCGGTATTTTCATAGGAAATTGTTGACGTGGTATGTCACATAGGATGACCGGTTTGGACTGTTACGTTAATGATTTTTGGCAAAAAATTGAATAGAAGGATTGCATTAGAATTTTGCGTAAAAGTTTAGGATTATTTTGAGATCGAATTGACATCCGTACAGTAAATTTAGAGCTGCTAGGATAAATTTTGAACATTTATTCGAGTTGAACAATGCAAGAAGCTTTTCCAAAGTCATGAAACAAGTTTGTGATATATTTGTTTGTCTATACTGAATATTGCTTTGAAGATGATTTGATGATTTTTTTTTCTTACATGCGTTCACGATTTAATTTCACTATCCTCACAATTCAATAAAGCTCAAAACTTTTGTTAACATAGCAAGGGATCATTCTAAAAAAGTAAATGGACTCTTGAACATTTTAATTCTTATTTTGGCGCTTGAAAAGTTCATCCGCAAGTCTGTATCACGGCTGCCGAATAATTAGACAAATCTCGATATAAATAGATAAGGAATTTAATTAAGTGCATAAAAGTTGTGCAGGTGACTAAAATAGAAAAAAAAATCCGTGATTTAAATGATTACATAAAATTGAAAGTAATATCACTAATTGAATTTTTGGGAAGTTACTCAAAAAATCATCAACTATGGGGGTAATGCACCTTTGCCCTAAAATTGTACAAATTGCCCTAGAATTGTACAATGCACATGATTTTTTAAGGAACAAAAGCGTATTATCGTCTCATCTTTGGGTAGGAAATCTTTTCTTTACGATCGAATTCTGTAAAAAAATGAAGAACGTAAAGAAAATGGAAAAAAAATAGATTGACCAAGATATTGATATCAGAAAAATAAATATCAATAATAAAATTTAATTACAATTGTTAAAATTTGATGAGTATGTCAATAGAAATACTAAGATATTATAGAAAAAAAACACAATTAAGTAAAACGGAAAGTGCCTTATCAAAAAATTACTTTTAAATAGTCAATTAATGAAAAAATGACTGATCCATAAAAAAGTACTTTAAAAAGCACCTTAAATTTCGGTTAATAATTTCTTTGTATGAGTTGGGGACGTCATTTCCTTTTATAATTTTTGAAAACTTGCGTCAATCGATCGATTTTCACATTAATTAAATTTTTAAATGTACATACGCGTAATCGATCTTGTCCTTTTACCATTTTGTTATCGGGTCCTTTTCCCTTTTCATTTAATTTGTGTTCATTCATTTTAGTCATATTAATATGGCTATAATTGCCAAAACTTTATCAAATCTTTGTCATTCTTTATCCTAATCAAGGGTAAAAATATAGATTTCTCTATTTTATTCCTAAAAAGTACGTCATATGCACTGCATTTGCACTACCTGAGTGCCCCTCAAAGCAAGAACGCATGCAGCCGTATTATTACATAGTTTCTTTCTTTCTTTGCTAGAGAGCATTAGTGCATCATTTTGATGTACGGATACGAGGAACGAGTTTAGGTTAAGGGCGGCGGAGAGAACTTAAATGCATAAGCACATGAATTTTTGTAAATGACATTTTGCTCAAGATCAGGTTAAAAGAGGCAAAAAAAAAAAAGCGCCGCTAATCACATATGGATTTCCATGTCGGAGCACTCGTTAAGCAACCGATTAGAGAAATTGTGGAAAAAAAAAATGAATCTTTTAAAATTAAGCATGTCCAACAGATACCCACCGAAAACTTGTCAACACGACTCGTCGTGCATAAAATCCATCGCGAATTAGGGTAAACGGAAAGTAGACAATGGCCCTAATTTCTCGCCTTTTCGAGAGCAAAATCAATCGAGCAAGAGAAGGTTAAAGTCGGTGGAAGATTTTAAATGCATAAATACATGAATCACATATGGATTACCGTGTCGGTGCACTCGTTAAGCAGCCCGATTAGAGAAATTGAAAAAAAAAAAAAGACAAACGAATCGTTTCAAATTAAGCATGTCCAACGAATACGACCCACCGAAAAAAAAAACTCGTCAGCACGGCTCGTCGTCGCGTACAAGATCACTCAGCAAATTGGGGTAAAAGGTAACTAGACAATGGCCCTAATTTCTTGCCTTTTAAGAGCCACCACCTCATGGCATAATGGATTTCCCTATATCTGCAAACATTGCAACTGGCAAAAGCCAGCCCCCCACCAAAAGAACCAATCAAGACTTGTTCTCCCCCCCCTCGTCCTCTAAATCGTCCAAGAAAGGGAAGTTCTGATAAGAATCCGAGGGCCATGGAATTCGATCCGATTCAAAATTCAAGACGAGGGCCTGAAATGAGAGAGGAGGAAGAGAAGAGGAGGAGGAGGAGGAGGAGGGAGTTAAAGTGTGGCATTTATGAGGCCATCACATTCACATGCATTGCAATAAATTCTCCTTACCAATTCAGTAACCCCCATCCCTCCTCCTCCCCTCCATCAATCACCACAAGGAGGATCTCTCTCCACCTCTCTCCATCTCTCTCCTTCTCTCCTCACCTCCAGAAGAGAAGAGCCGTGCGTTACCTGTGACGAAGAAGAAGAAGAAGAAGAAGAAGACGAGGTTTTGCGGGAGAAGGGATAATCGTCGATCCATGGAACTGGGCGCGGGGAGGAGGAGGAGGAGGAAGAAGAACTGGAACGAGCTCGGTGTCGTGGACACCATCTACGAGGAGGAGGAAGACGACGCAGAAGAAGAAGTAGACGGCGGCGGCAGCAACGGCGGCTACTCCACCGCTTCATCGCCTTCTCTCCCCTCCCCGGCTCTCTCCCCTGCCGCCGCACCCCGAGCGGGAACGTGGTAATTGATTTCGTCGTCACTCCTTTTCTTTTACCCGGTTTCAGTTTCCCGTTCGAGAAGATCAACGTGTTTGGAAGGCGAGTGAAATGGGAAGAGCCCGCATTCTTCTTCATGTGTTTTTTTTTTTATTTTGGAGGATTTGTCAGGTCGGTGAAATCGGGGTGCAGGCCGGACGTCGTGATCAGAGTTCAAGGGACGTGCTTTCATCTGCACAAGGTCCGTAGCCCGTTCTTTCCGACTCCCTTCGTTCTCGCCATTACCATCCCGCGCGCTGCATGAACAGGATCATGAGACGTGTTGTTGTGTTCGTGCGACGTGTCTCGGTCTAGTTAGTCATTGGCAGCCATAGGTTAGGTGCAAATATTTTCCTCGGTTTTCCCATTTGCTTTTCCTCTTTCCATTTGATTTGATCTTTTTATGTTGTAGCTGAAAAAGACATGCTATAGTATAGCCTAGGGGAGGGAAGGGTCTAGTCTGACGGATACCTGAAAATAGGACGTGTCCTTCTCATTAGTGATTAATGGTAAAAAAAAAAAGTTGACACCGATGGTCCGTGGAAACATGGTCCCTGAATAAAATTTATTCCGTATGATTCTTGACGTAGTAAAACTTGCAATAAAATCCTTAAATTTTTAATTTATATTATGTAGTCTTTGGAATTATGAGATATGTTCAATCTTTGAACCACATAAAAATATTCATTATTATTCTTGAATTTGAATTATCGAAAGAACAATAGCGATCATTTTCGTATAGTTCATGGACTAAGTTGAATACATACAAAAAAAACACAGATATTACATTGAACAGTTTAAAAGTTTAGATATCGCATTGCACGTTGGACCAAAGTTCAGGAATCATATTGAATAAATTAAAAGTTTAAATATCATATTATATATTATATTAAAGTTTAGAAATTATTAGTGTAGTTACCCTTTAATAATTTGCATTATTTTTATTTTATCTCGGGTTAAAAATGCTAGAAATAATATTTAATGGAGGGAAACGCCCGTCATGATACGTTTTCACTGTTGTTTCGCCCGCGGCCGTAGGTTCATCTCACGTCGAGAAGCGCCTACCTCAAGCGGCACCTCGCGGGCGTCTCCGAGCTCACCCTCTCCCCGCCGCTGAAGATAACCGCGGCCACGTTCCGCCTGGTCGCCGACTTCTGCTCCGGCGGGCCCCGCGTCGCGGTGACGCCCTTCAACGTGGCGGGGCTCGCCACGGCGGCGGCGTCCCTGGAGATGACGGCGGGCGAGGGCGGCGACGGGGGCGACGACCTGGGGCTCGTCGCGGAGACCTACTTCCGCCAGTACGTCGCCGCGAGCCGGGAGTACGCCTCGATCCTGTTCCGCTCGTGCCTGGGCCTGTTGCCCGAGGCGGAGACGGCGGCGCGCCTGGTCAGCCGGTGCGTCGAGGCGTTCGGCCAGATGGGGGACGGCGAGGGCACGGAAGGCGGTGGCAGCGACGGCAGCGCTGGGGACGGGTTCGCCGAGTGCTTCGACGACGTCGTCGCCGTCGGGGTCGAGGACTTTCAAGTTATGGTCGACTCGATGCAAGGTCGTTTAACAAGTCATGACTTGCTATATAGAATGGTGGATGTGTATCTCATGGTAAATTTTTGGATATTTTTGGTAAAATTTTTGCCGTGATAATTAATTTTCTTCCCTTAAATAATTAATATGAACGTGATATTTAATTTTATTTTGCCATGATATTAATTTTTTTTTTTATTGCGGTATTTGTTTTTTAATGTGGAATATTTTGAAGGAGCACGGTGGGAAAATGGCGGAGGAACGCAAGGCCCAGATATGCAGCACCGTCGACTGCACCAAGCTCTCGCCGGACCTCCTCCTCCACGCCGTCCAAAACCCTCGGATGCCGCTCCGCTTCGTCGTCCGTGCCATGCTCGTCGAGCAGCTGAGGACCCGGCTCCACGTCGTCCATGCCCGCGACCGCCGCCAACAACCGCTGCCGCCGCCGCAGCAGCAGCCCGGCGGCAGCAGCAACAAGCGGCGGAGCAAGGACGGGGACCCCGCCGCCGCCGACACGCTCGGGACGATCCTCCAGCGGGACGCGGCGGCCCGCCACGCGGCGCAGCTGAAGGCCGCGATGGACGCGACCAGCTCGCGGATCCAGAGCCTCGAGAGGGAGCTCACCGGGATGAGGCGGATCCTCCGGGAGTCGATGTCCGAGAAGCCGAGGGGCGCCGCGGTGATCGGCTCGGCTCGGTCGGCTAGCTTCCATTACATAACGGCGGCAGAGAGCAGCAAGATCGAGAGAGGGGAGCGAGGATCGGTCTCGTCGGTGAGCTACAGGTTCAGCAACCGAGGCGGGGGGCGGCCAGAGCGGGAGGAGGGGCTCGGATTGGCCGGAGGGGGGGACGGAGGGAGCCCGGTGGCCGGAAGAGCATCCGCAGAGGCTGATCAGCGGATTGAAGCACGCGTTCGGAGCGTCGAGAGATTCAAACCGGGCGCGCGCTGGAGCAAAATTGCCGGAGGGAATGTGGGAGAGACGTTACTGCCGCTGGGGGCGGCGGGCGGGAAGAGGATGAGCTGCTGTTTGAACAAGGATTAATTTGATTGAATGAAGAACTTCGAATGCGGATAAAATGTGACAATGAGTTAGGTCGTATATTTAAAATATATTAAAATAAAGAAAAAAAAAAAAATGTCCCGGCGAATTTCCTTCCGGCACCACCCCCGAGCCGCCTCAGCTCCCCGGCCACCGCCTGGAACGCGCGGGCACGCAAAGGCCTCCTCCCGACGAGCCGCTTCTCATTGCCGTCCTCCGCGGCTCCCGGCTAACACTCCGGGTTGAACCGCCAACGCTCCGTCCTCCTCGGTCCTCGCCCTCTTTGCTCCGATCTCAAGCCACGGAGAGACCCCCTATTTCAAATCACGAAAAGCAATATCACCTCAGCAGCTAGAGGCGATCGGTTTCCGGTCCGATTCAATAGAGCCGGTCATTTAGGGATTAGTTCACATTTTGCTAATTTTTGTCGATGAATTTATCAATGAAGTTAACTTGGGACTTAGTTCACATTTCGATGAATTTATATCAATGAAGTTTATTTATGATTTAGTTCATATTTTACTAATCTTTTTGAATAAATAAAAAAAAGTAAATGTAGTCGGTTTGGTTCCCCTTGCGATCGGAAACTAAACCGCCCAGACATCGGTTTCACTTTTAGAAACTTAGAACCGGACCGACATTCTCGGGAACCTAACCTAACTAGCCAGTTCGGTCCGATCCGGACGATTCCCGATTTGGACGGTCCGTTTCGCGTACTTCTATCAGCGACACACATGACTTTGAAACCTCGAAGCAAGAACCGCTACCTGAACACAGCACCGCAAAATAGCACACGTGCTCAGTGTCCATTGGAATCAGAACAAGCTCTCATCTTAAGAGAACAAGAGACGAGGAATTTTTTAAGACGGTAATTCAGGACAAAAACCAACGGGGAGAGAGGGTAATGGAAATCACAAGCAAGCGACGTAAAGCAAAAAAGGGGCTACCTACCGAAGACATGAACAACCGTCTAATGCATGATCGAGGGAGAAGATTGGCCACAAACGAGATCGTCATATCTGGTCCTGATCAACGATCTGCTGAATCCGCCATTGCCGAGCCGATGAAGCGGATCAAGGAACGGAGGATCAAACGAGAGGCTCGGGTGCAAGTTGAGGCGTGTGCGGCCGGGGCTGGGAGGAGAGAGAGGAGAGTCTCGACCGCTTGGATTGGAAATGGGTTCTAAACTGAATCCATTTATTAGAGGTGAGCATGATGGACCGACCGAATCGGGACCGGACCGGACTAGCCGGTTTGGTCCGGTTCTCGAGAATATCGATCCGGTTCCCAGTTCCTAAAAGTGAAACCAGTTTTCAGGCGGTCCGGTTCCTAGTTCTAGGGTGGGAACCGGACAGGACCGATAAATATATATATACATTTAATTTTTAAATCTTTTGAAGAAAAAAAGAAAGCCTAATCTATTCCCTCTTACTTTTACCAATTTTTTTAAGGATTGGTTCCATTGGAAAATGGAATTGGTTCCATTGGAACGTGGTTGTAGAAAAATAAATACATTCATTTATTTAAAATAGAAAGCCTAATTTAAAAGTACGTGATCGATTCCATTGGAACCGGACCGGACCATCGGTCCGGTCCGGTCCACGGTCCTAGGACTAGCCGGTCCGGTCCTCAATCCTAGAAAATGAGAACTGGTCCTCCCGGTCTGGTTCTCGATTCTTGGGTGGGACCGGACCAAGAACCGGGAACCAGACCGGATCGGGAACCGCTCACTCCTACCATTTATTTTAGGCTTTGAAGTTTTAAACCTAAGGTAGGCTCTTCAAATTTGAAACGACCCATATACGATTCATTTATTAAAAAATCAGGTCACACGTGGATTTAACATCCATTTCGATAGATTCATCGCGTGTCAAAAAAAAAGACGGCGAGATGCATCTAGTCGCCGGTAGCGAAAACCTCGCCGGAGCCAATTCAATGCCCTTCCGCCGCCGAAGTTTGCGATCTCAAAGAGTTCAGGTCGAGTGATAATGCGAATTTCGACGGTGATCAAGCCCGATCAAATTTAAATGCGAAGACCTTTTCTTCTGTCATTAGTCACAACATCTAGGCGCATTTGGACAATCGCCATTAAACATGTAGGTCTTTAGCTCTTAAGTTGCGGTCACGGATGAAGCCAAAGCAAAAAGCGGGTCAATAAATAATCCGACCACCAACTTTCGCCCCCACCCAACTTTCTCTTCCCACGCTCGCAACGCATTACTCCTCTCTAGGGGTGTCAGAACCGAACCGAAAAATCGAATCGAGATATGGACCGATCGAACCGAACCAAAAAAAATTTCGTGCATTTCGGTTCGGTTTCTTCTACATCTGGTGCTTTCTCTCTCATAGGGTTAGAACGAGTGAACTGAACCAAATTGAACCCTTAACGGTTCGGTTCGGTTCGATTCTTCGGTTCGGTTCGATTTTTCAAGAAAACCAAACCGAACCGAACCGTTTACACCCCTACTCCTCTCCACGAGCATCGTACGGTAGAGAAATAATAACACAAACAATCCTTAGACGTTGATTTAATGTATAACGTAATTTCTAAAATTTTAATTTATTTAATATAATTTATGAAATTTACTTCAATGTTCAACGTAATTCAAAACTTTTAATTCATTTGATGTGATCTCTAAATGACAACATCGAACGATTTCAAATAGTTCAGGAACTAAATTATTGAACGTGTATCGAAAATATAGGGACCATATCGAACAATTAAACTGTTTAGAGACGACATTATACATCGGGCTAAATTTCGCAAATTACATAAATAAATTAAAAATTCAAGGATCATGTTAGACGTAGAGCCAAATTTTGGGACTATTCGTGTCGTTTTCCTAGTGGATATAATAAATGCACTCGCATGCATTGGACGAAAGGCGATCTGCGCAGAGCGCACGCGCGAAAAGCTGCAACTGTTACAAAACACAAATCCAACTTCTCACTGCTCGCCGCAATTCTGAACGGTTGCTATCTCCAAAGATTGAGCCTTCGATCACAAAACCGTTCTCACGCGTGGTTCGTTGCTCTTCTTTCGTTCCTGCTATTCGAACCCTTTCGAAAAGATGGGCGCCATTCCGGTAGTAAATTCGAAGATCTGTCGCCGTCTCATGGGGCCCGAATACCCGTCCTCGTCGTCGTCGTCGTCGTCAAAGCTCGGTTTTGAGACGGTCCGTCTTCGGAATCGAGGCGGTTCATGGGGGTTACGCACGGATCATGGATATCGGCTTAGCCTTTTTGGCGCCAATTAAGGCGGCGGAGTCTAAAGGAATCGCTTGCGCCGATGATCGAGGAGGTAAAACTCGTGAATTTTTATCGAGGAAAGGTTTACTGCTCTTCGTGTGACCTTCTGCTTTCGGAATTGTTAATGTCTGCTCACAACTTAACGTTGATCTTGGTGCGGTATATATTTCCCACTTTATTAGTTTGTTTGAGCAATCTTTTGACTGGCTTTCCGATCAGGTAATACGGTTGGAAACTCGACCAACATCAAGTGGCACGACTGTCCGGTCGACAAACTTGCGAGGCAAGAACTACTCCAGCAGAAAGGTTGCGTGATATGGATCACCGGGCTCAGCGGTTCAGGTCCGCTACGATTTGTTCATCAAATAGTTTTAACTGGGCGTATGATATTTCCTTCTCAGCTGACACCCACCCCACTTTAGAGTCACTTCTCTTGCTTACTAAAATAGAAACAGCACTCTTTTTCATCGTGGGTTCGCGGCAAAGTTCGCAAATCATTCCATTACTTGATACAGTCGTGCCGGATTCAACTTGCTTTGATAGTGCTGTACAACTTGATCGATCTATCTAGTACTGCAAATAGGAGCTTCCGTGGATCCCCATCACGTCCACACTGTTTTATGAACCTAGGGGCAGAAAGTGAAGAAATAGTAAATGAAACGTCGAGCTTTTCAGTTCAGATCGCCAGCTTAGTTTTCCCCGTGGATTCGGTCGATTCCATTTGTTCTTTTGAGGGTCGAAGCTGACGTGCTTTTTTGTACATTTATAATTTGTCACACCTTGTGTTCTCTTCCTAAGATCTCATATAAGAAAAAAGAAAAAGGACATCGTCTATGTTGGGAAAGGCCTTTCGACAGCAAGCAAGCTGATGCAGTGGCCAACATCTCTGGTCTCTAGGAGTTGGACAAGCGCGTAACAACTACTGAGGACTTGTTTTTTAATCCTTGGAAGGGAATATCGCATGTTGGGATAAGTGTTTCAGATAGGGATCCAAATGATGCATCTAGACTCTCTAAGTGCCTCTATGTAGAGCCGAGAAAGGGTTTTTCGCCCGGGCCTGGTTCGCAAAGTCCTGCAGTTAGAGCAGAGCCGTCTTCATCTATAAGAAGTCGGGAAATTCCTAGGGTTAGCTTATCTCAGAAGTGACGAATTTCCTAAGGCAAGGCAGGCTTTTGTTGCTCAATTACCTCGAAACATTGTGAAAATGCATAGATCCTATATACTCTCATGAAGGATGATGTTGTGTGTAGTGGCAACGTAATCCTCATGCCCTTGGCAATGTGGGGACTGTTTAGCAGTTGTAAACCCTCTTCATTTTGACCCAACGTGGATAGACTAAATATAACTAACTCATTTATGACCCAATCATCTGGGTTAAGAAATGGAACAAAGAAGGCGACGAATTTACCAGAAAAGGCTTTTGTTGCTTTACATCAGAATGTCAAATTAATGTGGTAACGTTTTCCCATGTGATGTGGGGACTGTTAACCCCCAGATGGAATGATCAAAACCCAGAATGGAAGGCGGGGATTTTAGAGGAATTTACATCAGAATGTCAAATTAATGTGCTTTTTCCCGTGAGACTTAACCCCAGATGGAATGATCAAACCCTGGAAGTTTAGATTGAAACCTCCGAAACCTACCCTCGGATTTTAGTTAGTCAACAAATGGGGGATCGGATCAAGTCAATGAATGAAGTAGCCCCTAAGTCCTAACACAGAGTTGGGCGTACCTCTATGGATGATCATGTTATAATGAGAAGGACCGGCAAGAAGTCTGGCAGGAACGTCGTCCTTCTTAGCAACTTGGAGGTTCGATAATAGAACTGCCGGCGCCGCTCCGCGTGCTTCTAGTTACTTGAGGTGCAATCTTCAGATGAACAAAGCACTTAAAGCAAATTTAAGACAGCGTCCATTGGCTTGGGGGTGACCATTGTACATCAATGATATCAAATGGCTGGTTTGGTTGTTTCAGACACAAAGTCATGTTTTGAGAAGCAAGACTACTTTGAGATTTTGTTGCAGCATACCAAATATTTAGCTTGGCCTCAATTATAGGAAAGAGCACCTTGGCATGCGCCTTAAGTCATGGCCTGCATTCGAGAGGAAAGCTAACCTACATCCTTGACGGCGACAATGTGCGACATGGCCTAAATAGCAACCTTAGTTTTACTGCAAAAGATCGAGAAGAGAATATCCGGAGGATAGGTGAGAAATTTGCTGGTTCATCCTTTGGAATTATTTTTCAGGGAGATAGTTAGTTGACCAACGGTGAGCTTTGTATCGTCGTGACTTCCAGGGGAGGTGGCTAAGCTCTTCGCCAGATGCCCGGATCATATGTGTAGCCTGTTTAATCTCTCCTTACAGAAAGGACCGTGCCACGTGACATGCGCTTTTGCCTGAAGGAGGATTCATCGAGGTCACTCGTGACTCTCTGCGATTCCAATCTTAGCCCTCGTTTTAATTTCTGATATTCTTTTCAACTATATCATCCCCTGTTCCAAAGAGGATGCATTTCCTGAAAAGCTTATCGTAATTTGCAACAGGTGTTTATGGATGTTCCGCTCCAAATTTGTGAGGCAAGAGACCCTAAGGGCCTTTACAAACTAGCAAGAGCTGGAAAGATCAAAGGTAAAGTTCAGACTTTGGGCTGCATTGCAGCTGTTGGCTGCTTTCTTCTTCATGTTTTGCTTGGTTTGTATGGGGTATCTCGGAATGATACTCCATCAGCCTACTTGCTTAATTAGCCGGAATAATAAGATCCAAAGTTCTGTTTCTACGAACTGCGATTCCGGGTGCTGGCTCTGAGGTTAACCAGATTTAGCTTATTGTGAAACATTTAACTTTGCAGGTTTTACGGGCATAGATGATCCTTACGAACCACCGCTGGATTGCGAGGTGTGTTCGTCCCTATCCAACTAGAAAACACCAATAAATATCAAGAAAGTTATTACTTTCAAATAGAACACTTAAACCACAAAATGAACCATCTTAAGGTTCAAAAGCTCTCCTTCTGGATCTCAAGGCAGGCCACACAATTTTCAGAAGCAATTATCTGAAGATGGTTTAAAGCATGTCAATGTGTTGCAGATAGTGCTCCAACAGAAGGGATTGGACTGCAGCTCTCCTCATGACTTGGCTGAGAAAGTCATTCTGTACTTAGGAAGAGAAAGGATACCTAGAGGCCTGAAGCTCTAACCAATAATACATACATTCCAAAGGCAAAACAAATCAATTCCCATTTAAGACAAAAAGAAATGAAAAGGGCACCATTTCTGGGTTAGTGCCCCTGATTGTGTATAAACAAAATGTAAAACATAATTGTAATAAGTGTTCCGATCAAATGAGCAACAAAGTTATTCGTTTTGAGTATTCCATTTATAGTTTAAAAGATGTGCGGTCTGCTAATTGGAAAATACTCCTTATAGCTTGGAAGAAAATCAGTTCCTTCAATTTCTGTTTCACTCGAGTGTTTTCAATCAACATTTGTATTTGCCCATGATCGGACAAACCACTCATTCATTTTCATGGTTTAGCTTTTTTTTGATGCCTTGGGTCTAACATGGTTATGGAATGAGCCATGAATTGAAGCTGCAAAGATTCGTAAGATGACGTTTATTTGAAACATAAATGGAAATGTGAGCTTCAAGACAAGCAAATGTTCAGACAGCAGATGGCGCCAATAATCACCAGAACCAAACATGAAGGGAAAGGAAAAACAAATTACTGGAATGCGCAAAATGATGATACAAGATTCATGATTGGATCAAAGAGTCATGCAACTGTGGAAGCATCATACTTTATTAATTTGCCCTTGACGCTCAAGTTGCATTTCTTTAGCGATAGAACGTAGCCACCTCTCCCCTCTGATCCTCTTCAGTTCCGCAACCCTTTCTTCCTCTCTTTTCGCAGCTGCTTTTGCCGCCGCGTCTCTGGCTTCTAATCTCGCCAAAGACTTCTGGCTTGCAGCTTTTGCTGCACCCATTACATCTAAGCCATCGATGACGACTGATTGGAGTTGCCTCTTGAACTGATAAAAAAAAAGACCAAGTAGAAGTAAGCAAGTATCAAAATAAGGAAAGTAGAAACCAAAGTCCGACCAATAATTTCACCAACCACTCCCCAGCTATGTCATCTGGGATAGCTACCAACCTTTTTTGATTTCTCATTGATCTCTTCTCCGGGTAGAATTCTCGGTTTCTTTTTTGGTCCTAGGGGTTCATCTGCCGACATTACCTAATTTTCAGTACACATACAAGCAGTGACATGGCACTTTGCAGCTTGACAAGCAAATAACACCAGTGTATGATCAAATACCAAAATCAACCGATGCATCAAACGTCATGTGAGAAGCAGCTTCATTAAGTTAAGATAGGTACCACCAAAGGTCACAAGGTAAAACAGCATTGCTCTCGTAACAATTACTTGAAGCTGGAAAATCAAATCTTTGAAAATTAACTAGTCTCATTATTAGTAGCAATATATTGTAAGCATGATGGTAGAAATACGTGGTCAGAATAACATTAGTCTATCTGCTTGACTATGAGGAGCCAGCTGACAGAACCGCTCTCAGTGATGCATGATGCATCAGTGACTGAATTTCAGTCTGTGTTTTACAACCAGAACGGAAGATACCCTCACTAAAAGGGATTGGACATAGATCAAATAGAAGTACTTACCAATTCGATCAAACATGATACCACGGGGTGCAGTTCTAAACAGTTGAATCCCACCTCCATCATCTTCTCTGTCACTATCTTGGATGTTAACTGGATTGCTCACAATTTCCAAGTTTCTCTCTACGATGTCATCCAGAAGCTTTTGTGCCTGCAGAGAAGATTATCTGCATCACAAACTGACAACTCAACAAGTTGAATCACACTTAACTAATGCACTGAAAGCAGGCAATAAAGAGGAGAAAGGTTGCACATATATTTGATAAGCTTGCATAGAATCTTGCTGTTCATCTGTCTGTATCAAAACCATCCTGAGTGTGAACTCTCGTACCACAAGTTAGAGCCCCAGAACGCTTTCGTTTTGATAATCCATGTAGAAACAGATCCACGATTACAAAGAATATACTTGTCTTACATAATATACATAGAAGTTTAGTTTGCATCGTCCACTGATGGTTATAGTGAACTCCTGTAGCAAAGTTTAAATCTTGAATGTCATGGAATGCACGATGTAATCCCATTTCTGCTTAATACTTCTCCATCAAATATAGGCTCTTGCTCATCTTTAGGTCGAACTGCTACAACTTTAAATGAGCTTGCAATCAGGAATTGTGACGATGTATTACTTCTTCATCTGCAAGAAGTTCTTCCAACAATTTCAAACCTCAATCTTTTTTAAAAACATGTACGCATATACACTACGTTTTTGTTCATGAGCCAAAGTTGAAGTGAAGCACTTTGTGTTTATGATCTGGAGTTGTAAAAGAATTTTGACAAATACCAGCGCTACAGATACAGAACTGTTGCCACATGGCAAGTTCTCACTCGAAGTTTCTTAAAACAATTCATATTGATCGATACAATGATGAACCCACCAAAATATACAGTATATTACACATCCCCATGGAATTACGTCATATATATCATCCACTATAGTCAATTTCTCAGGATGTTTTTTCTTGTGCTTATCAATATTCACAGTTAGAAAGTAGCCTGCACCACTTTGGGTTCCTCTGAATTTCCAGAGACTTGGTGCTCAAATAAGTAAGATTATTTCAAGATTCTGGTTGGGAGCAGCAAAATCAAAGGAGACTGCAGTGGATGGGATGGAACAAGTCAACCTTGCCAAAAGGAGAAGGAGGAATGGGTTTCAAAGATTTGCAAGTCTTTAACAATACTTTGATGTTCAAGCTTGCCTGGAGGATAGAGCTACGTGTTTTTAGGTCAAGTTGTTAAAGGGCTTGTATTTTCCAAATGATTGATCTCTTTTACGCCGGAAAAGGAGGAAGATCATCATTGGGATGGCATAGCATACTAGAAGGAAGAAACTATCTTGATGAAAGGTAGCATGTAGAAATGGGTAATAGTGAAAGAATATGGTGTATGGAACCATAAGCTGGTTCAAAATGGAGCGTTTCCTGTTACATCTGCTAATATTACTTGAAGGAGAAGCCAAAAATGAGCAAAAGGAATCAACAGCAACCAAAGAGTAAAGAAAGCCATATGGAGTACTGACAGTCCAACAAAAGTGAGGACATTTCTATAGTGTTATCATGTGACTAACACTTATGTGTATAAATTGGGCGCTTGGGATTGAAGATAAACAAAGAAAGGATTACTTCAGTGCCCATATGAATTAAGGAATTCCTAGATATTTTCTTGTGAGAATTAAGGAATTCCTGATAAGAAGGACATGCAGGGAACAAACGCAAGGCTGAGTTGGCATAACTAGCAGGAAAGACGCAGAACTGCTTTTAAGGAGGAAATGCCAAAGCTAGAAAAAGAAGTAAGGAAGTTTCAAGAAACCCAGCTGGAACTTTGCCAGTAAAAGACAAACAATGCAGACAAATAAAGAAGAAAAGAAAGTAATGAGGAATGGATCCCACCAGCAAGCAATTAAATCAAAGTGATTGTGATCGAGCATTTGATGAATGCACAAAAGCAGTATCACTGGGTCTAATAGCAAGAAATTCCGGAGCTGAATTGATTGCCGGAGCTGGGAAAATTGTGCAGTCCACAAGTTCAGAGATGACAGAGGCACATGCTGTTCTTGAAGGAGTACAACTGGCTAAGGAGCAAGGATGTCACCGAGTCATTGTTAAGACTGATGCAGAAGCTGTGCTTGAAGACCTGGCAAGGACTAGGAAAGATACAAACTGAATGACGAAACCAGTGTTAATGAGATGGATGGCAGCAAGCTTAGTTTTTCTGAAAAGAAAGGCGATGAATGCACTAATTGGGTAGCAACGTATGTTATGAGGAAGAGGTGTCCTAGCAACTGGGTAGAACTACTGCCATATTCCCTTTTAGAACTTCTTCATGCAGATGCAAGAAAGGCAGCACCTCTATAAATTGATATAGTCTGTGTTCACTGAATTGTGGAGAAAGAAAGGGAGTTATCAGCTGAAAATAGAATTCCCCGGCACCACATGACGGAAATTTGGGGAGCCATTAACAAGTACAATAGTGCCCCATGTACCTGTCTGTACCTTTCAGCCACTAACTTAGATAACCACAAAACTTCAATCTGAATACCATAATTCTGCTAGAGTTCCTATAATTATCCAGTTTCCCACCAGTGCAGAGCAGAGATTCGGGTAGTATCATATCGGTGTCAGTCATTAGTGTCATTTCATGGCGTTGTTTAATGCATATCTTAAAAATGGCTGATTCAACTATGCCAAGGAAAGTTTTTCAGATAGTATTTATATCAGTTTTGAGGAGCTAGTTCGCTGTGAAACAGCCTTGCCAGTTCCTAAACCAAAATTACTGAACTCAAAGGTAAGACCTCATGGCCTACTATAACAACATTATATTTCATGTTTCCATGTAGAACAGTATGATGCAGTAAACGAGGTTCTAAAGACTGGAAGCAGCATCAGGACCAACAGATTGCATCAGCCAGATAACAGAGACAGAAGGTTAAATGGTAAGAAGGGAAGTCAAGAACATTCACAAGAACAAGCCAACCTTGAATTATGGCCATAAATTTGCAACTTCACTTGGTACCTTTTTTCAGGTGAATGTTAATTATACCGTCAAGTTCAATAAAATATATCATGAATACCCTTGTTGGACTCAGCTACCCCCACTTTTATTTGAAAAAAAGAGGTGCAGAGACCACCAAGCATCCTCCTTTAGTCCTAGCAAAATGATCAATCTGAAGCTTCCACTTCATGGTGAACAATTATCAGAAGGATAAGGAAGGGCCAGCTAACGGAGTTGACGAGAAAAAACTAATTAATGATACAAGGATCACAGATTCAGAATGCTTTCCCAACACTAATGTTTGTGAATTTAGCAATTATAAAATTCCAATTATGCCAGCATCCTCAAAGTAAGTAAAAGCACAACCATCTTTTTGTAATTTGTATATAAACTTAATTTTGCATCACGTTTATCAGCAACTGATAAATCCCCTAATCTGGAAAATCAAGCAAGTGTTAGTCAGACTAAAAAGTTTCTCTTACATCAACACTTAGTTCCTAATATCCCAGCGTACACTATACCAAGGTTGTATAGCAGTATAAAGGGGAAACAGAGATACAATGAAACACACTAGACCAAGACAAATCTTACAACAAGTCTCACAAACGTCTAAGATTCATGTAGTACAGGGCTAATAAACTCCGGTAGTTGGTTACACTTTGGAGGCAAAGAATTAGCCACTTTTGCTATTGCCGTTTTGGTTGTCACGTAGATAGATGAATTGAAAAGACTTACAATATAGTCATGTCATGTTCTTGGAGACGAGAGTCATCAGAACCAGATATTTTACAAGGAACGATGGCAAATTATACTGACAATAGAGGGGCCTACAAAACGGGAGCTATTTTTGCTGATCAATCTAACTTATTATCACAGTTGTTGCGATTTTTCTCTTTTTCAATCATACGTGTCGCAAATATTTACTCTCTTAACATCAAAGTATCAATGACATTCTCCATCGAAAGGAGTCACGTTCTCCACACTCCTTAAATAATAGTACTTAATCATCTCCTGTGTGCCACTGGAAAAACTAAGAAAACAAGAAAATAGTTCCTGCATATACATTAGGTATATTCTGTTGGGCAACCAAATACCATCTGCTGGAAGTAGAGAAAGCAATCTATTTGAATTTCATCCAATGCGATGAGCTCCGCGAGAAAACCAAGAAGAGAGAGAGAGAGAGAGAGAGAGAGAGAGAGAGAGAGAGTTTGATAACCACTTTGGAGCAAGATTATGCTACCAGTCAATCAAAAACTGATGTAATCTACTTGAGGATAACTCCAAGTTTCAACAAGAATGCAACTTATCTCGTACCCTCTCTCTAGTTTCCATTTGGCATTCGCATTCCCAAGTTACCATTTCCTATTAAGATATAATATGAAAAGCAAATATTAATCACAAGCCCAAACTTGTGCTGCACAAAATCAATATTTGAGATTGGTTTTTTTTCTTTTTTTCTTTTTATAGAAAAACGCTGCTCAATCAATCAGCAAAAGCAAACTTCAGAAGCCATCATTCCCAGCACGGAGCTCTTCAAACTCTTGGTATAGTATCTTGGTTTCTTTAACTCCACTAATCTCGAACCTCCGAGTGGCCCAGTTAGTGAAGGCGTTGGAAGATTTTTGGTGCAGGGATTCGTTCGAAACCCACCAACGTATAAACTCGTACACGAGCTAAAGGCACAACTTCATTCATGGCTTTGCAAGATATTTCGTAGAGATAGCTAGCGGGGTCTCCATGCCCGTGCCTGAGTTACAAAAGAAAACTCCACTAATCTCCTCCAAAAACCAAGATTCATCAGACAGGAACTGATATCTTCCCATTGTTCCACAAAAGAAGACCCGAGCCGCATCGTCAAACCGTAAGAGAACAGCAGAATTCCTCTTCCACGTATCACGCACGATCAAAACTGACCGCCGAAACAGAGGAACCCGAGAGGGAGGTCTACGCAGTGCAAATTCACAAACCTTGATTTGGTAGTGCTTTGGCAACTGGGGTCTGCATTTGGGATCCGGGTCTTCTTCAAGAACCGGTCCGCAGAGCTTACCGTTGCTCCGCGAGGACGGCTTCGAGGTATCGCCGGCGCAATTCTTGGCATGGAAAGGGTCGGCGGAGGCAACGGAATCGATGGCGGCTTTCCACTCGGCGTCTCCATCTTCTTCGCCACTGCTGCTGCTGCTTTTTCTTCTTCTCGCGTGGCCCATCCGAGTGGAGAGTTGCTCCCTTCGCTTCGGCCGAAAACGCTTCGGCTCGCTTCACTTGCGCACCATTGACGTGCGGGAGAGCCTTTGGGCCGTCGGGAATCACGCGACGCCTACCGAATCTCTGGTGTGCGCTCGTTCGCATGGAACTGATATCACTCGAAAAAAAAAAAGACTGGCTTTCATGTGTATATATTATTAATTCAAAAGATTTGAGTTTTGTTTTTGAAAGATTATGCCGAAAAAGTTACACGCATTGTTTACTTCTTTTAATTGGGTGACCCTTTTCACGTTGATCAATGGAAGATATTGAGAAAAGTTAGGGAGATATCGTAACGTATCTCGAGAATGATTTACGTTCATCAAAAATTCTAAACTGATATATTTATAATAAATTTACTTTAAATAATTTTTTTATCATCGAAAATGTCAAATTGGTACATCTATGATAAATTTACCCTCTAATAATTTCTGTTAAATTTTATCATTAAATTCATCAGATCAGATGATACGTGACAATCGACGGTATACCGGTTTAAGATTTTACTCTCTCATAATATTAATCTAATTTAACCGAAATCATTAGAGAATAAATTTATCACAAGAGCATTAATTTAAAATTTTAGGTAAATTTATTATAAATATACTAATTTAAATTTTCCATAATATTAATCTCAAAACAAATAGAAGAAGAGGGCTTACAATCATTCCCACCTCATTATTCTGGAGCCCCAACTCTAACCCGACGGCCCACCAGAGCCCGATACCGACCCGACCCGATACGCTCGGGCGGGGCCTTCCTCGGCGGAGCGTAAAGGCCGCCGATGGTGAGCCGGCGACGACGGAACTCCAAAACGTCCAAAGATTTGAACCAGCTCGTCCTCCTATAAAATACCCCCCCGTTCTCCCGCTGCGGTTCCGGCGATTGCAGACCGCCGCCGCCGACGACTCGATTCTCCGCAGAGCTGTCGATCGGAACCCTAATCGGCGCAAGATCGGCGGGGTTGTGGTCTCGCCCTCGGTGGTCGGGGAGAGATGGGGAAGAAGCAGCACAGCAAGGACCGGATGTTCATAACGAAGACGGAGTGGGCCACCGAGTGGGGCGGCGCCAAGTCCAACGAAACCCACGCTCCCTTCAAGCGCCTCCCCTTCTACTGCTGCGCGTACGCTCTTCGTCCCTGCCTCGCTACTTTTTTGCATTGAGAATTGCGCTGCGTTTCGAAGGTTTTGCGAGCGAAAACCGTATGGAACCGTGTGTTGTTTCGGTGCAGGCTCACGTTCACTCCGTTCGAGAACCCGGCGTGCACCGCCGACGGGAGCGTCTTCGATATCATGTGAGTCCGATTGGTCCCCGCTCGCTCGTGTGTGTGTGTGTTTTGGTCTCTGATAGAGAGACGTATGGTTCGGGTGATTTCGTTGCAGGCACATCATTCCTTATATCAGAAAGTATGGGAAGCATCCGGTCACCGGAGCTCCGCTCAGGCCCGAGGATTTGATTCCTCTCACTTTTCATAAGAATCCTGAAGGTGAGTTTTCTGGTCGGTGTAGCCTTATAAAGTGGTAACCATAGCCTTTCGGCATCTGAGCGATATCTTGCGGTTCGAAACATTGGTGAGGTTGAATTTTGGCTCGGATTAGGTTGGCTTAAGTCGATAGAGAGAGAGAGAGAGAGAGAGAGAGAGAGGAAAAAAATAGAGTTGGGAAATTGAGAGGGTAAAGGACAGATTTGCCTATGGTTCAATATGTCCACAGATACTGTTTTGGCCTTAAGTTGAGTTGCACTGGCTGAATGGGACAGAATGTTGCCCAATTACAATCGCTGCGCGTCTGAATTAAGTGAGAATATTGGCTGAGAAGTTGCTTCATACCTAGATAGGCTGAAGCCATGCTTTGCTTTCGTGTACACTATTCTTTGAGGTCAAGGGCTAGCATGATGCTTGTGGGTGGCAATGTAGTCATAAGAATCAATCCGTGTAGGATTTTTGTGAATCCTTTATGACTTTCTATTTCAGCTAGAATTCCCAATTTTCTCGGCATCTGGGGTGATTAATGGGACTTGGAACGATTATGATAGTTTGGCTTGTCTGGATCCATTCTCAAATATGTCAATTTGTTGATGATGGTTCCGTCTTTTAAATTTTCCCATTTTGATTTGCCTTCTCCGTAGAGTTGCGCATATTTGTGATTTCCTCTTCTAGTCTGTGCATATGGATGTGAGGTTTCTCAAAAGAAGTTCAGATTAAAGGGTCCTTTTGGTAATGCACTTTGAGAGTATGCACTTTGAGAGTCCTTTAGTGATGATATGGCTGTTGACAAGGCCATGTTACTGTTACCACAAGAAACTAAAATATATAATGAAATAAAGTGATCAGTACGATTGCATGGGTTGTAGTGGTACATTAAAACATCATTTAGTGTTGCAAAACAGTAGAATGTAAGATCAAAGCAATTTTGGAGATTTCTTTAGTATGCCAATGAGGTTTAGTTTAGTTGAGCTTTCTTTGTCACGAGCAAATTGTGCTAAGGACAGTAAATGTCAAGTCTTCTGAAAGTTATAGCAGTAATATTTTTGATATTGTATGTCTAGGTAGATGTTGTCATTTTCTTGTTTTCGTGGTTGTTATAATATAAATTGGTCTGCGTTTTTGGAACTAATTAACTAATTGTCTTCTTCATCCTCTCAATTTTATGCAGGCGAGTTTCAGTGCCCCGTCCTGAACAAAGTTTTTACTGAGTTCACCCATATTGTTGCTGTTAAGACTACAGGAAATGTCTTTTGTTATGAGGTCCGGTTTCTGTTTTTCTTCCTCCCTGATATGTCTATATCCATTATTTTGTTGTGGGGTCCTTATTCTGGATGTATTCATTCCCGCTGCTCCTTTCTGTAGGCAATCAAGGAATTAAACATCAAGACGAAGAACTGGAAAGAATTGCTGACTGATGAACCATTCACACGGGAGGATCTCATTACTCTTCAGGTAGCTAAATGAGATAGATTTGCTGGAAAAACCTTGAGAGATTCTTGTTTCTATTGATGGACTTACCGGCCCTCCAATTTTCTTTTGTTTTACTGTAGTTTTTTATATGTTTATCTCTGTTGCTTTTTCCCGCAGAACCCAAGCACACTTGACAGCAAGGTACTCCTGGACTTCGATCATGTGAAAAATAGTTTGAAAATTGATGACGAAGGTTGGTTATAGGATTTCCTTATCTTCTAAAATTTAGTAAAGACAGAATGTGCTGCTAACTTTTGTATTACTACTTTTCAGAAATAAAGAAAATGAGTTCAGATCCAACCTACAACATAAATGTGACCGGTGACATCAAACAAATGCTTAAGGAGCTTGGCACTGAGAAAGGAAGGCAAACTGCCCTGCTTGGTGGGGGTGGCAGCAAGGCGCAAAATGAAAGGGCTGCCGCACTTGCTGCGATTTTAGCAGCAAGGTCACGAATAAAGGAGGATGCAGAATCCAATTCAAATGGTGAAGTTAAAGCCCCACAGGCATTCAGTATTGTTGATGCGGCTTCTGCTGCCGTACACGGGAGAAGTGCTTCTGCAGCAAAAGCCTCATCAAGTGATAAAACTGCTTCTCGGATAGCTATGCACATGGCTGGTGAGAGGGATGTTGTCAATGCAAAGATGGTTAGTAATTTCTATCTGCTGATCTCATTACTAAATGTAACAAGCTGTAAACCAAAGTTTCAGGTTTTAATATGATTTATAGACAGAAGATGTGGCCTGTGCTAAAGTTTTGTGCATGTTAAGATGCAGTGATACATCTGACTGAAGTCATTGATATTGAAATTAGTTTCAGATGGAAATCCATATCAAAGCCAAATTTATTCTGAATCTATGATTCTAGGCTACATTAAATCAGCATTCAGCTTACTAGAAACCAAAATAATGTACCACAATCAAATAAAAATACATTGAAACAGATGGCAAATCAATAGAATAAAAGGGAAAAGAAAACTGAATCTTAATTTATAATAGTCAGCAAAGTCAGTGAGAATTTATCAGTATGTCTGGAAAAGCATGGAGGAAGGTGATATCGAGTCCAATAAACTCTAGGATGAGTTTTATAGACCATGAAAAGCTGGGGAGCTAGAATAAGGGAACATATTGTCATCTTATTCATTAAAACCTATGCACTAAAATATATTAGGAAGTGGGCTCTAAAAATTTAAGGTCACTAAACATTAAAAAGAAATTTGGGAAAAGATGAATAGGGCGATGATCAATACAATGGCATGAAGAGACGGTAATAGTAACCAATGGAGTGAAGGAAATAAGCAAGTGGGTGGAATGTAAACCATGAACTGTTCTGAAACTTGTTCACCTCAGATGGAGAAACAAAGAGTGAGTTTGATTGTCGGTGAAAGAAGGGAGTCGAGAAACTTAAACGATAATGGGAAAAAACTGAAATATTTTTCCAGCTTTTGGTAGCTTCTTTATGTTTTCTTTCCCTTGGTAACATTTGATACTATGAAGAGATCCATGGGTTGTTTTCTTTTACTGTTGTCAGGAACTTTCAATTGTAAGTTCAATCTTATGAAAGGTAATAGTTACCAAACAATGTATATGATTAGGTTCCAAACAACATACTTTCTCTTCTATCTTTCTTGGTAATTGGTTGGCATGGTTGCACTGTTCTTGTCTTTCCCAACTTCTGTGGTCAAGCACCATAAGAGAATCAACTTAATAACTTCTAATCAGTAAAGTCCTGGATTTTAGATCATGTGAGATTCAGTCTAACCATGTCTCTGTTGGAAGGATTTGAAAGTTGCACATAGTGACTCATCATTTTCAGGCGTCGTGATTTTTGCTGTTCATAGGCCTTGCAGCCCGCTTGGCCCATTCCATCTTGAAGTGAAAATAGATGGACTTCTTAAAGTGTTCCACATTGAAAAACCCATCTGGCCTGAGTTAGCTAGTATGGTCTGAAAATGGATATTCATAAAGAGTATGCAGGTTTTAGTACCAAAGTTGGTATACATATTGAGCCTGCTCCACGCACCCTGCCCTATCCCAGCCCGCCATTTGTGCAGTTCTAATCATAACCTGAGAAGGTTCAAGAGATGGATATTTGGGAGGTCAATTTTCCATAGATAATTGCATGTGAAGTTACATCAACCTTCTTTCCGCATCCAATTTTGACATTCCCCATTAGTTGGTCACTGTGAGTACAAAGAAGGTCATCTCCATATGTTTTTCTTCGGAAATAAAAAACCCGGTCGGTTAACATTCATTGTTAAATTATTTGCAAAGAAGTCCTTTGCTTTAATCTCTCACTGCAACTCCTCCTTGCACTCGTTCCTCATCCATGTGTCCATGACTAGGTTACTTCATAGAGAATAAATTTCCAATTATATCTGGTCAAACTTGTTCTTGGAGTTGAAACCGTAGTGCTCGAATTGATATAATCTTCATTGGGGTTTGTCTAGTTTGCCAAGGATAGGCAAGGTTCTCTTTTGAGATGAACTGGTTAGAGAGTCGTAAAACAAATAAGAAAGGGTTATTGATGCGAAGATTGCTGGAGCCAGTCTGTTTAATTTTTTAGGACCGAGTTTAAGCAAGTTCTGAATGAGGTTTCTTTTCAGGTGAAGAGCCGCTATACCACTGGTGCTGCATCACGATCCTTCACTTCAACTTCATATGATCCTGTTACCAAAAATGAATATGAGTACATTAAGGTTGAGAAGAATCCAAAGAAGAAGGGATATGTTCAGCTGCACACAACCCATGGGGATTTGAATATAGAGCTGCACTGTGATATCGCTCCCAGAACATGCGAGAACTTTATCACACTTTGTGAAAGAGGCTATTATAATGGAGTAGCTTTTCACAGGAATATAAGGTAACTGCAACAATATTTCGGGTTCACAATTAATTTCTCTCAGTTCACTGTGCTCCAGAGATCCAGAATTTGATGTTTTTTTACTTTTGTTCCAGAAATTTTATGATTCAAGGTGGTGATCCTACTGGTACCGGGAGAGGAGGTGAATCAATCTGGGGAAAGCCTTTCAAAGACGAGTTGAACTCCAAGTTAGTTCATTCTGGAAGGGGTGTAGTTAGTATGGCTAACAGTGGTCCACACACAAATGGTTCACAGTTTTTTATTTTGTACAAATCTGCGAATCATTTGAACTTCAAACATACTGTTTTTGGTGGAGTAGTTGGCGGCTTGACTACATTGGCAGCTATGGAAAAGGTTCCAGTTGATGACAATGATCTGCCCCTGGTGAGTCATTCTATTTAGCAGTAGTCATCTTTTACTGATGTTGTTACTTTACGCAGTTGCATTCTAATGTTATATCAGTTTACACGCATGCACAAACACCTTGCACTTGCACTCAGAGTGAAGAACGTGCTTGAAAACAGTAGATCACCCTTTGAGGGAGAAATAGGACTCTTCAACATGTGTTGTTCATTCTTTTTTCGGGAAGTTACATTTTTTGTCCCTATAGTTTGGGGGGATTTTGCTTTTGTTCCTTATACTTTGTTCGATTATAATTTTAGTCCTTGTGCTATTCTCTGGCAACAATGCAAGTCCTTCCGTCAAAATTTCTGTTTAAAATTCACCGCGAATTGCTGAGTCAGCTCCAAATATTTACACATGGCACCTAAGCGTGCAAGCACAAATTACACTTTTTGTCCCCATAGTTTTAGGAACAATAAATTTGAGTCCTTGTACTTTGTTCTAGTGATGAAACTAGGCCCTGTATTATTTCTTTCAACGAAATATTAATAACTTTCATCACATTTTTATTCAAAATCTTTTGAAATTGTCAAATTCAAACTTAATTTGTAATTTCTTTGTTCACAAAATTGTATTCATCAATGACATCCTTATTTTTAGTTGAGATATATAGAACTGTTGTGGACTACTTCTAGAAAAACATAAATAACTTTTAAATATTCTAATCACAACTTTAACTCACTATATAATAGGCTAAATACGCTAGACAACTTATGGGAATTCTTCTGATTCAATCTCAACCCTTGAATATTAAATAGATTTGAGAAAGTCTCTTCAACGGTTACTAATAGAACCACCAATATTAACCATGGAGACTCATACACATGATATCATGTATGTAAATAATAGCAAATCTCGTAAAATTTATATTTAGAATTAAAATGTAAAAAATCTTACTTAAAATCTCATCAAGTAATGGTACGAGAACTGGAGTTGTTGAAAACACAAAATACTCATGTGTCAGGTGTCGGTGCCGACTCAACAATTTCCAACATAGTTTGAATGGAAATTTGATGGAAGGACTTGTGTCGCCGGAGGATGGTACAAGGGATACAATTATAACCGAACAAATTACAAGGACCTATAAAAAATTCCCCCCAAACTACAGGGACCAAAATTGGAATTTCCTCTTTTCTTTTCACTTGTCAAAATTCCTTTGAGATTTGAAAGACACATGCACATACACCCTGCGCTAGTATGCACACTGAAAAATGTGCTCCCAAGCTATATGTCATCCTTTCGGGGAGAAATAGGACTCTTCACTGTTTGGATGTTCGGTCTTTATACCAGTTTGCTGTCACCTATTGAAATTCCTTTGAGATTTGAAGATAATGAAAACAGATGATCCTTTCCCATACCGTACTGGTCTGATTTGGAAACTCACACCCAAAGGAACTGACAAACTTATAACAGTGAATACAAACATACTGCTACCATGAATAGATCTATTATTGTGGTCTTTTGTCATTTGTGCAGGAAGAGATCAAGATAACAGGGGTGACGGTATTTGTCAATCCTTATTCTGAACCTGATGAAGAAGAGGAGAAAGAGAAGACTGAAAACGACAAAGCAGCTGAGGATGAAGAAAATGTTAGTAATTAATATTTTGTTTTGTTTGACTTTAAGAGCATTTCTTGTGGATAATGTCTATGCGGTCTGAAAGACTCATGCTGTTTTGATATCTCTGTAGGACAAGGTGGGGTCATGGTATAGCAATCCAGTACCTGTAGGGGGTGGCCAGGTAGGGAAATATTTGAAAGCGAAGAGTGCTCCAGCTGGAACAGCTGTCGCCGACGGTGGGATGGCAGAAAGTGGTGTAGTGAAGAAGAGGAAAGTAGGAGCCTCAACAGAATACGGTAACTTTTCTTCTTGGTGAAGAGTTTTCTGTATGGTTATTTAGAGTGTCTCCATTTTGTACCCTTTGTGCAGATGATGCATCTTTTTTTTTCTTTTTTCCCGGTCCCTGCTAATATTGGCAATGGCAAATTATTCACTTGTATATTGTTCTTCAGTGAGATTTATTGCAGTCATTAGGGCCCCTTCCATGAAACGCTTTCCTCTCCAAAATTTCATCTGATCCCAGGAAGAATTCATAATTGGGAAGTAAACTGCTGTAATCTATTTAATCGAAGCAGCTGTGCAATACTCGATTCGCAAGATTTCACTGTGAAATCCGAATTACCATCAGTACATTTGCGTGTTTGTGGAGTTTGATGGGCTGTCGAGGGGGATGCCTGAATTTATACTTTGCATTCTGGCTAATCAAATCACTGTGTGAATTAGACTAGTCAGCACAGACGCAGCAGCAGCAGCTTGGGACTTGATTACCATGATATTGTCGTGATTTCCGGATTACCATCTGTGTCCGTGCGCGTCTGTGGAGCTTGATGGGGCGGTTTCACGGGATTCGAGAATTTTACTTGCATTTGGCTACTCAAATCGCTGTGAATCAGGGTCTATCGCAATTTCTTTACTTGTCTTTGGTCTCTGGAGATGTCCCTCTTATGTATCCCTTTTTTTTTAGCTTTAGGCAATCTCTGAAAAAGTTTAAAAAGCTAATTCAAAGCGATAAAAAGATTTGTCGACTAAAGGCTTTTGCATCAACGTGAATGTGTAGGTCTGAGTTCATTGATTTTCTGGAGTCAGAGACAGGCACTCAAAAGAACACCCATCATATAAAAATCTCTGAAAGCGAGGAGACAACCTTTTTCTTTTGGGCACTTTGATGAGGAGCTGATTTGATGCTCGTTTCCTTTTCAGGTGTCAGGGTTTTTTTTCCCTAAATAAAGGTACTTTTATTTACTTTATCGTACCATTGCATCTTTGAGGATACAAAATCATAGCCCCAATTCAAAAAAAAAAATACAAACTTTAGGTTGAATAATAATTTCGGCTTTAATTTTTTTGTCTTATAAAAATTACCAACTTTCACTCTTATTCCAAATTTGATCTCCTGTTGATTTTCTTTATGAAGTCATCCTTATTTGAGAAAAAAGGTTATGGTCGTGAGCATAGTGTATCTCGTCCATGGCGTCTGTTAATAAGTGGTGATCTACAGCTTCAAATTACGAGTCTAGCCAAAGAGATATCAATATGGAGATTTTTTCGACTTGTCGTTGAATTGAAGGAGACGATAATTAGCTTCACCATTATCTTTCAAGCTATGACTCAAATAAGAAGATATTGAATAGTGTTTTAAATCCAGTTAGCAAGTCACGTGGATTTATTGCTGAGGCGAATTAGTTAAGTTGGACAATCAATGATTCTAAATCAAGGAAGGTTGGATTTGAGATTTTTTACGAGACAAAAAAAAAGTTGAGGTCGGAATTATTATTCGACCTAAAGTTTGTTTTTTTTTTTTTTTTTGGAATTAGGCCCAAAATCAAAGCGACATGAATAGTTGTTTTCGCAAGTTCTGCCTATTTGTGCAAAAGGGTTAATGACATCGTAGGTAATTGAACTTTTTTTCAATTTTCCAATTAAGTACTCAGACCCTTTTTTAAATTCAGTACCTCGACTTTTTCAAAAGTAGCTAAATGAGAGGTTTTCGTCAAATGGAGTGTTCGGTCACACAATTCTCTTAAGTGGATTGTCTATAATATGACTATGATGTCATGGACGGATGCTCATTTAATTTCTCCATCTTAGCGTGTATAATCTTTTTCCCTTTTCTTTTTCTTGGTTCCTGACCTGCAGCTTCGATAGCCCACGATCCGTAACTTCCATCATCGCCTCCCGCAAGTCCGTCGATCGTCGCCCTTCCCTTAGCCGAACCGCTGGCATGTCTGTTGTTGACCTCCACGATGACCGGATGGCGCGACATCAAGCTTGACCAAATATGCGCCCATATATGGCGCATTGTCGAGCTCGATCAAATCCGGTGCCTCCCCAGAATGGTGGGAGCATCCCTTCTGTGACCGCAAAGCACTACACCGTGGCCAAGATCTCGGTGGTCGAGAGGTTGAGCTTGAAGCAACTGAAGGTGGATCATCATGGTATGGGGAAAATTGTCCAAAAAGTTCTAAATTTATTACACTTTTGCCAACCTGGTCTTAAACCTTTTAAGTTTGCCAATTGAGTTATAAACCTTTTCACTTCTTGCCAATTGAGTTCATCTCGCCAATTTTGGCCACCCGGAGCTGACGTGGACGCCATTCGGGCCATCTGACAAATGTTGACATGGCAATTTTTTATAATATTTTAAATATTTTTTCGATTTTTTTATTTTTTTTATTATTTTTTATGGTCTTCTTCCCTCTAACCAAGCCAGAGGCAAGAGGCTGGCGAGGTTTTTGGCAAAGCTCGCCCCCACTGGCCATTGGCAAGGGCGATCCTTGTCGGCCCCTAATTAGGTGAGGTCGAAACTCACCGTCGGCTGGCGGGGTTTCTGGCAAAGCTCGCCCCGCTGGCCACTACTGGCAAGGGTGAGCCTCGTCGGCCCCTAGCTAGATGAGGTCGAACCTCACCTAGCGACGGTGAGGCCGACCTTGCCTAACAACAATTTGGTCAGCCTCTCACCTCTAGTGGGTCCGAGGAAGAAGACTAGAAAAAAATTTGAAAAAAATATTAAAATATTGTTAAAAAAATTGCCACATCAGCATTTGCCGGATGGACGGCATCCACGTTAACTCCGGGTTGTCAAAATTGGCCAAATGGACTCAATTGGCAAGAAGTGAAAAAAGTTTATGACTCAATTGGCAAACAGAATTGTCAAAAGTTCAATAGGTTTAGAATTTTTTGAACAATTTTCTCTCATGGTATGTGGAAGAGACACACTCAATACAGGAGTTGTGGTGCTCAAGGGTCATCTCCATCGTGATGGTGCTCATCACATCGAGCTCCATCGCAGCAATGATCAATGGTCCCAGAGGGGGCATGTAGCGACAAACATTGGGATTTGATAAGATCGTCAAGTTTGGCTAGACCACGTAGTAGATCACGCTACATATAGAGTGGGCAATACTTCACTTACCCATAAATAAAGACCTAACTCTATATCAATTTGATTTGATTCAAATTGGTCCTTATAGCCAGTTTCATGCTTTGGAATCCTCGGAGAAATGTTGTGGAGAAATCAGATGGGGTTTGCCATCGTGGCTAAGTAAAGAAAGTGTCAAACAAAGTTTGCTGAGACAACTTTGTCCATTTTTGGCAATTTTCATTAATTAGCTCTAGGTGAACTTTTGATTTAAAGAACAGAGCTCTCAAGTCTCTTCTGACCATCTGACCAAAAGAAAATCTCTTGTGACCTAAAATGCTCCAACGTGCTATATTTGTCCCAAAGTGGGAGTTGAGGGTTGGCCAGGGAATCAAATCGCTCCCAAATACTGTCTCTACTTCTTAAGCTTATTTTTAAGAAAAATATTGAGAAGCTAATTGTAAATCTCCAAGAGAATGTTGATGTAATCATTAGAAAGAGTGCATTAAGCGTAGAGTAAAGTGTGTATTTGTAGAGTGAGCTATAGTCTGTCGTGGACAGATAACTTTATACGTAAACGTTGTTAAAGACTTCAGAGATTGCACTACTGGATTCCAATCTTTTTATTGGATTGTTAAAACCGGGAGAGTGGAGTAAGCGAGTAGAAAGGCCAAACCATTGTTTTGTACGAAAGAATTTTAAAAGTCCTATGACAACCAATTCGCCCTATTCTCCATTGCTAAGTTCAGGCCATTTCGAATAACTTTGTAAAAAGCTAAACCAACCCTTAGAAAGGTTCAAATAGCATTCCAAAGGGCTATTTGAGCCTTTCGAAGGGGCTAAAATGGTCTATTGAAGAACTTGCTGACAGCAACTATGTAAACTTTACCGTCTCTTGTCTGTTCATGTCAAAATGAATAGAGTTGCCTATATCCGTGGAGAGGATAAGAGGAGCTTTGATTTTCGTGATCGCTCTTCACAGGACGAATTGAAATCATCTATCCACAATTTGAATTTTGACCAATATTCACGTTGATATAAACCGATATACAATCCATTTTGAATATAATCTGGATAAATGTTTATTTCATTAGCTCATCCAATTGATCAATATCTTGTTGCAAATATGATCTTGGAAGATTACAAATCCGAATCGTAGTTTCATTGAATAATAATAACAATAATTGGACATACAATTCATGTGTGTGTGTGAGTATATAATTATGATGAATGCTTATATGTTATGTGCATGTGACCATTAGAGAAAACCAAAACAAATTGAAAGCCAAACACGAAAGCCCATATAATGATCATTTAAGGTCATTTCTCTTTTCGTCACAACTTTTCAATTTCCTCCTTTTTATATATAGAAAAAGTTAGTCAGAATCTGGAAAGGGATGATTATCTTCTTCATCCAGGCATGTGACTACCTAATTTGAGGCATAAGACTTATAGTTACTTGATTTTTCTTAGCGTAAGTCAACCTCATCAAAATTTTAATTTTGATTGAAGGGTACAATTGGGTTCATGCTTTTGAGATGACACCGCATTTGACCAAATCGGAAGGTTGGATTGTTTGATATCGCGATCTAAAACCGTGACCGTCTAATCTCTATAGGGTCAAGAAATTTATGATTTTCGCTGATCAGGGATGGGATCCCGCAAATCTGGTCATGAGCTTTCTAATGCTTCGAGAATTACTTCGATCGAAATTTTCTTGAAGGCGATATTGTAATTTTTTATCTTGACCATCCATGTGCCACAATCCGCCCCAACCCTTTTAGAAAGTCGAACCACATTTCTAGAAATCATAACAACATTTCATCAATCATTCATGTAAATTCAATATTGGGTTATGAAACCTGGCAAAAATAACCCAAAAGTCTATTGTAACAAGTAGAGGTTTTCAATGATTTGGTTAGTGCAGAAAAACACTCCTCAGCTGATGAGAGCCTCTCAAAACCATGTCATGTTACTGTCGATTTTCACTTTCCTCTCCTCAAGCGGCTACTTCAATAATCTTTTGTTCTATTGCCAGAACAAAATTTAAAGAACAATTTTAACCAAAAAAAAATTAAAGAACAATCGTAGCTAAACTCCATCATTCACATAATGATTACGTGGTTTATATCAGTCTCCAACAGCTTTATGACAGATTGGTGAACAACTCTTAATCATCAGCATGGGGGGGGGCCTTTTAAACATCACCATCAACAGGAAAAGCTACTGAATTTAACCAAAGCACTCAGATGCATTAAAAAATGATGACCCAAACAAAAAAAAGTTTCAGAAAGTAAATTCAGCCACGTCATGCCACGTCAGCGTGTCTTACATTGACCTTGACATCTATGGCATTTTTATGGGGGCAGATGGCTTTGGCGGCAAGTCACATGCGGACAAGTCTTAGTGGTAAAATGGTCCCTCCTGTGCAAGATTGATGTAGCTGTTGGTCATTAAAGACTAAGCTGTTTGATTAACATCTTAATTAGATTATGAAGTCGCTATCGGGCCTCATCAGTCCATGAATAAGAAAAGCATGATAAGGATTTGAACAGTGACATTTCATCTAAAATTTGCAAAATAATCGCCAAAAATGAAGCTTAGTCAAGTGCGGGTGGGTCTCACTGAGAATATCCGTAAAGGCATCCGTCCGTTTAATCTGCCGGATTTCCCTTTTCCTATAGGTGTCTTAATCAACTAACCCTCCAAAGTATTAGCGAATTTTATATTGGACATTAAAATAAGACCTATCTAATCCAGGTTATGAAGTCTCATTGGGAATATCATTGAATATATTTTCTGGGAGGCCGAGTCATTAAGCTCCCCCTTCCAACAAATCCACGACCCACTTTTCATTCTTGACTCTCTTCGTTAATCTATTTATTAATTCATTCTCTTTTGTTTTATTTCAAAGTGCAAATCTTTTGGTTTTCAAGAAGGGCCATGCATGTGCACCTTAGCCATGCCTGGCCAAAACCCTCCACTCTAGGAGGAGTAGAGACAAATACTCCTCAGACATGGAATGTTTTTAATGATTGAGATGAAGTGACAACAAACACAAAAAGCCATGAAACCCTCTTGGGGGCAAAAGAATATGGCGCATGGACTCGTTTCCACGATGAAAAAGGAGATGATGCAACCGCGTTTATTACTTCACCACCATTGCCTGGAAACATAATTTGTAGCTCGCGTTTTATCTTTGATACAAAGCTCAATAGTGAAAGAAAATCTACTCAAGCAATAAGAAATCATCTTAATAAAAGACCCCAGAAAAAAAAAAGGACTCGAGAATCATCTAATTTTCCGAAAAATAAACTTAGCCAGCAAAATGCTCATATACCCTTATAGAGTATCCGACACATGTTTAACACGGACTCGTTATTTTTTATTTACCAATATAGACTAATTAAGGTAACTTAGAATACAACAATTTTTCTCCTTTTTTTTTCTTTTCCCTTATACAATGTCTCTCTAGCAAGAAATTAACTGATTTGGAAAGAAAAAGAAGATGAAAAAACAAGAAAAAACTATAACAAAAGGCTTTTGAATGTGGACTAATCCCTTCCGAGCAAAAGGAGATTAAAAAAAGCAAAAATGTGGACTAGCCAGTCTCATGAATTGAATGGCAGCAATTGGATTGGCAAGACTCGTGGAAGAGGTGTGTAGTGGGCGTGGTAATATATGGGAAAAGAAAAGAACATAGAAACGCGGGGGGGAGAGGGTGGGTCAAGTGGCTGAGACATGCCTAGTAAAATAGACATGAATTGGCGCTAAGTGCTATGAAAGGTATGGGCAGGGTTGTGCTTATAAACTAAATATGGGAGAGAGGGAAAAGGGTGAGAGGCGTGCTCTTGGGTTTGGGGAAAGGAAGGGGGGGTGGTGGTGGCGGGGGTGGTTGGTGTTTGTGTGTGACATCTTTTTGGTTATTTAGAATGCAACATGGGATTAATTGGAAAAAGGCCAAGGCAAGGCAAAAAGGCAAAAAGATCAAATGAATAAAGTGGAAGGGGGAATGCGTGTGGCAGAGTTTGGAGAGTGTTTGGGGGGCAAGAGATGTGAGTGCTTGTGGCAAAGAGTGAGATGGTGGGTGGGTTTGATGATGATGATGCACGCTGGCCAGCTTTTCTCTCTCTCTCTCTCTCTCTCTCTATTGGCACGCCTGCTCCCACTCAATTGCTGCAACATTCCTTCACTCTTTCTCAAGAAAAGAAGCAAAGAACTATTGGTGAGGAATGAGGATGTGTGTTGCTGCATAAGCTCATTCTCTCATGGAATTATTGTATATGAGAGATACAGTTTCTATATGTTACAGTGTGCAAGTTCCAAGTTGGATGGAATGTTTGTTCTATCTTGAAAACTTACCACGTGGGTGGATGTCGTTTTCAATTATTTGGGACCGTAGAAGGGACATTAAACCATCCTTGACCCTGAATTTGTCGGTTTCATAGGTTTAAGTCACCTTATACAATTTTTAGGATTTTTATTGAAAAACGATTGATAAATTTTTTGTCAATCTCCAACACGTTTAGCATAACAAAAGGTATGTTGCTCATTTCATTGGAGTTTCATGTGTCAGTATCTGACACATCCTATTCTACAAAGTAAAGACATAAAGTCACAATTACTGATGGAATTGGGTATCTATTTGGTATTTACATATTTGTGTAATAATTATTTTACAAGTACAAGCTACCTTATATATCTTTTGTAGGTTGCTTTGTATAGGGTACAAGTTATAGGGTACATGTGGGGACGACTCCCTGCCTGGAAACGGACCTTATATTCATCAGTTCTACATTTTTTATACCCGAAACCTATCTCTAACGTCTAATACTCATCTCACAACTCATCCAACTATGTTGATCGCGCAGGTCCAACAAATTGCATTCCATACCCATACTTCTTTAATCGATGATGCGATGGATATTAGGGATGAATCTATAACACAAAGAGAGATGTGCTTTTTTTATCTGTCTAATTTGGATTTCCTATATTTATTAAGACATTATTGGGTAGATCTAATAAACGAATACTCACAACAAATTTAGAAAGCAACAATGCTTTTACTAGATTTGTTTAATGGGCGTGGTATTATGATTGGCCTTAGAATATGAACGAAAGATTTACCACAAGACCCGAACCTTTTATAATGTACATGTCGTGGGATTTCATTTTTCCCCACGACTGAACTAGCATCTCGTAAAGCATGGGACAAGATCAAGACGATTAGAAAATTGTCGTCAACAGATTCCTCATAAATAAATAAAGGTCATTAAGAAATTACGTAAGCTCTCTCTCTCTCTCTCTCTCTCTCTCTCTCTCTCTCTCTCTCAAATTCAAATGAGTTAAAGCTAATCCACGAAAGAGGCCATGCGGGAAACGCTAGCCTAAGACTGGTCTATCCTTCATCATCATATTTCTGCAAAAAAGTGAAACAAATTAGCAAGAAAAAGGAGCACGAAGTCCCATCATTCCCTCCCCTTCATTCTTTCATCGGTTACCCCAAAAGGAAGCTAAAATTTTTTTCACACAACACTTAGATTCTCTCTCTCTCTCTCTCTCTCTCTCTCTCTCTCTCTCTCTCTCTCCCATCCGCTTTCTTGTGTTTTATAAGACAAGGTAAAATCCAACCTCAAGATCCTCCTCCTCTTTTTTTTCAAAGTGTTGTTCTCTTCCCATCCCACTTCTCTCTTCTTTAACAACATAATCGCCCATGCCTTGTGTTTCAGAACTTTGGCACTAAAAACCCAGAGAGAGATCAGTTTGATATCACAGGTACAAAAGTTTTCTTCTTTACTTTAAGAGAAAAAGGTTGAATATTTTGATGTGGGTCATTTGGGGGAGAGGCTCGAATGGATACCTTGTTTAGACTGGTAAGCCTCCAATCCTCCGATCAATCCTTCAACTCAAGCCGGACCTCAAGTAGCTCCAGATCCTCCCGACAAAACCATCACTACAATCACCAGCCAGAAGCAGACGAAGAATGCCTCAACATCTTCATGGATGAAGAAGACTTCTCCTCGTCTTCTTCCAAGCACTACAGCTATCCTTATCACCCAACCGCCACCACTACCACCCCTACCACCACTAGTAGTACTCATACTCCCACTCCCACCCACACATATGACCCCGCTGATGTATCCGTCTCGCCCGCCCGCGACCTAAACTTCGACTTCTCTAGCAAGTGGGCCTCCGACATCCTCCTCGAGGCCGCCCGAGCCATCGCTGACAAGAACAGCACCCGTGTCCAGCAGCTCATGTGGATGCTCAATGAGCTCTGCTCCCCGTACGGCGACGTCGAACAGAAGCTGGCCTCCTACTTCCTCCAGGCCCTGTTTAGTCGCATGACCGACTCGGGCGAGCGGAGCTACAGCGCCTGGTTGGCCGCGTCGGACAAGACCTGCTCCTTCGAGTCCACCCGGAAGATGGTGCTCAAGTTCCAGGAGGTGAGCCCCTGGACCACCTTCGGCCACGTCGCTTGCAACGGCGCAATCATGGAGGCCCTTGAGGGCGAGAGCAAGTTGCACATAGTTGACATCAGCAACACGTACTGCACCCAGTGGCCAACCCTGCTTGAGGCTCTGGCAACCCGGACAGATGAGACGCCACACCTACGGCTTACCACCGTGGTGGCCAGCAAGGCGAACGGCGGGGCAGGGTCGGGTGGCGTCGCAGCGGTGCAGAAGGTCATGAAAGAAATTGGGAGCCGGATGGAGAAATTTGCGAGGCTTATGGGTGTGCCCTTCAAGTTCAGCGTCCTGTACCACAGTGGCGACCTGTCAGAGTTGAATTTGGACGAGTTGGATATCAAGGAGGACGAGGCGCTGGCCATCAACTGCGTTGGCGCGCTGCACTCGACAACGACAATCAGCAACCGCCGGGACTTTGTTGTGTCTTCTTTCCGGAGGCTGCAGCCGAGGATAATCACGGTTGTTGAGGAGGAAGCCGACCTCGACGTGGGCGATGATGGGGTCGAATTCGTCAAGGGTTTCCAAGAGAGCCTCAGATATTTTAGGGTTTACTTTGAGTCGTTGGACGAGAGCTTCCCTAGGACGAGCAACGAGCGCTTGATGCTCGAGCGAGGGGCTGGGCGAGCGGTCATGGACCTGGTGGCATGCCCGCCGCACCACTCGGTGGAGAGGCGGGAGCCAGCAAGCCAGTGGTCAAGGCGCCTCCGAGGAGGCGGGTTCAACCCTAGTTTGTTCAGCGACGAGGTATGCGACGACGTGCGTGCCCTGTTGAGGAGGTACAAGGAAGGGTGGTCGATGATGCCATGCTCCGACGCCGGAATATTCTTGACGTGGAAGGACCAGCCGGTGGTTTGGGCTAGTGCATGGAGGGCTTGAGGATGATGAAGCTCTCTCGAGAAAAAAAAAAAAAAACAGCCATGGGGGAGTGTTTCACACGTGTGATGTGTTTTTTCTTTTTTTGCTTTTGGCACGTGCAAGGCATATGGGAAGATTTGTGGGTTTCTTGGTAGGGGGAAGGAGTTAGAGAGTAGGGGAATATTTGCTTGTCTTTGGACATTGATTTGTCTTGTCATATTTGTGATAATATTTCATTTTGTGGAAAGATAAACTGGTTTTGATCATTCATCTTGAGGCAAGTCGTGGTGATACATTTTCCTTTTTTTTTAAGTTAAGTTCGGTTTTATAGACTTAAAGACGTGTTAGCTTATAGAGATGCTAAATTGTGAACATATGGGAAGGGTCATACATCGTAAATATTCTTATAAAGAATAAAGTCGAGGTCATTACTTATATTTTGGTCAAATTAACTCATACGACAGTCAAGACATGGACCGCTCGATTGACACTTTGTGGATCCGTGGCCCTTTCTCCTCGTATATATAGGTTGGTCAATCAAAGTCATTAGCTCTTTTATCCATTTTTCTAAGAAGGAAGAAGTTGAATATTCGTAATAATTGCAATGTGACGAGGACACTCTTTATTTCTATAGAAGGCATCCACATAACTTTTTTTTAAAAATTCATGGCATAAGGAAAGACTCATGAAGCATCTATTGAATTTTCAAATTGTGAAATGGCTCTTGATGAGTGTGACATGTTCAAATGCGCGTCTTTACAAATTGACCACTTCTCTTCCCCTCATGAAATGGTTGTTCGAGCAGTTTTTTTTTTTCTTCCAATTTCTTTTTGGAATTCTAATTGGGGGTTGGCGTTTTGTGTAATTTAAGCTGATAATCAGGCAGTAGGTAGTGAAACTAAATTAAGGGGAGGATTTGATTCTAATCAGAAAAAAATTATTGAAATCCAGCGGTTCCAAAGTAAAGGAGGAGGTCTCAATCAAAAGGTTGGAGGGGTCCTAGAATCTTTTAGGTCGGCAAAGTGAGTTGGGTTATGCCTGGGGAATCTCATCGAAAGGTGTTTAGCTGTTACTGGCATTCAAAGAATTTTTGATAGTGGCCAGCACGCTGAATTGACGTGGTCTTGCTATTTTCAATCTTCTTCTGCTTACAAAGTATAGGGTGTATTTCTTAATTATGATGGTATCTAGAAATTTTCGTGCAACCATACACAGCTTGTCCCGACTTTGAAGATACACACGAGTAAACCCTTCATCGGCTCATTGATCAAGAGAGAAATGGGGAAAGAAAAGAAACGTCACTAGATCCTTTTTGTAAAGCTTATTGATCAGCTTAATTGTGGCTTTTAGATGATGTTAACATTTGTTTAATTACCCAAATGCTCGTCATCAAGTACTTTGAATCATGCTTTTCTCCTATGTTAGAAACTTGACACTCATGAACACAAAATGGCACGACCAATTCTATCATATAGATCATATAAGAAAGTAAATAGAGAGGAACTTTGTATGAAAAACTGAAAAAACATAGAGCAACACCCACCAAGCTCCTGTTCAGACATAAGACAGAGACACTGTTCAAACACTTCCTCAGTTCGATTATTTTGCATATATGCAAGTTAGAAAAACAACCCTAGGCAACGGTGCGCTTGCAAGTTGCAACTCTGTTGAAAAAATTGCTGCTTGGTACGTCGTCAGTGGAGAAAAAAGTTCTCCAAAAGCGATCTTGTGGATACTTGATGTCATGGTAGATGAAAGAACATGTAGCTACCCACCAAAAATCAGCCAAAGACACGAGGGAGAAGACCGCTCACGAAGTTTTCCTCTCCATTCACTAACAATGCATGGCACCTTGATTATCTTGAATTGATGAGTAAGTTTGCACAACTCAGAAGTTTCACCTGTCCATTCAGTAACCATTATAACATTGCTTTTTTCTGGTCTATCTTTTTTAACACTATATTCTATTGCTATTTTCTATCTTGGAAACAGAGAGAGGAAAGAGGGTTTGAACCTTCGCAAGGCCCCCACCACCAGCTCCATGACTGGCCGAAAGCCCCTTTCATGGAGCTGTAAAATAGGCTTTAAAGGTGGGGGTGGTGCTTTTGGCCCACGGCAAAAGGGAAAAAGAAATGCTTCTGGTGTAGTGGGAGCTCCTTTTTAGGGTTCACATCTTCATCTTTTGACGAGACTTGCCTCTCCCCACGTTAACGTTACCCGCTCCCCCTCCCTGTTCCCCACCACTTTCTTTTTTTATTTTGTCCATTTTCTCTGGATAATCCACAACACAAGTGCAAAAGCTTGACCATATGAGGAATTATGATATACTTAGCAGTTTACATACAGTTGATGAGATTGAACATATAACTTAAATTCTCGAATTGAAAATCCGTTAACACATCAACTAATTATGCCAAAACATGAAATTTTTTCCCTTTTGTATTGCTTATGCATGTCTTTTGAAGTCTTTTTATACGTGTTTAAGTTGTCTGGTTTCCCCAGTGCCTTCTTTCGCTTTACCTTTTTGGTTTTCTTTGATAGTGACCAGCCATGTTTTTCTTCCATTGGACCCCCAAAGTTCGGGCGGCACATACTACACGTTCTAGGTTCAACCTATGTTGTTTTCTTCCCCAACTTTTTGTGTTCTTACTTAATAAGCTTATCAAATGTTTAATGACAGTCAATGTCGAATGGACGTGCAGAAACAGGAGAGGCTCTCCGGGTTAGAAATTGACCAAAAGGAATTGTTATCTTTAGAAGAATAATTAATCCTAATCTTAAATTAAGAAGAAATAGTGTATAGAATCCATAGCAGTTTCGATACAAATTTTATTTGGTGAGTACATTCTATCAACCTTGTTGAAATATTATCTCACATCGTTTAACAACTGGTCATATATTCTCTTTATGTTTTATATTATCTCCCCCCACCTAATAACTTAAATTTTTTTGTTAGACTTTCTAACACGATATCAGAGCCAGTATTATCCATTTCATCCTCATCAGTCCACTCCTAATCCAACTTATGAGTGAGATGGGCTATTGAAATAGTGTCCTTCATCGCTTGACAATAAGTCATATGTACTTTTTATATTCATATGGTCTCATTCCACCTAATGGTTTTAGTTTTTTTGTTGGACATTTTAACAATTTGGAAAACATTTTCCTAAAAATGAGCATTTGTATAACATACGAAAATGAATAAACGAAAATTATTTTCATCATACAAAAATATTTAGATATAAATTATTGTCAATAATGAAAATATATTTTTATTGACTAATTATTTCAAACGAAATAATTGATTATTTTAAAGAAAATATTTTCAAAATTATTCATTTTTTTGCGAAACAAACGAAATACCAACTTCTTCTTTCATCCTCATTGTTGTGGTCCACAGTCACGACACAAATTCTGTTTGTTTGATTAGTTTTCGATACGTCGTGTGCAATTTAGCTCCTGCGAGTGCGAAAGATGAGTTGACTAATCATATTGTTGCCATGTGTTTTCTTGGCGATGGCATTGGCGGAGGCTAGAGTTCTTCACTCCAAGTGTGATATGAAGTATACAAGTTCAAGTCACCAAACAACTACAAGAAACTGGCCATCACCATCAACAAAAGGAGCTCAGGCCTGATCATTCTGGCACAATAGGGAGACACCATCGTCGTGGAAGCTATCAAAGTGTTCGTGATTGAGAATCTCGCAATCCATTGGCACAGAATCTGACAGATATATAACAGCAAGATCGAAACTATATTAAGAAGATCTCGGTTAAGTGTTTGATGAAGATTGTAATGAGAGGTTTATGAGACAACGATTTTGGGTTGGATTAAATTGTAGATTGGAAGTCCGAGGAGTGATGGACCAGATGGTGTGATTCATCGCCCCATGTTGCTTTGAAGACGTTTTTACCTATCCTTTAGTTGTTGACCGGATAAGTCCTCATATATAGTACAAAAATTGTCGTCCACCCATGTTCATTTGAGCTCTTCTGAACCATCACGTCATATTTAAATTTCACATGGAACTCCCTCATCTGATGGTTCATGGGAATTGAGCTAACATGAGCCGATTGTAGCCCTCATATTTACCAAACAACACTTGTTCATATGTAGATCGTAAAATAGATTAATACACAACGGGCATGAATGCACACGCAAGATTAAATTAATATCTTGGAAGGGCAGCTCTATGACACCATAAAATCATATCTTCTATGCATAGGGATCATCATATGAACTTTTAATTAAGATTTTTTTCCTAGATCATAATTCGTACTCAAATTTTTATAACTTATACTATTATTTATAAACATAATATTTGTCTTCGACATAAATTACAAATTTTCGGTTTTTTTTAGAATTCTACAATTCGATTTCACTTTTCGATTCACCACTTACTATTCGCAAATTGAAAATTTCAATTCGTGATACTTTTCTTGGTTTAACAATTGTACTATCACACAGTCCAAATGGACTTTACTGATAGCCCATGGGCCTGCTCACAGTCAATGCATCCGCTTGTGAAGACAAGCTGTTCGCATGCCCTGCCATTTAGGCAACTCAGGTAGCTACTCACGACACTCATCGCACTGTATGCTTTGCGAGCGAGAGCACGTATAAATTAAAACGAAACGCAATACGAAATCTATGATAAGGAAGAAGATATGTACAATGCATGTACTTACAGTAAAATTCCTCGGAGAATAAAATCAAGGAAAGCTTGCTCTTATCACATCATAAGAAAACGATCCCTTCTTATACATTCTTTGCCTTAGATACACGAAAGGTGGAATCTATCGACCATTAACTCGTCCCCATGTTCTCTTCCTCTATAATTCTCCTGTTTTTTTCTCTCGTTTTTTAGATAATCCCATTGCGTACGCCGGTTGCCGGCAAGTAAGCCACCTCACACAATGACTGGGGGAGCCCAAAACCTGCCTTGCCGCGGGGCATTTCTCCCTCAATAGGAGCAGGGACCGGCATGGAATCTAAGCGATACCCAACCAGCTCAACCTGGAAGATAGGCTTCAACGGGTGGTGGAAGGGTGGATATCCCACTGTAAGAGTTCATTTCCGCAGTAAAAGTGCGAGAAACCTAGATCAGCAGTTGGACCAACATGAAAAATAGTTAAGTAGTTCAGTGTTTCAGTCAAAACTCGTGTGAAAATGAACATTTGCGGCCAATCCAGAAACTGTCATACTGTTCTTTCGCCCTCCTACCATCCTGATGCCTCGTGCAAGGATGGAGCACTTCTCTGGTAAATCACTGATCCAATGGGATCATGTTAGCAAAAAAAAAAAAAAAATGTGAGAGATGATCATTATTAGCATCAGTGGCTAGGGCATGGGAACACCAATGGAGGAAACGCTCTATAAATGGGCAGATATTTAGTCATGCTCGTAATTGCTGTGGATAGACTCGCGAAATTTACAGTAAATTATGTACACACGCATTTCCATATTCAGAGATATCATTAATGGCGAGTTTTTCTCTAGGATTGCTTTCCTCTAGAAGTGCGACCATATGCATCCCTTGGCGGATTACTTCAGCTATTTGAGAAAAAAATTGAAATACGGACCTTCAGATTGCTAATGATTGTAAATCGAGGAACAGTATACGGCAATTTCACGATATCGAAACAGCTATCAGATGTATCCGATAAAAGCTCAAAGTATGATCTACACTCCAAACTAATAGATCGCTATATATCGGACTTATGTCTCCTTCCTCTTGTGCGGCATTAAGTAATTGGACGTATTATCGATCGGAAAGATTTCCAATAGCGGTCAAACTCATGTCATATCCAGTTTTATATGATTTCGTAAGATGATAAGCACATATAATGGATGAGCAACCACAGGCAAATATGAAGAGAAATAAATGTGTCATTATAGAAAAATTTACCCACGCATTGGACCTGGAATTTCCAAGCCCGTTCTCCCGGCCCAACCCAAACTCTCTTTAAAATTAAAAGTAAATTTGTCAATAAGTTTTCCGCCTCTAAATAATTTTTTTTATATGTTTATGGCTTTTTAATTATTTATGGCGTAATTGAAGAATTTCGAGAATAAATATGGTATTTTTTAATATCCAAATTTTCGTATATTGCATTTATAATAGTTCTCAATTATTGCAAAACCGAAGCAAATTCAATAGATGCATATTTGGAGAATAGGACCCTTTTACGCTAGCAAGACGCATGGATTACATTTCCATACTAAAGAAAGGCACAATCTTTCAACTTGGTAGGTTTTCTCGGTAAAAAGCCAAAGCATGGTACAAACTTAGAAAGGCTCTTCTCACTTCCTGTGGAAATTGTGAAACAGAGACCTAGGAGACCCAAGTGAATGAACAAATCCTTGAAACAAAGTGATTCGACCACTAGTTCACAGCATCGATAGTGCATCTCGCCTTATGACTTCCCATCATGAGTAGCTCAGTAAAAATGATAGGATCAAGGCTGCTCTTCAAATACAACAGTGCCGCGAATGCTGGTGTTATGTCTCAACTTCAATAAGCTTGTTGATATAGAACTGATGGTGAGAATTCGTCATTCTCATAAAGGAAACGCTGACAATTCTCCATGAAACTCCAAAGTCTCGCAGTGTCTAAAAGCCTCTAAAAGCCCTCACTTCAAAGGCTGAAATATTCAACTCCGACCATATGTTTCTCAGATCAATATGGTCAGGAATGGTAATGAGATTGGGTGTCCAGCAGAAAAGATGAAGATTAAGGCAGTACCAAAGAGAATCTTAGCGTAAGGTATTGGACAGGCATACTCCACTACTATCAACACTACCTATACAAAGAAATGAGTAAGCTCAACGACAGTCCTCGGCTGATATTCTTCAGCATCTGCATATTCAGCTTGAAACGAGCATCCGCAGGAACACCAGAGACCAAATCATTCAAGAAATCAAACCCAGAGAGTGAACCTAAATCAAAAGGCCTCGTGTATGATACAACTAGTATTTAACCCCAAAAAAAGAACCTCATCGTTTCGTATCACTCCATCTGCTGGGAAGTCTCCACTTCCTATGCCAATAAATTGACACTCTAGACCACGATGGAAAACCGAAATTGTACTCAAGTGGCCAATCAGCTGGGCCTCCAACTATGAGAGGCAACCAGACATACCGGGAGTCCCTCAAATCAGCCAGGTTCCATCTATCAGCCATAAAAATAAATGACGCGGGGAGCCCTGCTAACGGGAGGACAAATGTACCCTGCGCAAAAAAAGTAGTCAGCTGAAACATTTTGCTTCCACCGATGCACGGATTGCCCATTGTCTCCCAAGGCCCCATGATCGACTCTGCCGCGTGGGCCAATGCCTCGTTCGGGGCCCAGCCAGTGCACCCAGACGTAATCATGTAATAAGTCTTGTCATGCTTGAACAAAGCCGGAGCTTCCCTGTGCTGACCCACAAGAATTCTCTTCACAACATGTGTAACATCGAGATAGTCCTCCGTTAGAGGACCAACATGAAGTTCACTGTTGTCCTCAGAAGAATACACGAGATAAGCCATGCCATCATCATCCTTGAAGATTGTCATGTCTCGGCTCTCAAACCCATGGGGCCGCTTACTGTAGACATAATCGAAGGGACCAGTGGGATAATCACTGACGGCAACACCAACGGACGCTTTGGTATAGTTGGCATCATCGATGTGCATCCACATGACATACTTTCCAGTCTTTTCATTGTAGATCACCTTTGGCCTCTCTAGCACATTCGACTTATGGAGATCATGGGTTTCATTTGCTTCATTTGCTGATAAGACTATTCCTTCATTTTTCCAAGTCCACAAATCCTTCGAAGAATAACAGCCGACTCCTATGACGTCAACCTGGTTTCAACAAGTACCTGATGAATATAAAGGAAGTTCACAACTAACGGGAAGTACTTCACAAAACAATGGACAAGATACTAATGCAAGCACAAGAGGCAAGATAAGTCATTGCAAATTACAGGTTAGGGCAGACTGCAATACCAGTTGTCAGAAAATGATTGAAGCAAAAGACACAATGAAAAGTTAAGAGACTTGTCTGATACCATGATATCTATTCAAATAACATACTCAAATAATTGGCTTTATGCAAATTGAATTGGCATGGTTAAAGAAGGAAAGGAATTATTTGGGCATTCCGAGAGAGAGAGAGAGAGAGACAGAGAGAGAGACAGAGAGAGAGAGAGAGAGATGTTTATCAAAGTTTGAAATAACAGCAACACTTAAGTTGCTTCTATTCCAATTCATCCAATCCGCAACAATAGGCCACAAGAAACCCAACATTATCCTGTATTACTTCGTGGCCATTTAACAGCAAACTGAGACAGATTGTAACCTTTGCAGAAGAAAGGAAGCTAAATACTAACGCAAAATGAAGAGTATTACACCCAAAATCTCAGTATAGTAACATCCAGTACCCATGAATCAGTAAGACCAGTTAAAGGCAAGGGATAAACTAGTATGCAAGTATCCACGTTTACATCAGTAACCACAGCTTTTGCTTTGTCTTGGCTATGGCTAAGTGTGGCTATGCACATTGAAGATGCAAGTGAGGATACAGTCTCACACTTATCCAATAAGCACCAGGAAGACACAGTTCCCAAGGTCATGTGTCTTCAGCAACCACTTAATTATTAAGCATGAGAAGGACAGGTACATTTTTCTTCCCAACAGCATCATGAACTATAGATTAAATACTTTCTTTAAAACAGTCAATGAATTGATCAAATGTTGCCTAAAAGTCAAAACGCACTCAGTGATATCGAACACCAGCACCATCCTCACACTCTCAACCTAGCCAGTAACTTTTCAAACCAAATCATTCTGAATGAAATTAGGAAATCTAATTCCCTCTCTCTCATAAAAATTGTAGTCACAAGGCATTTGTCTTGTATTCACAGAGATGAAGAATACTTGGATCTTAAGAAATTCAATATTACTTAAAATTGGTTAAAAAAAGAAAGAGTGCAATGACATAATACAAATACCAGAGACAAATATCTCCCTATTGCTGCAGTTGTCATTGTCAACAGAATACTTAAAAAAACTGGTCACGTTTAGTGAGAAACATTACTGCAGAAAGTACAGAAACCAGATTCTCAGGTAACAGGAAAAGTGCAATAGAATTATAAAAATTTGGTCATTGGTCGATTGTGTCCACAACAACCTATTTTTCTTGATTAAGTGCTAAAATTTTTTAAAGGAGTTGCAATTGAAATCTAAATCTCATTGTTGACAACATTTAGTCACTGAAAATTGCATCCTCTCAAATTTTCACAGAATTAAGCATGATTTTGACCACAATCAAGATAACAAAAAACACGAACTTGTCGATCATTATATTACAAAATGAAACCCAAATCTTATGTAAACAGAGGAAAACCTGAGTCTTATGATTTTAATTTTTCCTCGGTCTACATGAAATTTGGGTTCTATTTTTCAGTAAATTCTAATGATTAAATGAGCCACTCAATTATCGACAAAACCCATGCATTATATTCCTTGATTGGGGTCAAAATCAGGCTTTATTTAGAGAAAAGCCAACAGGGTAAGATTTTCCAGTGACCAAAACAAGCAGTGAAGTTAGGGCCCAACTACGCCTCTGTCAAATGGTTTGACTGTTGAAATATTGTTCCACATCGCTTGACAATTGACAATGTATCCTAAATACTCTTTATATTCATGCGGTCTCCCTCCACTTATCAGCTTAAGCTTTTGGGTTGGACTTTCTAACATTATATCAGAGCAAGTGCTATCCCTTTTGCAAATGTGCGTAGTCAAAATTCCACATGCCGCTAGTAATTCAGCTTGCACGTGAGAGGTGTTAAAGAATTGTCCCACATTGCTTAACAATGGGTCATGAATGCTTCTTATATTCATGTGGTCTCCCTCCACCTATCAGCTTAAGCTTTTGGATTTAGCTTTCTAACATTGACTCAATTCACCAAAGAAATTGTTTAGAATTCAATCAATCAAAGAGAAGATGTTTGCAACTCATATTGCACTTATCCCACAAATGTACAGAGTGGACATTATACAAAGACATCAGGGTGCAAAAGATGTGCCATAAGAGTTCTTAGTCCACAAGCACCTAAGGTGCTTCTACTCTCTGAATACAATGTGAATCATCCAAAAGCTACCACTCAGTTGACGAGGGCAGGTAAAGGAAAGACCTGCCCAACAATGGTAATCATCTACATACTTGTGGCTCAAAGCTTAAGATCATGACAGAATTCACCTCAGATCACTATTGATCGAAAAATAACCAAAGGACATGACCAAAGCTAAATATCAGTTAGTAAGAAATTTAAAAATTCATCTATCCTAGGAAAAGCCAATCAGCTTGAATTTCAAAATGGGATGCAATCTGCAGTGCAAGAAACAGGGAAGGTCAACGAACAACAATAGTTATTCTTTCAGCTAATGTTATAGGTACAAAGACAAAACTAGAATGTATACAGGCATATGTTTATTAGGAAGAATAATTAACTGACTTTAGCCCCCCACAGAACACAAAAGAGACTTACAATTGAGCAGATAATTTAGACATCTGAAGGAGATAATTCTAGATCAAGCAGTCGGATGTAGACAATAAGTTTGATTAAACAACTTACTCGTGCTAGTCCCTTTGAGGCAATAAAAGTGGGACCGTCTTTATATTCTCCATACCAGTAATACATCTTAGAATGCGGATCATACATAACACCACCTCCATGGGCCTGAATCGGATTTCCTTCAGTGTCCAACCACATCCTCCCCGGAAAGTAGTAAGAGCTATCGTTGCCCGTGTCCTTGGTTGGATCTATGGCACTTCGATGATCAGGAAAAAAGACATGCCTGATTTGGGAATTCTCATCAAGAAACTCATCAATCAAGGTGGTTTTCCTTTTAGGTCTCCGTTTTGCTGCACGAGGAGAACGCCTTCCACGAGGTGGAGGAATTTGGATATTTTCCTCCTCAACCGCCAGCAGTTCTTGAAAACTATGGTGGCTAAGTTGCAACCGTGTCTCCTCCACTTTGTCAGTTTTATGGAGAGTGGAATATAAATGAAGCAAAAGGAGGAATCCCACCAAACTCCATACCATAGCAGGCATTGAACATCTGCTCCCTGTCCAACCTAAAATTGTTGCTTTTCTGTGTTTGTTCCTCATCCTCATTTTCTATTCCTCTCTCTCTCTCTCTCTCTCTCTCTCTCTCTCTCTCTCTCTCTCTCTCTCTCTCTCTCTCCAGAAGAATGTTGCAATTTATATACAACCTACAGAGGTATGGAAGGGAACCAACATGAGTCGCCCAAAATATACGATTTATAATTCACAGCAACAACAAAAGCAATGATGATTTAAAGCAACAGAAGTGATACAGAGTGATTGCTATATCTTAAGACAATTTTATCGAATCAAATTGCATCTTTGGTAGCTTTGCTTTTTGAATATCACATAAATCAAATAATTTCCACTAATCATAACATCAGCTCTTAAGTTTGAAGCGTTTCCATCATTGAATGACTTGATTCCAAGGCCTTTTAATTGCAATTTTCTTCCACGAATAGTAAATGAGATCCTGGTACAACCAAACAGCTACCATAATGTGGAGATCGCTAGTGGCTATAATATCAGCAGTAAATAACACAGACTGCAGTCTCATGATGCACCCATGAAGCTCCTCTGAGTACCAAATTTCTGAAGGAAAAATATGGCCCAAGAAATTTTATTCTAAGTAGAGGATTTTCAGAGAATGTGTGCACTGATGGTTTAGCACTGCAGAAAATATTACAAGAAAGGGCAGACTCACAAAGGTCTGCTCAGGTTCAAGATATTAATAAGGATTTCTCTCATACGAATAGTCTTCTGTTATTTATTCCCAAATATAAGCCTTTTAATGAATGGACCTATCTCACAACTAGGGTCCAACAGGATCACTTCCAGGACATATGGTTATATTATGTTGCCTGCCTTTCATAGTCATATATGCCCAACCTGCCTTTTCTTTGCAAAATGCAAGAACCCTATTGGTTGCAGATTTTCTGGCTATATACTACAATCCATTGGATCTCTGCAGAACCTGGCCTTTTCTTTAAGTCCTTTCTTTCGTATACTTGATTTGGACCTGACATGTACTGTGAAAAATTTGACAACAAGATAGGGCTTGCTGTGGTCGATGTGTGTCAACTATGAATTATTTAACCCACCTGTTGGAGGCCTTTCTTCTTGAATGTACTCGGATTTTTGTTTTCAGCCCATGCTATACATCTTAATTTACCAGTCTCATAGTCATCTGAATAAACTGAACTTGTCCTTCCAATAAATTGTAGATCTCTAGATTCAAAGGGATTCAGTGGGCCGATTCCCCCAACCATTGGTAACCTTTCCAGACTTTACTGGCTGGATCCTGTGGACAACCAGCTAACTGGATCTGTTTGGTTTCAAATGGAAGCATACCTGGCCTTGATATGCTACTTCACAGAGAAGCACTTGCATGCGCATGTTTGCATTTTATTATCCTCTGTAACTGTGACCAGATTTCATCCTTGTTTTTTATCCAACTAATATTTTGCCCAACATGTAGTCATTTTGGGCCAACCCAACTCTCTGGCACGTTTCTTATCAAAATTTTCAGCTCTGAGATGCATTTCATACATATGAAAGTTCTGATAACGCCACCAGGACGCTGCATTTGGTCTAGTCATAGTTAACTTGGGCCTTCTCAAGCCATATATTAACCCTTCCCCCCCGGCACATCTTTCTTATCTTCACATTACCACTTAAAGCGTTTCTCCAGGAAAGAGGAAGTGAAACAGTCAAGGATGGTAATGGCCTGCTTATACTTTGTTGTATGAGAGAAATACTAAAGAATATCTTGAAGCTGATAATCTCGGAGGTGATTGATCAAGAGAAATAGGCTACTGAAATTAACAGATTACAAGCAAGGGCAGACTGACAGAGCACACGTGAACAAGGAAACAAATTGCTCTGCTTCCAATCACACTAGAACAGCAAAAACAGCTGCTGTTAAACAAAGATTGCTATAAACTGGAGTTCATGGGATGAGCTCATAAATAATGGACCCTTTATTGATGCTAAGGAAGGACAAAGAAATGGTTAGAAATGGCAAAGCAGGAGAATTGGAAAACAAAGCTTATTTTACAGTCAGAATTCGGAAAAAGAAACAGGTTCCTTACAAGTCTACGTATTTCGCTCCATTGCGACAGATTTGAGTCCTACAGTCTAATTAGTCCAAAGCATGCACGAATATATACAGCCAAATCGGAAGGAATTCCTTTCAACAATGCAAAACTCAGCCATGTTGACTTAAAAATGATGTATTGTCCCAAAGGATGATACGAGCTCAGCTCATCTTTTCATATATATGATAAAAAGAGGGGGAAAAAGAATCACAAACAAACCAGGATTTCTTCGTAAGAATTGAGGTTCTACCACCAAAGATCAAATGCAACCCAGAAATTATCAGCCAAACGGCAAATTCCCATTTCGGAAATCAAGTTCACCCCACAAATTTCAACTCCCCGCGCATCGTCTACTCATAGCGATCGCGACACCAGAATCGCACCATCACAAACTAAAACTCGGAGGCAAGTGTACATCAGGTGCTGAAGAAAGACAGCAAAAAACAAGAACGCTAACCATAAACTTGTCCGACAGGCCGCGAAACAATTGAAATCCTCATGATAGGGAGAAATTAACACCCTATCGAAACAACTGACCTGAAAACAACCCAATCGCGAGCATCGCAGAATTATGCAAACGCTTAGCTTCGCAGCTGATCCTGCTTCAAGCTGACTCAAACCCACAAAAGAGAAAAGGCAGAATAGCCCTCTCCAGCTTCCAATGCGCAGTCTCCGGGCAAAAACTTTCCCCAATTCGATGTCAAAATCAAAACCCAGTAGAGAGAGAGAGAGAGAGAGAGAGAGAGAGGGTTGTTGGTATGGCTTTCTTTGTGGGTTGCGCTTTGAATTGGATCAGAAGAGGTTGACGATTACGACTGGTGACCGAAGGACCCCTCCCGGCTCGTGCCCGCTGTCAGTAGGGAAAACTCGAAGGCGTTCTCTCGAAGTGGGGATGGGAAATGTAACGGAGGAATCATCCATGGTGGTTAAAACTCGCCTCTCCCTTCACCTCCCATTGACTCCATTTCTCTGGGTCTTGCCGAGTTTTACCTCAGCGCAGATGGAAAAGAGGACACGGACATGGACACGCGAACCGGCGATGAAAGGCTACGGCGTGCCGTGAGCCCCACGAGCATCCGGGACTCGGCAAGGTTCAACGCGGAGATCGTCACCGCCATCTCCGAGTCAAATTCATGACGTGCAATCAAATCATAATGATGGGTTATCGTCGGAAGATGATCTTCGTTCGGACAAAACAAAAGGGACGTTTGCGTTCAAAGAGTTACGGTGACGGTACATGTCAGTGATGGTTGTTTTACTATTAAGGAAAAAAAAATATAGAGCGAATGTAATGATCCGCGAAAAGAATCCTTGGATCTTGAACACTTTCAATCGTGCAAAAAAAAATTGAATGAGGATCTTTGTCCGCAATCATCAATTATTTTTTTTTGACTCATCTCGAGTGTTAATCCATATAAAGGTGAATTTTTATCGAACTTAGCGGTAGTTGAGATTGTTGGGATAGCGATAAAAAAAAATGCTGAATAGATATGCAGAGGATCTTCGATGGTAAAATATTTAGCATTTCTGTAAATAAAGCTAGATAAGACGATGTAATTTTGAGGGTAAAGTTTGAGGGGTGATTTTCTTGGTAAAAGTGGAAATAAATGCGTGTTTGGGATATAACTCGTGGAGTAATGTTAGACTTACCGGAATTGTTCTATTAATTGGTTTACCACTGACATGTCAAAGTATGAGCGGCGCCCTTCAATTAGTGGGTCATATTCAAGCACCGACGAAAGACTATCACGACCTATCTTTCGACTGGAATCACTTAGGAATTAGCTAGTGGATTATTAAGTTTACACTTAGCTCGAGCTCTCCCATGTCTTTACCAATTCACAACTTTCGATCCAAGTTTTTCTATTATGCAAAATCAATTCATTTTAGAGTCACCACCAATCAGTTTTTGATGGGTTGATAAGAAACCCAAGCAAAGTGTGGGAATATGCTTTACTTCTACGAATGAGAGATTTAATGGATTCAGGCACTTGATTATGCTAGATTACTCTAACGCTCTTTCGGTACATTTTCTCTTTTATTTTCAAAAATATTTTTGTAAGCAACTTGGATTAATTTTAAACCTAGCTACTAACATGTGAGTAACGATCATACGGGTGTGCATTCAATAAAAATAACAACTAATAACCAAAAGCAATAAAGAAATCACTAGAAATCAAGAAGTAAACGCCAAGAATTAAACTAAGGCTCTAAATATACTAAACCTAGCTTGATCGTGATTTTTCTATCTAATTATTCAATTCTAATTAAAAAAAATTGGGTTTTTCTTTTATTAAATGAAATTCTAGGTTCAATATGCATGATGACGTGTGACGTGGCCTAATTCTAATGATGGGCAAAAATTAACACGAAACTATTCTAACTTGACATGCATTCAAATTAAATTACCTTAAACGTGCAATCACTAAATGGCATGACTATAACGTGGCATTCATAATGACATGACATAGATGATGTGGCATGTGACATGGCATGGTGACAGTGAAAACATTGATGACTTGGCATATGACATGGCATGCGATGTACCATAATGACATGGCACATATGAATGACGTGGCATATGACATTGACATGTGAAGGGGCCGCCAAGTATTACTGGTATGTAAGTTGGTTGTCGTGAATTTTTGAAATATTTCGTTCTATTTTCTGGAGCTGCTGCGATGACAAAAGGTGCGAAGGGAGCAAGAAGAAGCAAAAGAAGAAGGAGGAGAAGAAGAAGGAGGAGGAAACTTGACCTGGTTCCGAACATAACCGAACCGAACCAAACCGTCAAACTACCCAAATTCCTTTACTTATTACCCGAACCGAATGAGGCTTGAACCAAAAAGACCTGATTTTCGGTTCGGTTCAAGTATTTTTGACACCTCTAACCAAGTTTGTTTTAATATCAGTTTTACATTAATTTTTGGGAAGAATTATTCAAAAAGTCTTAAACTTATTATACGACGACTAATTTAGTCATAAACCTTTCAATTATGTTAATTTAGTTATAAAGCTTTTGATAATTTATCAATATAGTCCTTCTAGCCAAAATTGGCATTGGCCGGAAGTCGCTAACGTGATCGGTACTAACGTGGACAATTTTTGCATTTTTTCTTTAAAAATTATGAATTCTTCATCTTTTTATTTTTTTTCCCTTTCATTTCCTTTCGCCCATGGTGGATACTCGCCCATGGCCGGTAATGGCCTACAGGTAAGGGTTGGAGAGAGCATTGTGGCCCTCACCAGCCACAAGTGAGGGAAAAAAGAGGAAAAATTTAAAAGAATTTTAAAATTTTTTATAAAATTATTCATGTCGACGCCATCCATACTACGCACGATGGTTGTCAACATTTTCCAGTGAAGATTAGTCGGAAAGACTAAATTGGTAAATTTTTAAAAGGTTTAATGACTAAATTGATACGATTGAAAAGTTTAAGACTAATTTGGCAAATCATCGGCTAAATTGTACAATTGAAAGGTTTTGGGAATGAATTGACCGTCATACAATATGTTTGACATGCTTTAAATGATCATCCTCGAGTTTTCGCCGGATATTGACATCACACCATTCGTTAGTCAAATTTCTTCTCATCACAATAAGGATAGTCGCTCCAAGCGAATTTTCATAATTGTTGACTCAAAATCTCGAGCCGGCAGAAAAACAGTTAAGACAGATCGGAGTGTTTTACAAAATCAGTGATTAATCGAGAGATTAAAAAAGCAAATTGCGAATTAGGGATTGGCCCTATAATCTACAGTAGGACCGAACACCCTATCCTCGAGAGATGGTTGTCGCAATAAATATTTCCCTTGTCCTTTCATGATAATAGAAGAGAAGTGGTTAACCCGAAATAATTAGGCCAACTCAAATCTCTATGATTGGGCTATTCATTGAAGACTAATTATTACGAGGGAAGGTACGCTCGGTGCCGTCGCAGGTCACAACGACTACTGCCCCAGGATCGAACGGAAGAAAACGGTCGGTGGCCCTTTTAAAAGCCTTCTGGACCAATTGTAGGCGTCCACGTGGAATCTCCCCCCCGGCGTTTTGAGGCGGTTTCCAAGCTGGTGAGCTAGGCAGGCAACTTCGAGCAGCTAGGGGTCAAATTACCGTGGAACCCCCCGGATCCTCGGGTAAAATTACATCCGATACCCTTTTTGCAAGGACCGTTTTGGATAGATCGCGTCAGAAAAATCTCTGAATTCGTAAATTTGCAATCAATGATTTTGTGGCAGGGGGTTTATCCGATACATTTATTTTGTAAATGCCTAGCCGCGAGGAAAAAAAAAGTTATAATTTTTTTGTAATCGCAGGAAAACTCACAAAAAAAAATGAAAAATAGGCACCTTCAGCTTCCGAAATTTACAACGCGTGAATCGAGAGGCCAAGAGCTACATGCATGATCGCGATGCGGGTCTGGACAAACTGATAATCGTGCAATTTCTTGAACTTCGGTACTAGAAATAAATTAATAAAAGTTGTTTTTTTTTTCAGTTTAAAGAAAAATTTTGGTTGTCAATCCACCAATTCCACCAATATCTAGATGTTTATGCATATGTATTTGGCGTAATAGTTGAGTAAAACCTTATGCATGTTGTGCAATTTTTTAGGAGAGAGAAGGGGCCGTAGATTCATGTAAGAAAGGACAAAAGAGCCAAGAGCCCATTCGTGGATATTTGAAGAAGAAGTGGGCTTGGGGGCCCACATGTCGAGCTGTTTTCTTCCCTAAGCTAAAGGATTTCGTGGGTGGCTTGATGGATTTTGTTAGTGAGTCTCTCAAACCTTTTGTTAACCATATTAGGTTTAAAAAAAAAAATTCACTTTTTAAAGCAGTGATTACACGTAATACGAGAGCATAGAAAACCGCATGATGTCTCTATTAATTGCTTAACAAATGAATAAAATTTCACAAAGTTGGTAAGAGGTGGATGTGCGTGAATATTTTTAAAAGTGAAATTTTGAATTCATCAGGCCGATGCGCAGAAGTGCATTTTTAATAGAGATAATGACACAAATGGTCTATAAACTCTGACCTAACGTGCAATGTGGTCCCTAAACTTTTAATTTGTTCAATTTGCTTTATGAACTTTAGCTCAATGTTAATCTCTTCAATGTAGTCCCTAAACTTTTTAGGGTTAATACCATAAAAAACCCAAAATTGGTATATCTGTGACAATTTTATCCCAAATTAATTTTTTGACCACGAAAAATCTCAAATTGGTACACTGTGACAAATTTACCCAAAACTAATATTTTGATCACTAAAAACCCCAAACTGGTACATTTGTGACAAATTTACCCTTCGTTAGTTTCCGTTAAATTGAATTAATAAAAAAAATCACAAACCGTTACACCGTGACAAACGAAGGATAAAACATAAAACTGGCACATTAATCAACTGATCGTGTGTCATTTAACAAAATAATTTGACGGTAAAATTTAACAGAAATAAACCGAGAGTAAATTTATGTAACAGGTGTACGGTTTGGGATTTTTAGTGATCAAAATATTAGTCTGGGATAAAATTGTCACAAGTGTATTGGTTTGGGATTTTTCGTGGTATTAACCCAATTTTTTAGTGAATGTTTAAGTTAATTTATAAATAGATTGAACGCGTATCAAAAAGTTCACGGATCACATTGACCATATTAAAATTTCAGGGAAGACATTGCAAATTAAGCTAAAGTTCAATGACCACATTGAATGAATTAGAATTTCAGAGGTCACATTTCATATTAGATCAAAATTTAGGGATAATTTGTATTATTTTACTTTCTTCAAATCTTTCAAAGAGCGGAATTAGTCGAGGAGCGCGAAAGCCCGACCCAGAAAAACACCTCAACCTAAAAAGCAAAGGGCGGACAAAAAAGGAAGAAGAATGAAGAAGAAAGGATGGGGAAAGGGAAGAACATGGAATCATTTTAAGGAGTACCGCCCCAGCTGAGCTTGGCCCCGCCAGACGAAACCCCTTCGCCATTGAGTTAGGCCGTACGCCGCCACGGGCGAAGAACGCGCGTGGTTTCTCAACTCCCCCGAATCCCAGCGCCCTCAGTGCCACGTGGCGTTCCCTCGCTGGCGCGTGCGCGGCAGAGGCCGGCGTGGAGGAGGGCGCAAGTGTCGATTTTTAAAGGAAGACGGTTTCGGGAAACTCCTTCGAGCTTTTTGCTTCCCCGACCGACTGACCGTCCCTGCGCAATCTTCGTCTCTGATTGGCTGGCGATCGCATCATCATCGGGGCCGCACGCCGAATCGCAGCCGTCAGATATGCGCCCCGCTTGCGCTTCCTCCTTGACTCCGGTGGGCCCCACTCGGCACCGGCCGCGGCGCCGAGCGTTTCACTGCTTGACCAGTGGCACCTCCCCCTTAGCGTTTCAAAGTTTCAATGGAAAAAAAATTTGTTGGCGAAAAGAATTATGGGTTCATGGCAAAAACCAAAATTCAAATAATTGGAAAAAAGGCCGCTAATTCTATTTCTCTCCAATTTAACATTTTCTAGGTTGGGTCAACAGAAAGGTAACTCCTTACAAACTGACCAACTTACTTTGAAGAGCTAAGTTAGTTCGCATCCCGTGATATCATATCATCGCAAAAATTTAAATACTTGAAATAACTTAATTACAATTGCAATCGTATTAATTACTATCATAATACATATATAAATTTTAAAAGTTATTCTGAGACAATTATCGAGTCAACATGGCCCTTTAAAAGAGTAATTTAACACAAAAATTATAATCTAACGCGTCAAATCTTGAACGTTCTAAGGACAAATGGGGCCAAAAATTGCAGGATGAGATGAGATGCACTCTTCCAAATGCAAAACCCAAACGGCGTCGTCGCCATCTCCAAGCTCGACCGTCGATTCCGGGAGCGAGGGGAGCTAAGAAAGGAGGGAGGGGGGCGCCGTATTTCGTACGTATTTTGGCCATTCGTCAAGAGCAGATCACAAAGGGGTCGCCGCAGCGTAGACATACACGGTGGGGGAATCGCAGGCGCGGCGAGGGAAGGGAACGAAGGTTCCTTTCGAGCTTTGTCTCTCTCTCTCTCGCTCGAAGAAGATCCCGTCTCTCTTCTTCAAATCCTCTCTGTTCTGTTCTCTTCTCTTCTCCCTCTCTCTCTCTCTCTTCTCCTCGCCCTCGCTCTCTGCGTCATCAATAATGGGTCTGTGGGAGGCGTTTCTCAATTGGCTTCGCAGGTTCTTCCTTCCCTCCCCCTCCTCCCTCTCCTTCCACTTCGATACCCTTTTGGCGCATTCGCGTCCTGGATCGATCTTGAAGCGTCTTCGTTTAGATTCCGTTGGGGGAGCGTGGGCGGATTGACCCCCCTCGGAGATGGCTGCGCCCGCGCGCGCGCGAGCGAACGGGATTTCGTGCTCCGTTGTTTTGAACGCGTCTTGCTTTTCGCGTGCTTGCTTTCCCGTGAAGGAACGCGCTGGGGATTTTTTGGGCAATTGCGGCGGTTCTGGTCCTTTGTTTCTGCATTGGGCGGTTGCTTCGATTGTCCTTGTCTGCGTGGCGGTGGCGTTTGCGCCGGGGCCGTGGTTCCTTCGGGCGTTTGGGCGATTTGGGTGACGGAATATGATGAGGAGGGTGATGAAAGATTTTCAATTTCCGTTAGAATGACAGCAATTAGCATGTGTTTCGGGGGTGGCGATTGGTGTCGGTTTCATCATGTTCTGGGGTGCTTTTCTCCGAAGCTAAACACAGCTCCCGTTTTGATCAATATGGAAAAATTGTGGGCTTTTGCACAGAACGTGTGAAAAAGGCGTCGAGCGATTAACTGTTTTGGATTTGGGAGTTGATTATGTTTTTTTTTTGTAGTTTCAAAATTGTATTTTTTTCTCAATAGCTTATCTCATGAAGGGTTGTTGTGCTCAAGTTGTGTTAAAAGGTGTGATATTTAGTCTTGCTAGTGTCCTCATCGCATGACAAAGTGTCCTCATCGCATGACAATGTCATTGAATGATCCTCCATGTATAAGATTCATGCAGTTTTCACATTTGGCTGGCTGTAAAACTGCGCGAGATTGTTTTTTATCTGCTGGTTTGCTCTTTTGTTAGCATAGACTAGATGGGACATCCTTTATCAGAGTCAAGTAATCTGCAAAGCACTTGACCGTATTGATTCTCTGTGAAATTATCATCAACTACAGACATTTTTAATGGAAGAGAAGCCTAACTTGTTAGATTAGAAGATCCTATGGCAGTTTCTCTACAAACTATGCAGAAAATATGGGGGTTGTAGCCATGTCGCTAGACCACAGTACCCTTCTTCCTTAACACATAATTTGGCGGGTGTCTTTTGAAAGACGTGATGGCTGTCTTCTATATTTGGGATCCGTGCTTCTCTTCTACATTCTGATCTAGTGGTACTTGTATTTAGAGATGTGCCTGGTCGTCCTGTAATACTAAAGTGGATTCCGATGCATAAAGCAGATAAGGAAGAGGAGTACAATTCCTTTTATTTTAGCCCTGATACGGCAACACCCTGAATTGTTGGTTGACCACAGCCTAGGTTCACTAACACAGTGTCTTGACTGTTGACCGTTGGGAAAGCTCATATTGCAGAGAATGTAGACTTTCCCATCTGTTGTTTTTAATATCAAAGGCAATCTACTAGTCAACCCGATGACCAGGATCAGTCTCTTGAGGCTGCCAAATGCTTGTATATTCTTGTTATTCATGTTTCTGTTACACTTTTATTTTCTGGATTCTACCAAATATTCCCACGTGAATAGCTGCTTCTTTTAAGGTCCATGAGGCAGAATATAATTCAAAGGGTAGTTCTGCATGATTAACTCCTTTACTGATTGGAGCATCTTGTGATGGTGAACCTTATCTACGTTTTCATGATAGGTTTATTTAGATACTGAGATCTGTTTTTCGATTTTGATGGATATTTGACACGAGTAACATCCCCTTTGTCTTCTTGTTTTATCTTTCACCTTAAACAGTATCTTGTTGCTCAAAAAGGATTCTTCAGGGTCCCAAGTGGACCTTTCGTGGTCATTCTACTTTTCGGGTTTGACAGTGGACTTGTCTGTATATTGTACTCCGCAAGCCAATGTGCAATTCCATTGGGTATCCATGGAAATGGCCCGTGCATAGTTTAGTGTGATCATTCACCGCATATGTGCTATGAAATTGAAATGACGGGCTCTACTCCTTTTTATATTTTTACCTTTTCTTGTTATGGAAAAGCCTATGATCTTGTAAAATATATCAGGCATCTACTTCTTTTTTGTCTGCAATTCTTCATGCTGTTGGATTTTGTGCATAATCCTTTCCTTAGTGTTAGTGCTCACGCAAGTAATCTATATATATGCAGCCTCTTCTTCAAGCAGGAAATGGAGCTATCCCTTATAGGACTCCAGAATGCTGGAAAGACTTCACTTGTTAATGTTGTCGCTGTGAGTAAACTAATATGTGTACCCTGAGCTTCAACTTGTTTTTAAGATTTTAAGTTCTGGAGCTCATTATGTTGTTTGCTGTTCTATTCTTTAGACTGGTGGATACAGCGAGGACATGATTCCCACAGTGAGTCATCTCCCATTCCTTGCCAGCTCCGAGCTAATTGACATATACTTTTGACTGCTCAATTGTGCTCTTTCCTTGTCTAGCAAGTGATGGAATCTCTCTCTTGGATTTGATTTTTCAGGTGGGTTTTAACATGAGGAAAGTTACCAAAGGAAATGTTACAATAAAGTTGTGGGATCTTGGAGGTCAACCTAGGTTTCGCAGCATGTGGGAGCGATACTGTCGTGCTGTTTCTGCTATCGTGTATGGAAACTCTACCTCTTTCCTGCCCATCTTTGATTTGAAAAGCTCTTATTGTCGACTTTTCTGACATCTTTGGCTCTTTTTTCTGCATGTGTACGGCTATGCTGATAGAAGTTTTTGAATTGAGTGGCGTCTAGGGTTTGCATTTTGCAATACATAATATAGTTAATTTTTCACATATATAAAAGGGCTCAACGTTCATGCAAATGCAAATGGAATTTTAACAGCAACTCTCTTCAAATTAGGTTTTGGAAGGTAAGATGTTGATTCTGTACGTTAGGTATTGCAGGATGTCACAGCAAAACATATTGTGAGTCCTGACATGGACGTAGTTTTAAGTTTTAAGGGCAACGGTGTTCCGAGTGTGCATAATTTCCTTGGTTAAGAAATGCTGATTGGCTATGGACTTTCTGAATGAGTACCATGTGAGTTTTTATCATCCAAGCAATTTGTTGACTTTTCACTTTGGAGAAGCTTGGAGAATTATTTTCAAGTTCGGGAAATGAACCAGATTGTAAAAACGAGAGTGCCCCTTCCATTTCCTCTTGTTGACTGTCATCATTCCAGATAATTAAGTTGTTTTCTTCAGTGGAAATAGGATTATCTGGACAAACGGTGTGATTATTTATTAGTTTCTATGTGTCTCTTTTCAGCAGTATGTTGTGTATCATGCTCAGAACAGCGTTAATGTTGTCTGTAATATAAAATGTTTAATGCTGAGTCCGTTTCTTCACGGAATTGAAAACGGCCGAGAGTTTTAATCTGGTGGAATCAAGACTGGTCTCCATAACCATAGAGTAATCACTCAAGTGGAAACAATTGCCCCGGGCTTATAGGTGTATCGTTTCTGTCAATGTTCAGAACTAGTTGTCCCTGGAATTTTAGCTAGCTTTCCATGAAAGACTGATACAGCAACCGTAGAGGGCCATTCCTCAAGTGGGAACAGGTGCCCTAGTAAAGTTTTGATCAGTGATAAATTTGATAATTTGGTGATTCCACTAACTTATGAATCTCTAATTAATGGATAACATGCTACAATTAGGTTTCTTTAAGCAGATGCTACAATCAGGTTGGACCCTTGGATTACATGTGACGTAAGTCGTGTTTTTCTTGTGTACCATCGTCCCAGTATTTATTTAGTTTTAGATGAAAGCATCATGATGAAGTACTCAATATTCATGTATAGAGACCAGAGTAGAAATTTAGGATTATTTCGTCCAGTGCCATATTTAAAAGAAATTAGTATTAGCCAGAATCCCGAGATAAACTAGGAGGCAGCAGACAAAGTCCTTGAACAGTAGCCCTTACTCCCTTTGAAAGAAGCATTTTATAAATACATCATCCCTAGACTCACACATCAAGTTGCAGAAGAACATAGCCAAGGGGATTATCAAACTTTCATCTACTTATTCTTCCACAAGTAGGCAGCTTGTTTAGGACTATAGAGAGCAAAGCCAAGTGATCACAAGCTATATTGCTCCTTCAAAGTGATTATTGAAATATTTTCTGCATAGTTGGAACAATTTTCTCTGCGTTCATTTTTCTGAATGTGCCCCGGGTGGAGCGTCGGACACAGATAGGTCTAAATAACTAAAATTTTGTTTATGGAGTTATGAGAAAAAGAGTGCTAACTTTTGATGAAAACTGACCATTAGATACACTGTGTAATGCCTTTAGGTCAAGAGAAGCATTTCAAGGAGTTCAATCTTTCTGGCATATTTAGAGATGGCCGGTTTCATACACTTCACTTTGTATTGTAGGAAGTACAATTAACTCATACCTTTTGTTCAATAATAAATGAATATATGTAGATGACGGATGAGCATTTCAGTGTAGTTTGTACAGAGAGTTCACAGAGATGAAGTTTCTTTTCTCCTTCTGCCTTCAGGAAGATTTTGGTGGTGGAGACTAGAAATATTTTTGTTGCAGATCTGTTGGTCAAAAACCTCACAAACTAATGAGGGTTATCAGATGTGTTAGACAATGATAATGCCTACGTTATGGATACATTTCTGTAACTGGGACCTTCAGGTGGTTAGGGGTCCTCTGCAACTGCTGTCAGTTCCCTTCTGGTGGCATAATGAAAATTCACTCTCATTCCAGTTGTTTGTTGTCATACAGACGCTTATAATTTGCCATTTTATACAAACACAATCACAATTATCATTTTGGCTTTATCGGCGTAGTGCCTCATCTGGAGCTATTGGTGAAGTTTATTTTAATGCCATTAGGTTGCTTTTGCTTGTGCTCTGAATGCTTTAACAGTGCTCCCTACTTTTATTTATCATCAAAAGAAGTGTTTCCTTACTGAACTTAGTCAATAAAGGCAATACAAGTTTAATGAAGCAAGTAACCCTACATGTCTATCCTGCAGTTATGTTGTAGATGCTGCTGATCCTGATAATCTGAGCATTTCCAAAAGCGAGCTTCACGATTTGCTGGGCAAACCTTCTCTAAATGGTATTCCTTTGCTAGTACTGGGGAACAAGATTGACAAACCTGGAGCTCTCTCTAAACAAGCATTGATGGATCAAATGTAAGATGCCTATAACTTCCCTGATATATTCCAAAGTTCCCAGTACTTTCAACTTGCTGCTGAAAGTATTGTTGTTGGTTTTAAAAAATCTTTCTGTTTGACGCTGAAAATCGTGCCTTACCTTGTGCAGGGGACTCAAGTCAATAACAGACAGAGAAGTTTGCTGTTTCATGATATCATGCAAAAATTCGACCAACATCGACTCTGTCATAGATTGGCTTGTCAAGCATTCAAAATCGAAGAACTGAGAGGAGACTCCCCGTGAGTTGTGTTTTTCTGTGTGTAATCTCTGAACAGTAACATTCTGGATTGTTGGTGTTGCTGAGATTTTCTTTGCTAACTTGTTACCGATTATTTGATTAACTTCTGAGCTACTGTGCATTGTATATCAAACCCATTTTACTGATGATAACTGGAGTAAATCTGTGTTGCCCTGAAGCCTTCAATCTTCATCTCTTGTGAGAAGACCCTCCTTAGTATTGCCAAATGAAAGAATTCCAACATTTGCCCTCTCCTAAATTGAAAATATGGGTGGCCGATTTTGATTTCTGTGACCTCACGTTGCTAAATAGCGGTCCCTTTTATGTCAAGCACATTACTGAAATGTATTGCTTTGTGCCGCTACATCCATGTGAATTAGATGACCCTGTGACTTTCATGAGCACTGGTTTCAACCCCTGGACTTTTCAGGCGGCCTTGAACGCCATCCTTCATGGCTCGGCTGCAACACGATGCCCTTGCAGAACTTGTATAGGGCATAGATAGATGGTCGGAGGTGAAAATAGCATGTGACTAAAGGGAAGAGAACTTGAAAACGACTAATCTGTAAATTGGCACAACCGAAAGGTTGAGGATTGATTTGGCTGCGATATAATATGTTTAGGGCTTTTTGGACAATTATCCTCATGATAACAAGATAAATTCTTGTCAATGAAGCGATCCAAAGCAATTCATCTCCAATTGTATGGACTACTCTCACCTAATCCTCTAGAAGATCAAGCAATTGAAAGCATGCTGATTAAATTTTTGTGAACACACTCTTGCATGTTAGCAAGGGGTTGCAAAAATTTGTTTTGCAATAAGAGAAAGAATTGGGTATTGGCTTGCATGCTTCTTCCACCAATCTAAAATTAAAAAACCTGTACTATCTTCAGATTCGGAATCAGTAAACTCAAAGGAAACCGTTAGATAAATCTCTAATTCAGAAATATTTCCTATTGCTCCCTTTTATTTTTTGTGTCTATTTAATAAAAGTTGGTACCCTCTACTAATTTTACCTGTACTTTCATTTTGTGTCTCTGTAGATTAAGAAGATCCAATATCACCTAAATTATATTTAGTATAAAATTCATTATATAATTTTATTACTATGTTTTTAACCTCACATACTATAGTTGTAACATTTATCTCATCATAATGTAAACATTGATAATACGTATGCAAACAATCACTTAAACCATCTAATTTGCAACGCGGATGAAAAACACAAGTAACTAAATAAATAATGGGAATTTCGCCATAATAATATAGCCACTTCATTTTCATTGCTCCTATAGTATGTTGTAATTCAATATCATTTTCATATTCGTTAAAAATTCCGACAATATTAATACACTTTAATAAAAATAAATGCGCAGTAGGATAATAAACACCGGACAAAGTATAAGTTGCATCATTAAAAACCTTTAAAATATCTAAAATTTTTTTGCAAATACTCCACTCTTGTGGATATAAAATTAATCTGAGCTATATTATTAGAAATGAATGCACATAATAAATCTTTATATTCATAAGATTCACTAATCAAGTGAAAAGTAGAATTCCAATGAGTTGGAACATCTCTTGAAAATATTTTTGGCTTTCTGGCATTTTCTCTACAAAATCTACCCTATTCTCTCATTTTTTGGGATGTTTCCATAAAAATTGAATCGCCCTTTTTATTGGTTCAAGAAAAATATGAAGAGTTTTCAAACCATTTTGTACACATAAATTTAAAATATGACAAGCACATCTAACGTGAAAAAATTTCCCGCCAAAAGCGAGTTTACAAATATTTTCTAAATTGACAATTGAAGCGGTATTTGCCGCGGTATTATCAAAACCAATTGAAAAAATTTTGTTAAGCAAATAATATTCTTCTAAAATTTGCCTAATCATTCTATAAATATTATTTGCCGTATGCTTATCGTCGAAAACTCTAAATGCAATAACTCCTTTTTGAATACTCCAATTGTCATTTATCTAATGACATGTTATGCCCATGTAAAAATGCATTTGGTAATGATCACTCCAAATATCACTACCTATATGCACGCGTCCATTAAATTGCATAAAAAAGTTTTGTAAATCCTTTTTTCCATTTCTGTAAAGATCTTTAATTATTCGTTTAAGTGAATTTCTAGGAACACGTTTTGCTTGTAGAGCACATGCTTTTTGTACAAATTGATTAAAACCAAATCTTTTTCCAAAACTAAATGATAAATGCTCAATGGAAACAAATTTACTTAATTCTTCCTTATAAGTATTTTCATTAAAACGAAATAAAGGGGAAGTGTTAGGATGGACGTACCTGGAAATTTGTTGTTGCCTGATATCAATTCCCGCTTGGGTTTGATGTTTGCTCATAAGATGTCGTTTGAATGTTCGATATCCTTGTCCACCTGTATATTTATATATTTTCCCACAATGTTTACAAATTATATCATACCTTTTTTCACTAATATCAAACCTTTCCATTTTCGTGAAGTGATCCCAAATGTCAGATGTAAGTTCTCGCTCCGCCTCCTTTGTTGTAAATATTTCGGCAGGAGGATGAAAACTTTCTTGCGTCGGGACGCGCTCCACATCGGGAAAAATGTTGATTCATCATCTTGAAAATCTGCATAATCACGAAGATCAAAAGAATGATGGGATTCCGTCATGATATTCTTACCTTTGCCAGTTGGCACTCGACTTCCACTTGTCATTTTTTGAGTGGATTGAAAGAATTAAGCGGATTGATTGGGAGAATTAAGAGAGAATTGCGTGAATTAAGAAAATTGAGAGAATTTAAGAGAATTTGAGAGAATTTAGAGTATTGAGAAAATTTGAGAGAAGAGAATTTAAGAGAATTTGAGAGAATTGAGACTTGAGAGTATTGAGAGAATATGAGGGAATTTTAGAGAATTTATAAGAAAAAAAATGAGAAGAAAATTTAAGATAAAAAAAAAGAAGCTAGATAACCGTTGCATTGCAACGGTTATCTTTTTAATTTAAATTTTTTTTAATCTTTTTACTTTTGGGGCTTTTGCCCGTTACCACTTGGCAATGGGCCGTAGCAGGGCTTGCAGACACACAGGCCCTGCTGCAAGTTTTTTTATTTTAGGCTTTTTTTTTAGTTTTTTTTTTGGGCTTTTGCCCGTTGCCAAGGCAGCCTTGGCAATGGGCCGCAGCAGGGCCTGCACAGGCCCTGCTACAAGGTTTTTTTTTTTTTTTGGAAACTGGGTCCGAAACAGGCGGTTCTAGGCCGGTTCCAAAATTTCTAGAATCGGAACCGGGCCCGTAGGCCACGGGCTGGTTCCGATTCCGAATCGCAGGCCTGATCAACGGGCCGGGCCTTGGTTTGACCGGGCCGGTTTCGGGCCAAAACCGGCCTGTGGCCATGACTACACGCGCACGAGTTTTTTTTTTTTTGGGTCAAGACAAGCACAGGTGGATTGCGCAAAAAACGGGTCTCTTTAAGTGCTGAAGGATGCTTTAAGGAGAAGTTTAAAATTATCACGAGTCACCTTTGATAGATCATCTTGTTCGGAGAGCGACTGGTTTGTCATCAAACCCTTGGGACTTTCGACTGTGTTCGAAATGTTGATCTCTCTGACTGTTACTTTAGCATGTTTCCTCTGGTCAAGAATGATTCGTCCTTCGGGCCATGTTAGGAGAGTGACTCGTTTGTGATGGAGAGATTCATGTAGGAAAGAAAGATCAAGTTGTATTCTGTGGCTCAACAGTCACGTTTATGTTAGGTGGTTATGACCTGACTGTGAATGCAGAACGGCCTGGAGATGCTTCAATTGATGTTAAAAAATTAAGTTTAGGGTACATTGAGAATATTTAGTATAACTTATTTGTATCCTTAACCAGTATATAGAAAGTTCAATACACGTGTACTCGCTATTCCCACGATCAGGATGTCGTTACTTCATGTTTACCTTAAAGCCATGTTTTGTTCATTGTACCATTGAATTTTAGTGCCATATGAAAATATATTATCTATTGCTGTTAGGGTTAATACAAATAAAAAATATTAAATTAGTATTCCGTAACACATTTATCTCGAATTAATTTTCGACTCATGAAAAATTCGAAATGATACTCTTGATCCAAATCTACTTTCCGCATCATATCCCAAACTGCTAATGGAAGGTAGATTTAGCTCATGGGGACGAGTTTGAGATTTTCGTGATATAAAAATTTATTTGGAATAAATGTGTCAAGAGATACCTATTTGGGATTTTTTTGTGAGAGAAAAATTTATTTGAGATAAATGGGTCATATAGTGCTGGTTTAGCATTTTTAATGGTAACAACCCTTACAATTTAAATCCTCCTTTCATCATTCTATTAATCTATTTTTGTTTTACATTTAATTGAAAAGAATTCCACTAACCTATGAGGCTATGACTTTGGTTACTACAAGCAACTATTTTTCTGGAATTATGAATGTGCGAAATTATTGCTTATGGTGATCAGGATGGCCTCTTAAGACGTTGTAATAGTCCTTGGTTGACTTTTTTTGTCTGTTGTTGTATAGCTCTTGCTGTACCTTCCTTGACCCTGGTGTCTATTTTGGGTCAGTGTTTGGTTTTGGTGCTATTTATATTTGGCTGTTGTCTAGCTCTTGCTGAGCCATACTTGACCCTGTCTTGACATTTCTATGTCCTAATTAGGTCAGGGGTTGGTTTTGGCCTTAGTTTGTATTTGGTGTGTTGAAAAGTAATACATATTCTTACCTTTACCAAAAAAAAAGAAATTATTGCTTATGTGGTAACAATTATGGTGTCGTGAACAAGAGCATATTGCATTTCGAGATTCATTTTATTTAATCACATCGGTTATTTAATATCTATTATCAATATTGTTGTATTATATCTTCACATTAAAGGACTTAAAAGGAATTGCAGGAAGCTAGTTTTAACTTTAATGAATGACACCGACGGGAATGTTTGTCACCTTGATACGGGCTTTTTGCCATCTGGGACAGTAATACACAAATAATCCTTGAATTTTGCTTTGCATGTGGTCCATGAACTTTTAATTTGTTCAACGTGATCCCTGATCTTTAAACCAATGTGTAATATGCTTCATAAACTTTTAATTTATTCAATGTAGTTTATGAACTTTAAGTCAATATACAATGAAGTTTATGAACTTTCATTTTGTCGAATATGGTCTCTGGAAAGTCCAGGAACTGAATTGAATATATACTAAAAGTTCATGGATCATATTGAATAAAATAAAAGTTTAGGAATCATATTACATATTGAGATAAAATTTAAGGACTATTTGTGTCATTTTCTCTATATTATAAGTGTTTAGGTTGTTTGTTGATTAAATTGGCATGTGAGTTGGGTTTGGAACATCCCAAGGCTAGGGATGAGCGGTTCCCGGTCCAGTTCGGTCTAACTTAAGAACCGGGAATTAGACTAGGAGGATTGATTACCAGTTTCTAGGACCGAGGATTGGAGTGGTTAATCTTAGGACAATGGACTGGTTCTAATAGTACCAATCACTTATTGGTAAAGTTAAGAGGGAATTGAGGAAATTAAATTAGGCTTTTCTAATTTTTCAAAATTTTTTAAAAGTAAATAAATATATATAACAAAATTAGAAAAATATATATTTATCAGTTCGGTTAAATCCGGTTCTCACCTTAGAACTGGGAATCGGATCGTCCGGAAATCAGTTCCACTTTTAGGAACCGGGAACCGGACCGATATTCTCGAGAACCGGACCAAACCGTTCGGTTCGGTCCGGTTCCCACCATAAAACCAGGAATCGAATCGTCCGAAAACCAATTCCACTTTTAGGAATCGGAAACCGGACGGATATTCTCAAGAATCGGACCAAACTGGTCGATCTGATCCGGTCCGATCCGGTCCGGTCGCGATTTGAACGGTCCATCTTGCTCATCCCTACCCGAGGCAGTTCGGAAAATGAACTGATTTTCTTTTTTCTAATCAGCTTGTAACTTATTTTCTTTGAAAATAGACAGAATTTTTATTTTTGCAGAACGGAAGCCTCATTCTTATAAGTGAGAGAGAGAGAGAGAGAGAGAGATTGATGAGCGAATAACGGGACGGGGGAAGAACATTGTCGACGCTGAAAATGGCGAGGTCCCTGCAACGCTTCTCGAGCCAAGCCCTCGCCCTCCGCCCGCCGCTGCTGGCGGCGGCGTCGCGGCCCTTCTCCGCCGACGTGGACGCGCTGGTGGAGATCAAACCCGGCGAGATTGGCATGGTCTCCGGTATCCCCGAAGAACACCTCCGCAGGCGGGTACGAGCTTCTCTCCCCCCCTAAAAATTCGATCTTTGTTTCAGTGTTCTTCGCTCTCGCTGCAAGTGTTTTGGAAATTACCGTCGTTGCCACAACGATCGAATCTGGTTCTTCGGGATATGGGTTTCCGAGGCGCTGTACCGATTTTGTTGTAACTGTCAGTTTTGCTGCTTTGCGAGCGTCTCCGCTTCGGATTTTCGAGAACCGGAGTCGAAGTTAGGGTTCGGTTATCGCGATTTCTTGTTGTGCTTTGGGTTTTTTAATGAATTTTTTCCAGTAGTGGTAAAATGGGTGTTGCGGAGATGGGGGATTTGTGGCGTCGAAAGCCATAGCGTTGGAGTTGTAGCTGGCTTCTTCTCTGTCTAGTTTCCCTTTCCTTAACATTCCACTTCTGTTGCAGGTTGTGATATATTCACCCGCGAGAACCGCAACTCAGCAAGGATCAGGAAAAGTGGGAAGGTGGAAGATTAACTTTGTGTCAACGCAAAAGTATGTTGTGCAATCTGGTTGGTCTCTTCAGTTTAAAAAATCTTGGGCTATTTTATGTTGTACATTGGAATTGGTTTAACTTGAGTGCTTCCATATGGTGGGTATGCTACTTCCCAATCTTTGGATTCTTAGTGCAAACATAGCGCATCTTTCCCCTGTTGAACATGCTGTGCATCGGCTTATTACCCACATCTAAACGTGTATGTGTTCTGTCAATTTAATTGATCATGAGTAAACATGCGATGCTCCAGTAACCATTGAGCTTTAAAATTTCTATTATATGTTTTTACTATTATGAGTAATATATTCCTCTCTCCCCGTATAATGTCCTTGAGACACTCACATGGGTGCGCAAAGTATGAATGCATGCATCTCTTTTCAAATTAGGTACCTAGAAGTTCATCACGGCCGATATATCTGCTTCTTCATAAAAATTTTAGGTTAGGTTCTTGATCTGTTGCTGTTTTACAATATACTCACATTTTCATAGTTCTTTTCTTACGTGATCATGACAACTTCTGGTTTTTCATCATGAAATCACAGCATTTTTATTGTTGTCACAATGAACAGTGATGATAACTAAACTCTCACCAACTAATTTGTTATGATGTTCTAATGTTTATAGGCTTAAATGTGGAGATTGATGCCGAACCACTTTGAATCTCCTGGATGATTTTCTATCCCAACTCTTCTTTGTACTTGTGCATACTGTGTTTTTGCTCATTTTGACTTTGCTAGTAATTTGATTTCTTGTTAATTGCATTTATTCTATAAATCTTTTGGAACCCGATTTACCCTTCTTTTGTTGTGACCTAAGTAGCATTGACACTACACTGACATGTGATACGACACGACATGCCAACACATCATTTCTCAAAAAATAGAGAATTCTGACACGATTGGACATGTATATTATATGTAAATGATAAAAATCAAATTAATTTGATTCAAATTCACAAATAAATAAATAATAATAAAAAGAGTGTCCGACAAGTGTCGGTGTCCAACACGTCGACACGTGTCCGACACGACAGAGGCCCCCGGAGAGTGTCTGTGCTTCCTAGGTTGTGACCATTATCCGAGCCAACTACCGAATACTCATCTCTTGAGTATGCTATCTTAGTTTTTAAATCGAGATATGTCTGTAGGTGGGAAAATCCATTGATGGGTTGGACATCCACTGGAGATCCATATGCTAATGTTGGTGATGCTGGACTTGGTTTTGATAGTGAAGAAGCTGCAAGGTCATTTGCTGAGAGACATGGTTGGGAGTACGTGGTACGTGTAGAACACTGAATTTGTCTTTAACTCTCTTGTATCACCGTTCTGCAGATGCTTTTGGTCGCATGTTTGCTTGGTCCTCTGGTAATCCCTTTAGAGAGTTGAGTGTGCATTTTCATCCTTATGCTCAAATATACATATAGACGGGATTGTTTTGGGTTTGCGCATCTCGTGCCTCCCTTTAATGGCTAAAGTCTTCCTACAGATGTTTAAGCACTTAATGAGGATAACAGTTTGCTTTTTATGCATTCCTCTTCAATTAGGATTCGCGTCATGCACATTATTGTTGGCTTAGTAAGAACCTTTGTGCAGCTGTATGGTTGCTCCATTGTTGCCTGAAAGTCATTGGCTGCAGTGACTAAACAGAAAATCCCTGTATATTAGATTCTTCTCAGACCTTGAAATGGCATGACCCTTCTGCATTCTGGACATCTTTTTTTCCTATCGATGGAAAGCCTGAACGAGGAGGAAACAGAATGAGAATCTTTGTTTCCTTCTCACTTATCTGAGTACCACCTTGTATATATGTTGCCACTTTTGTGCATGCTGGTTTTCAGTTGCCATATCATGTTCATGATAATCGGGGGCCAATTGCATTTTGTGTCGTGTGGACTTCTCCAGTTTATTGTTGACTTGGCTAAAGCATCTATGATTTGTGCTCGTGAGAATCGTTGTTGTGCCCGAAAATTTTTGAGATATTAACTTTTGGGTATTTAAAGGGACTTATGCTTGTAGACAAATGGAGTTCAATAATCTTGAAATTTCATGTTGCAGTTGTAAGACAACTGTGACCAACAGTAATTGTTTAGCTGGATATAATTTGAATTTATCTGGGACTATAAAGGCCATTTTCTTTATTTTTTTTTTTTTGGTTTTTGGGCATTTTCCAGGATTTTAAAGAGTCGGAGAAATCTTGTAACTTTTGCAAACTTGGCCTTGTCAACTCTGTTCCAAAATGAAATTTTGATGAATACTTCTGTCTCATATAAGACAAGGAAGATCCCGTTCCAATTTTTGTTGCAATAGCTTGTTTCTATTTACTTGCTTCTCCTGCAGTCCTTTTGTTCTTAATTTCAGGTTGCAAGAGATTTAGTCATGAACAAACATTTCAAACATATTCGGATATATGTGTATGTGGGTCCAAATGAGCTTGAGCTTGTGTTCCAAAATGAAGCTTGAAAATGGCAAGTTGGATGAATATCAAATAGGCCACTGGTGAAAGTTTTTTTTCTGTACTTATTTAAAGTATACAGACAGATGATGAAAAGGTTTTCTTTTATAAACTTTAGTCAGGGCCGGATGAGTTGGTTGGGTCAAAGGCGAGGGTTCGTTTTATTGATAGGATTAGAAGTACAATACCAACCCAAGTGAAAATCACTTGGATGCTCCACTTCCCAGTTTGTGTTGGCAAACATCAAATAAGATAGAATGGGAAAAAATTAATCTGTCCATTTCTTTCTTTGCTTGTTCCTGCTGATTATCTAAATGGATATTGACACTGTATTCAGCTAAGTATCCTTCAGCTTGTTGATGGCTACCTTTGCAAATAATTAAAAGTACATGCTGTAACAGCTCTCTTGTCTTGAAGTTTATGTTATCATCCATGATCTCGGTTGTTATCTCCAGAAAGCCACAATTGACCACGCTTTTATTATTTCTGCAGGTCAAGAAGCCTCACACCCCATTATTGAAGGTATTAGTTCTTCTTTCATGTGTGCTGTCTGCTGTTTGCTTGGCCATGTCACATCATGTCATTCTATGGGAGTTGCATGCGCGAGAGCCTATATGTTGTGCCCGACCTTTGCCTGCTCTGGAAGGAGGATGAAGGTTTTGGGCAAATTAAATTAAAAATAGGTGTCAACACTACATAAAACAATGTTAATCTGGCGGGAAAAGATGTGGTTCTGGCTGTACATATCATTCGGGTCTTTTTTCTTATTAACAAAGTTTGATATTATTAGGTCATGTTGCTTGGTAATATTTTTAAGCTAGTGATTGTACTAGTGGTCTTGATAGCTTTTGGGGATCTAATATATCATTACATTAGGGCAAGAGTTATTATAGACATTCTTTTATGAAAGCTTATGTATTCTCTATTGTCTAGAACTTTGAACAGTGTTGGTTTTAGTTCCCTTTTTCTTCCCTTCTCATTTGTTCTCTTCAACTTGCATCGTCAGGACCTTGGGCAGTCTTTATGACTTTTTCCCTTGCATTTCCTAACTGACATTCTTCTACCTTTTAATTTATCTTTTGATTTTGGGGATTTTTTGAACCAATTTGCTTTGAAGGGGGCAATTCTGCCACCTGTACAATCACATTTTCTTTGTACTGTTGTAAAAATAAATATCTATCTTTCTAAAAATCAAAACAACAACTGTACATCATATCTACTTTCTTGATGTCTTTAGTTGCCAAAAAGATATGGCTGTCCTGCACTATGAAGAGAAGTGGCAGCAATTAGTCTTATGGCAAATTGCAGAACTGATAGCCTTGTGATTGGCTCCCTGTAGTGCAGTGTTTCCTCTTCCGTTATGGTACATTGCTCATTTTGTAGGGTGTCATCAGGCTAAGTGCATGACACATGGACTTGGTTCCCATGAAAAGTGTTTGGATCAGTTTTCTTAATCCTCATTTAGCTTCTTTAGTGTTTTGCAAAGGTGTGGATGACAACTACGTTAGGCCTCTGATGGCAGATTGCACTGAAGAAGAGATTGGATTGTGTGTTTTCCATTGATGATGGATAATGAGTATAAATCTTTATGCATGTGATAGAGCAATAGAAGAAGAAAATAAAAACACAGTGATCTATTTTTCCCTGGCCTTGGAAATTTCCGTTGCTGGTTTTTAATAATTTCTTTTCTTGGTCACTGCAGCCAAAGGCTTATGCTGACAACTTCAAGTGGAAGGGCCCTCCGCAAAACTGAGGAACATTGATTATTCAGTTTGCCCTTCGGTTTATATGGAAGAGAGGTTCCATCACAAGCTGTCATCTTCTTTGTTGTGTCTTGGACATAGTCCAGACTTCAAGCTCCATTGTTCTTTGTTGTGTACCGGATGTATTGTTGCTCCATAATGATAGCTCGGTGGTTATAATAATTGGCTAGAGAATGGTTCTTTTTTGCCTCCAGCCTTCTCAATGGTGAGATTATGTTTTTTTTGCAACTTGAATCAAGGTCGCACTCAATATTTCCGCTCATAAAGCTATAGAAAAGCTGCAAAATTTGTGTAATTGGTGAAACCATTCTTGATGCATGTCGGCACAACCGCTATGGACATACATGACGCTAGATGCTTGAAGAGCATTAAGTGTGAAGCGACAAGATTGCGGAGGCCATGAAAAGAAGTTCTCTTGGTATGAGTATGCAACTTCGGAAGCTGAACTATTGTCTGTTTGTGAAGGAATTGGCTTTGCTGTGAATTTGGATAAGAAGCCCGAATAGTTTGGATTTGTGACACTAGTTAATTAAAATTGCATATATAGGCCTCTTGCATTTTCACCTGTTTAACTTTACCTCCTTTATTCTCAAGCTCGCTTTGCCTCTTGGAACATTTGCATGAGCAGACTAATTTGAACTTCATTTAGAAAAGGCACCCATGAAACTTCATTCTCAAATCACTCACAGAGCTTGATTCTAAACCCTAACCTCTCCTCGCCATCACCTGCCACTGCGAAAATCCATTCCTAGTGCCACCAACGTTGCCAGAGCTAGTACGAAATCGCCGTCACCCCCTTGCTTCCCTCCCTTTTCTATCTCTCGGTCGAGGTTTGTGACGGCAGGTTCTAATCATCACTGAACTCTGCTCTAAGGTCTACAATGGTTAATGGCCTCCCCATTTTTGGCGACAAAGATAGTCTGTCGAGAGAGAGAGAGAGAGAGAGATTAATAGATTTTGGGCGGTCGAGGGAGGCCGTTGGTTATTCTGATTGAATATTTTGCCTTGGTGAATTTGTCCATCGTTATCCTTTTTCCATGACTTACGAAAGTCAACATTGTTCGAAATCTCACCCCAGTAAATTTCTGCCTCCGTCGCTAAATGCAGTAGAGATCTTGCTCGTTAAACCATGGAACTTTACTTCATGTCAGGGACAACTCGTTAGTTATCCAAATTCAAGTATTGCCAGAATTTGCTTGTGAATTCGACTGAATCATGCATCTGAAGCCTCATCACCCTGTATACATTTATCGCGAGCCACAATGTCCACAGGCCATCTTTAAAACTGATAGGTCAACCTTGTTTCAACGACCGCATAAGAAGAGGGAACCCATCAACTCTCTCTCTCTCTCTCTCTCTCTCTCTCTCTCTCTCTCTCTCTCTCTCTATCCTTCAGTTTTCTTCTTTTTTTCCCATTTTTAATGCAGCTTTTTTTTTTTTTCGGTTAATGGTATCACTCGTATTTCTTTGAAAAATTTAGAAATGTGGCACAGTAGACCAGTACCTCCTTTAGGCCTTACTGTAGGGGACCCAAACTTATTACGGAATATTCGGTTTAAACCATAGCCACTCATTCCACAAGTAGGCATACGAGCCCGTCCATATGAGGTAGCAAATGTTCAAGACACAAACTTTTCCAGAGGTTCGCTGATACTTTAGCTCTGATCTCATGAAGTGCAGTAAAACCCATTTACCACGATGCTCAATGGTGACATCGGCGCATAGTCAATGTAGACCCAATATTATCAAGGTCGAACAAACTTAACCATAATCCCACTAAAAATTATGGAAGCTCGCTTGAAGTTGATCTAATTGACAATCAATCCGTCTTCAACTTTAGCATGTAAACCGAAATTCACTAGCTTACTGTATTGTACTTAGATGTTTAACTTATAATTTCATGCACTTAAATTGGATTGGTCCGATAAGTTTGCTAAGTACTGGAATTTATTTTAAAAAGAAAAAATCACCTACGAATTCTTCAACATCTTTTCTGTTTCTACCTTTCCAGTAATTTAAATGACTACTACAACGCAAATGAACTTCCACAAAACAAAACATGGTGGACGTATTGCTTTCACTATAGTGCAGAATGCACGGGTTAACCACTAGTAGTGATCAGTGGACCCGAATTCTAAGGGAAACAGTAATGAAAAAAATTTAATTAATTAATAATTAAGTTGTGCAATTCCTAATTACGTTTACTGCCTAATGCGCTCCATTACAAGCAGAGAAAAATTAGCTACAGGTGGATTAGGACTCCGGTTTTGCCCAATCGTGGAAACGCAGCGATTTGAAAGGCTACGTACCTGATGAGCATCTTCATCCTCTTACTACAGCAAACATCCAGCAAGACAATATTCAATTGAGAACTGTAATTCCGCTCGTGTTGGGTGACAGCTTCTTCATGTAGTACTTAGAGTTGCGAGACAGATTGATCCTTTTCCTTCTCTTCTCCGGTATCAGATCAATGGAGCACTGCAAGAAGCCACGCCTCACAAACCTATGCATTGACAAGGACAAGTAGTTGCCATTAAATGAATGCTCAAAGTGCACATTGGCTGGCAATTGTGGTTGACCTATGTACACAGTGTTTGCCCTGCAAGAGGTAAACATATTCATGTTTATGAAAATCAGGATTAGGAAATTTACCAATCTGCAGTACGGGTTGTGAGCAAGAAAAGCATCTCCAACCCAAGAGAGGATGCTTTCTTTTCAATATAATCTGCAAATGACAAACCATAATCAGTTCATACAGCAACCAATTAAATGGAGCAACAAAGAATCACCACAAAACCAGTAGCACTTCATTTTTATGCAATTGACTTTCGACACAATCAGCTTTTTCTACAGAGAAAGAAAGGGGAATAGCGCTGTCTTAAGTCTATTTTTGCAGGACCCAGGTGTAACACCAAGATGCAAAAATATTTCATTGTATGCCATATATGTCAGACTTAAAAAAATAGAAAATAAAGCAGGATTTCGAACTCTCAAACTTCAGCATAAGTGGGAATTCAGAAAGGTTACAGGCATTTTTAAGAGAAAAAGCCCGTAAGTGACAAATTTCCTCCCATGTATCAATTTATACGTAGTAATGGCCGTTTGTACCTCTCATCCTTGAGGATGAGGGTAAAGATTGAAATATAGCAACCCCAGTTATGTAATCTTGGTATTTGGAAACATGTGTAGTATGTAATCTTGGTATCCATCCTAATGTTTGAAACTTTGGCTTCAGAATAGATTTATTCTCATGTTCTGAACTTATTTTGCTGATTGCAATAATTAATATTCCAGATTGCTCCATCATATTATTGCTAACTCAACATTATTCTTTCTGTCAATAAATTAATCACTAAATACTGAATTTAAAAGGAGCAGATCCCAAAAGGACCTTATTTGGAAGGCAACTAATTGCAAGTTCAACCTGATAGATTGTATTCTCAGTTCAAGATTCTAAAGTTAATAACACCCAGGGACATTGCAAAAATGCAACTAAATCAACTTGCAGACCACAATCAAAGATATGGAACAACAAATAATGTGGGAACCATGCGGTCAGAATCAACTTCTTACCAAGTAATTTATCTCCTTGTCCTTGTCCACGGCAGTCAGGAGAAACTGCAATTGCGGCAACCTCCCCACACTTCTCTTCAAAGAAAGGGAAAAGAGCAGCGCAAGCTATGATCTGACCTTCTCTCTCTACCACAGCGAATGAATCCAATGCTCCAAGTAGCTATCCAAAATGTAAAGGCCAGAAGGATATACTGTCAACTTCAGATAGTAAAGGAAATAACATTTGAAGATTTATTCTCTTCAAAAAAGCATGCAATGAAATATCTCAACGGACAGCATGGAGGAAAATTTGCAAGATTTAGCGACCAGAAGCCCAAAAAGGCAAGAGGCATAACCTCTTGATCCGTCCTCTTGACCAATGTGCCAGAATCTTCTAGAGGTTTTATGATCTGTCTTATTCCAGAAAGGTCCGTTTCCCTCGCCATTCTGGTCCCCTCGTACAGATCACTAGAATATAGATTAACAAAAATTAGCAACAAATGAGGTGGCGTCAAGTATAAATCAAGCCCCTTGCAATGGTAAAAGAAAATGTGTGATTTTCTATTTCAGCAGAATTAAGGAAGCATTCAGCCACGTCGATTTCAGCCACATCTATCTGTCATCCCAAAAGTATCTGTTAAAAAGCTATACAGGGATACATTCTCATGTAAACAAGATAGTACAGGAGAAATGAAGAATGGGTGACAGTAGAATACCTAAACAGTCACAAAATAACTTTTGATGATCAAACAGATGCCAATCGAGTAATTTTACTACCGTCTTGATCAAGATATACAAACAAGGGATGCAATGGATGCGACAAAAAAGTCATGTCAAGAACTCAGCAACATGGATGATCATGTGCCCATAGGAAAATTTAGGGGTCAACCATTATGCAGCACTAACTAATTGATGGTACAACCAAAGCCCTTGCCCTAGAAGGGTGAGGACAAGGTTTTTAACCTTCACCTCAAGTAGGTGGTGGAACGAAAGGTTTGACACTAGAAAAATAAATATGCAGGTATGAAGAGTATGAGCATAGTTCCATCATAGCACTGTGATAAGCAGAAGTAAGACACTGCTTAAACCTATTGGAAAGCATACATACATCAACTATTCGGACAGTCATCTCACACCTCCCTTCTGCTGTTATGTTTCTGGACATGGCACTTTGCATACTCCAAAAACTTAACGTTAGCAATGAAAAAGAGTTCATTAAAAGCTAGGATGGATGGGGGAGAGCGAAAGTGGGGAAGAGAGATACTTTTACCTTCCTTGCAATCAGAGAGAGCACCTTTTACATAACAAAGAGAAAAGCTAAATTCCACTACAAACATGTTCAACTTTTAAATTGCAAAAACACTAATCACGGAGAACTGTTGTAGAGAGATTCGCATTCATGTTTTTGAGAACAGCAGTAATGATATCCAGTTTTCTTACTGGAATTTGAAGATTGGGAATCCAAAAGATCCCATATTTTCTTTCCCAACACAAGGAAGAAAATGAAGAGAAAGAAGAGTGGCAGAATTACTTCAGTGTAAAACTGTATGGTTTTCACCACTTGGCTCTTTTTTAAACAACAGTGGAAGTTTTCCTCATTCACTGTTGCACTTAAATCTTTCGAGTCATTGCATAACCTAAATCACATGCCATTTGAAAAGTTCAATGGTTAATCATTCTCCAAAGCAACCATACCCATCTCTTGATCAGAGTTTTAAATAACTATGACTAGTCAAGATTTGACACAGAGCCAATATATTTTGTAGTCAAATTCTCTCTCTCCTCACAACGCTACTATTAAATTGATAAGTGGCAAAATTCTGGAGCTTACTGGAACAAAGAGCTATAGGAGGAGAGAATCCATACCTAGCCACCATAGTACCAATTCCATCTCTCTGAAAGAGTTCCAGCAGCAAAGCCCCACCTAAGGTGCCATCTACCAAATGAACCCTCTGAACTCCACGCTGATTGAAAAGCAGGAAATAGAATCAATAGCAATAATGAGGAAAGTATTGATACAGGGCTGATAATTTTTTCAAACATTTGTATAAGCATACAGGAAGAAGCAGTTCCAGGACCTGACGGTTTGAAGATTAATTACTGAGACAAGTGTTGAAATTGCACTGGTCTGATAATATCAAATAAATTCTACTGAATTATGTTAACAGAAGTGGACTATATATGTGGCAGCAGTAAATGATGGTTAAGTTGCAACCTAATCCCAACAAGATGACCTTTCTCTGTTTCCATCTTCTGAACTTTAATTTCTGATGATAGTATAATACTTTCTATAATTGATCTTGACTGACGTCCAATAGGGAAGACTCAATTTCTCCCAAGTTCGTAGGCATTTACCAGGAGAGATTATATTGGATTCACTGTTTGCAATTTAAGTAACAAAACAAACAGGATAGAAACTTGTGTGGTATAAGATACAGTGTTCAGCAGAATATGGTGGATATTTGCGCAGCCATTCAGCAATCACTAATTTGTTTTTTAACATTAAGAATGCAACAACTACTATTATCTTGGCAGTCAGTGCACAAGATCTCAAAACATCTTACAACCAAAAAAAGCTTTGACCGGACTCTAAAACAATGATTTGTATAATATCACATCAAACCATTCATCTTAAGATTAATTGCTCGATCAAGTATCTAAAAGACTCAACTCTTCACACTATTCTCCAAGCAAAACTGAATATAAACCAAATGAATGTAAAATGACTAGACACAAATTTACAATGACAAAATTTATTGGTCTGCTTGTCTTCATGATTTCCAAGTTCAAAGATTCCTGCATTACTACTCCTTTTTCTGCAGAACTAGTCTACAGCTCCTTCAGCCAATATACAGTAGATGAAAGTGAGTCCCACCCCAAGGTTGCGAGCCCTAGTTGACAACTCAACTGAGCTGGCACCAAAAATGATCAACACCTGCCAACAGAAGCTGCGGTGGAACATATCCCAAACACGGTAGTATAGTGCAGCTGGCACCAAAGTGATAGAACTGTGCCACAAAAATATAACGGACCATGTCCAAACATGATCTTCTAGTTACAACAGTTAATAAGATAATTACTAGATAGAAAAAGTAAGAAATTACCCGGCAAACCAAAGCAGCAACAACCAATTCTGCCAGGTAATCGAACCGACTTTGACGTTCCAAACCTCCAATAGCAAAACCTTGTTCACTTTCCCAAAGACCATTTCCATTGTCGAAACCAACACCGTTTTGAAAGGTAGCATTCCCTTTCTCAAGGAAACCCTTTCCATTATGTGAAAGCGTCCTGCTTCCATTATACAGCGGAGCAGCTCCATTACAGTTATTGCTTCCAAGGCAGGTGCCAAATGCATCACCTTGACTAACAGCTTCCACATAGTTAGCCGCTGTTTCACTTTGCTTAGCTCGTTTTCTGATCAACGTGTCTGCTTCGTCAAGGGTTAAAAATCTGATAAGGCGTCCATTTTCATCGAGGATTTGACCATCTATGATGCAAATAAGTTTCTCTGCACCAATCGCTAGAGCACAAGCTGTAGCAACTTCATAAGTGCTGCATCGATTCAACAGGAGTTCATCAAAAGACATTCAACAACAAAACAATTAGAGATATGGACCGCATATTAAGCATCTTATCCATCAATCTCTTTTTTCGAGATATTTGTTCGTGACAGTGGGGGCGATCCTATGTCTAAAGCATCATTTTTGAGATATTACAATGAATGTTCGGTCAGTATATGCATAAAAGATTCAGCACACACTTACAATCTGTAGAAAGCTCCCTTGGCTTTGCTACAACAAGAAATAGGAAGGAGATAAGGATATGGAAACGAACTCAAATTTCCCTATATGTCGCTAACCAGTTTAAAAATTAATTCTAAACGTTTTCTGTCAGCCAGTTGACTAAATGCTCGACACTATGAACTTAACATTTCCATTCACCAAATCATCCCCGCGATAAATTTTTAATCAGTTTATCAACTTTACAGAGGAAGAAACACATGGGCGTCGAAGACACCCAAAGCTGTGAAGTCGCATCTGTAGTAGACCAAACATAAAATCTAAACAGAACAATTGGAATAGAAAGTTACATCCACAACAGTTCATCTTAAACATCACCTTCATTTTGAAGACAACTGAACGTAAGGAAAGCAGAAGATAGGGTATGGCAAGACAATCACATCAGCAAAACCAAGCTTTTAAAATGGGATAGGCATCAAAATCAACAATCCGTACTTGCAATTCAGAACTTCTCCAGAGCTGGAATAGCCCAGGTTGCTTAATATAACTATACATCCACCATCAAGCCTCTCACGAATGCGAGAAACATCCACTTTCTTTACTTCACCCGTTGCCCCATAATCAACACCGTCAACAACTCCTCTTCGCTATAAATAAAAAAATCAACATTACTATAGCTGCCAAAGTAGAACAATGACAGTAGAAACGTTAACTGTCGTTCAACTAATTCGAGAGATCGACCAAGAGAACAAAAATGCAAACCCTTACCTTGGCTGCAAGAAAGTTGCCACTTGCAACACTTACACCCACTTCATGCAAACGGCTACTATCCCCATGACGGCGCATACTAAAAATTGGGGGTCCAGGAGATAGTTTAGCCTCTATCATTAAACGAGTCCCTCCAGCTGCTTCCATAGCTGCTTCCAGAGCTTTGTTGTCTGTTATTCTGTATCTTCCAACATATTTAGGCTCATGGTCTACAAAGACAAGATTAGTTTCAGCAATTCCAGGTCCATTGTTGAAAATTGATTTTATAGAAACAAAAGCAGGCCACATAAACAAGACTTAGCCCTTTTGAAATTGATACACAGATCAGTGCAACAGACATAAAAACAAATGCTCAGTTCACCTCATGCAAACCTTAGCAGAACATATTCTTTCTTTGCCTCTTTTTTTTTTTATAATCAATAAAGGTAAGTCAACTTCAAGGCAGCAAGGGTGTGCAAACCCGTTTACAAAAAAGAGCTCGATTTCAAGAAAAAGCGTCCATACTATCAACCAACCGAGTTACATCCACATGCATATGTTTCCACCATACCCAAAGTGTAAAACTTTGAGCCAATTTTTGGTACAAACAATAAAGATGAGGATATTCTTTAAAGTTGATATTCCTGCACATGCATTTCAATATTGGATGGCTGAAGCAACCACCTTAAAGAGAGCATCGTAATCTCAGGCAGGCACTAATCACTTCACAGGCATGTGATGCACAATCATGGAGAAAAAGATTACAGTCACCATCCCAGATATTGACAGAATAAGTTTCGGTTGACAGGGAAGTTTTCAGTGTGCAAGCCACAGTTGTGGACACATAACGCCATTCTGATTATATATCAGCTATGGCCGATACAATTGATATTGCCAGACACAACAGCCAGTTCCATGCTTCTAATATAGTCAACAGAATGGAAACCACACCGAAACATACCAAGCTCATAAAAGGGTGAACCATAAAAGGCTCACAGCAAGCACATTTCACTGACCTCTCTCCTTCAGGAGTTTATCAATCTGCACGTGTGTCCCCGGAACAAGAACAAACCTAATCCCCAAGCCATGAAGGAGCGCAATGTCCTGCACAAAGAATTGTATCAAGGTTGTAATTACCAAACGCCAGCAATCAAGCGCCCAAACCGCTCCAAACAGAAATGATAAGGACATAGAGATATCGTAGTGCAACGTGTATCCAAATCCAGCAGGTAGAATCGTGCAAACGCAGTTCTGTTGTGCTTCCAAGAAAAATCCATCCATTGAAGCCTGAAGAACACGAATTTATTCACTCGGAGCAGCGTTCCTCAACCAGGACGGGCTCGCGCTTTTCTTCTCCCTCAAACCTCCCCATTCTCAACATCACCGCGCAGCCAAACCACAAAACCGGAAGCGAAACAGGAGAAGCAACGGGAAAAACCCGACGCGTGCCTTGAGGACCGGATCCAACTGCGGGCTATAGACGATCTCCCCGGAGACGACGACGACGAAAGTGCCGCCCCGGTGAGCCCTGAAATACGGCCACGCCTCGCGGAACCAGCGCACGAACTGCTCGTTCTTCTCGGAGCCGCCGTCCCCCTCCCCGTCGCGCTCGCCGCCCTCTCCCGGATCGCCGCCGCAGGCGCCGCGCCGGAACCGGAGCCCCCTCGCGGCCCGGGCCCTGAGCCCGCCGCCCGCCGCCGGGGGCGAACGGCGCGGGCGCCCCGGCTTCACCGCGGAGGAGAGCTTGCCGCGGCCGGGGTGCGAACGGAGGAGGTTGTTCTGCGGAGGGATTACGACGCGGCAAGAAGAGGAGGAGGAGCAGGCCATGCTTTAGGGGGAGGATTCGAAGCTGGGAAGTGACGACCTTCAGGCACGTTGGAGAAGGAGGTGGAGAGGAGAGAGAGAGAGAGAGAGAGAGAATTGAGGAGTGGGGGAGCTGCGGGTGACTTTTATGCGGAGAACGGGGCGGCGCGAAGGGGCTCAAGAGGAGAAAGTCAAAGCAAACTAGCCACATTGATTGACCAATTGCATTCTGTTAACGGGAAAACGCCAGGGTGATCGATTTCAGGGCGGTCCAATTTCTGCTTGGGAATTGAGAATCCGATCACTAGCCCAGATGTTCGGTTTCTAGACGGTCCAAATTTTTGCTCAAGAATCAAATTGATCGGTTTTAGGTGGGCCAATGGAACCGATAGTATGTTTGGTTTCTTATTTTTAATTTATCTTCACATTCTCTCGTTAAATCGCATTTTACCCCTTAATAAGCACGTGGTCACAAATAGTTAAGAGGTAAAGTGCAAAACTATCTCCTTTTCCTTGTATGGTCACCGGTCCGATTCGGTTGGTCAAGGTGAGCGGTTCCGCATCTGAGATCGGGAATCGGATCAAAATTCACCGATTTCAATTTTATGGAACTAAGAGTCGGACCGATGTCCTCGGAAATTGCCCAAAAGCGGGCGGTCCGGACGTTTTCATTTGGTCACCCCTTGAAAAGACGGCCAAAAACTCTAAGATAAGTCTACTACACAATACCAATATCCCCAAACATTTTTTTATGTCCCCAAAACTTCAAACTAGTGCTAGTCATCCCAAAAATATCTTCGTCCCAGTTTCTTCTATACAGTTGCTAAAAATCCAATGTGACCCAGTTTGTGTTCACAAGGGCAGACGCCAAATTAATGAAAAAATGCCAGTAAAAAGCCTAAACTTTATTTAGTGTACACCAATATCTCTATTTGTTTTTTTTTTTTCCGGGTCATTAATCCCCAAAACTTGTACCGGTAAAAGTACGTTCCGTCGCGGTTTCATTGAAGATGGCCGTTAAAAATCTCACGCGACTGCTTGCGTGGATAAGAGCAGACAAGCAGAGCTGGTGGTTGAGTCTAGTCCAAATGGACATCATGTCGTGGCTTACTTTCTAGGACCCACAAAATTGCCAAGGAAACGACTCATTATCGTGGAGGTCTGGGTTTTGAAAAATTCTGGACGCTAACAAGTTGTTATCATGAAATACGAGTTCCCTTACAAATCAAACCACATTCTTGTCGAACCTGCAAATGGATAAACAATGTCGCTTTGGAGTGTACTAAAGCCACGTTAGATCTATGTTAGGTCCATTTGCCTACTGTTGTCCATGCAACCCGCCATGTCAGTTTTTTTTTTATCGGTGTCATTGGACGGAATCGTGACGAAATGTATTTTTGGGTCACTAGCACAAGTTTGTGCGCACTTGTGACGTGAAAAAAAGATTGGGATATTAGTGTTACACCTAGTAAAGTTTAGACTTTTTGGTGGTATGTCTTGAGCCGTGTCCATCCACGTCAACTCCGTTTATCCGTCCACGTAAGCCGCCACATGAGATTTTGAACGGCCATTTTGGAGAGGGAATTATCACGGAAGATACTTTTGGATCATTAGTATAAGTTTCGGGTTCTAATGACACGACAAAAAATGCTTTTTAGATTGGTACTACGGTGTGCATAATTCAGATTTTCCAAAAGTGTTTTCCCTGTGTTTAATTGTTGTAGCAAAGGTGATGTATAAAATAACTTCTTTCGTGAACTGGGTTTAATCAGCCGAGTGCACGATGACTCCTTTTCTTTTTCAATTATGAAAATCTCTTGCTCAGTAAAAGTTTTTCTTCTCGAGTTTATCTTACAGTTTGAATTTTAATTCAAAACCTCTATATATTGATAATTATAATTATATAAAGTTTTCATAATATTTCCATTTTCAATATAATTTCGTTTTCAAAAACTTGGAGGACAAATCATAAATGAGTAATAAGTTGAATTTTTCCTGATTCCCACATAGGAAAAGGGAAAAAGAGAAAAATACACCTTTAAATAGGAGTTTGCAACTGGAGAAGGATGGTTTATTTTCGGGAGATTGAATGAACTTTTAATCCAAGTACTCAACTTTTCCTAAACGAGTAGAAGTGACAAAAAATGTTCATACCTAATTTCTATATTTCTAGTTTCCTTATCCTACCCTTCACACAACTATGTTTGGAAACAAAGAAAAGGTAGAAAGAGATTATTAGGAATTCAATTATTCGAATATAATGACCATTAAAAAAAATAACTATCTAAACATACTTCATTTAGGGTGCGTTTGTTTGGGCGAAAATTTCATGATAAAAGAAAATACTTTTTGGGAAATCTTTTTTCACGAAAATGGATACTTTTTCTTTATTTGGTGATATGTGGTCAAAAATGTTTTTGATGTTTGGATCTTAATTGGAAAATGATTTTCAATCTCATAATTTTATCTCAAGCAAAAAAATATATCGAATTTTTAAATATTTTTTATTATTTTTTTCTTCCTCCTCTACTAGTTGCCAAGCCTCGGCAATGGCCACGATAGACCATTGGCGAGGGATGGCAAGGGTCGACCTAGCTGGCCTCAGGCGAGGTCAAGCCTCACCCAGCTTACAACTCAACAAAAATCCATTGACAACGCCAACTCGAGAAATTACAAACTTTTTCATTAGATCGCATAGACACATTTTTTACGCCATAGGCTCGATGGCTAAGCTGAATTTAGTGCAGCTTGATTCTTGTTATGAGAATTGATCAGATTTATGTTCGGTTTGTTCGATGAAAAACCGTTTCCGACGGGAAATTGTTTTCGGACTTTCCAACATTTTGATGACAATAAACTACTCAATAGATGAAAATCGTTTTTCATTGATAGGAAACAAAAGCTTAGGGGAATCTGACTTCTATAAAGAAGTAAAATTATTTTCCCCGATTTCTTGTTTACTATCTTCCCAGCTCTCTATCTTTCATCAATTTTTTTCTTCAATTAGTCTCATGTTTTCTTTATAAATCTTGACTACGATCTCCCGAATATAATTCATTAATGCTCATGTTCTTCTACATTCAATATTATACAAATATTATTTCATAATTTCTTTCCCTTTTTTGTAATTTTTCTTATTTTGATGTATTACAAAATAACCAAAAAAGATGTCGATTCCAATTTGTTAGTCATTACATGCCAATTTTAACAATACAAGCTTCCGTCAAAGGATTCACTTTATAAAATCAATTTTTTCAACTTGTTTTGAGCACAAGCAAACATAAAAATTGTTTTACTCTGTCCGAGATTGAATTTCAACAGGTAATTTTTTCAATGAAACAAACACAAATTAGGTAGGTTTCACTAGGTTTCCAATTTGTACATAACAACTGCTAATGGATGTGACAATTTCTTAATGAGTAGTAACAGCAAAGTAGGACACTTTTTTTTAGAGGCCCAATAGCAATCAATTATATCAGATAGAACAATCGCACTAGATCGAACACTCATTACTTTTTGAATTTGTATCCCATTAACCTCCACCAATGAAAAACTATTCTAACAAGCAATCTTTAAACCACGAGCAATGAATTGATATACCGATTGATGTGATAGACTGCAAATAGGCATACAAAATAAGTGGGACATATTTAACAAACAATAAAATTTTGTAACAAATTTCTTAGGAAAAATACCAAAAACCATCCTGAGTTTCCATCCATATATATATATATATATATATATATATATATATATATATGAGTTTTTGGTATTTTGAGATAGAAGGTGGTGTGTTCAAAGCACAAAAGAAAAAATAAAAATAAACATCTTTTCACCAGATAGCCATGCTCTCCACTAAAATTCCCCTAGCACTTTATATGTCCATTCAGTCACCGTTGTCGCTACCTTTGTCGCCACCAAAACCTTATTTTCTTGTGTGTGTGGAAACGAGTCTTCTTTTTAATCATCAATTTGTTAATCTCTTCCACCTCGATATAAAAAAAATTGGAGATGAAAAAAAAAATGCCCTTAGCTAATTATTTTTATTAGAATCGGAAGAAGGACAGTCGCAAGGTGATCTTAACATAAAAAAAAAAAAGAAAAAAAGGGTAATATCACAAAAAACACCTAATTAGTATACTTGTGATAAATTTACGACGAACTAATTTTTTTATCACCAAAAACCCCAAACTGATTTACTTGTGACAAATTTATCATCCGTTAAATTGAATTAATAACACAAAAAATCATAAATTAGTAAACATATGACAAACAAAGGAGTAAAACCCTAAACCGGTATATTCGTCAATTGTCACTTGTTATCCTGACGGTAAAATTTAATGAAAATTAACTCAAGATAAATTTATCATAGATGTACCGATTTGAAATTTTTATTGTCAAAAAATAAGTTTGAAGTAAATTTGTCACAAATATACCAGTTTATGATTTTTGGTGGTATTAATCCGAAAAGAAATTCAAAAGTAGTCATGGTGTTGGTGTGTCACCAGAGCCTAATAGGCCCAAAATTAACGAATAAGGATGTGAGAGTTAAAATTTAAGACCACCATTACTTTAGCTTAATATACACGAAATTCTTTTTTATAACATTAACAAGTCCTCTTCTTCCTTTTATCTTTTTTTTTTTCTTAATTCCTATAGTCGAGCGTTCCATTATTTTTACTAAAAGTTTAGACTATCAAAAAAGCGGTACGATTTATATTTGATATTCCAATATGTATGTATGTCTCCATCCTCCGCGTTATCGAAGGAACTAATGAAGCTGGTTTTCTATTCTATTACATTAGAGAATGTGAGAGCAAAATGCCCTTAACTAATTATTCTTCATTAAAGTGTGTTGAAAGTGGGCTCCTTCCAATTCTACTAAAATCCATCATTAAATGATCTTTGGTTTAGTGGACTCATTCTTACATGGATTCGAGTTTTTAGGCAATCTATATATCACCCAAGCAATAAAATATAAGTTTGCAATACGAGCCGATGATCCATTTTGCCACCTTTACTTATTACTATTTTCCACTGCCGTGCCCACCGGCGCCCACCTCCTTGTCTCGCCTCTCTTTTGACGGTCGGATGTAAAGGTGGGACGACATCGATAGTGGCAGGGGGATGCATCCGCCGAAGACGGAGGGGCAACGGTCGGCGGCCGTTGATGGTGGTGGGTGGTGGGGTGGCTAGGGTTTTTGGGTGGGTGCATTTTTAGGGGTTTGCATGGTAATTGGGAGATCGGTAGGGGTAGTTTGGTCTTTTTAAATGATCCAGACGCAAATATGTATTTCTGAAAATGGAGGAGGTGCAAAATGTGTTTGTTGTGGGTGGGGGGTAGGCATTATGTATGTTCATCATTTTATATATAGACTTGGTAAATTAATTTTAATGCAGCTACCGTATCTCTAAAAAATAGATGAACTTGAATCCTCGATTGGTGGTTACACTGGTAACTTCACCAAATTAGGGATAGTTTCCTATCAACAAAGGCCGTCTACGTATGTCCACAAATGTGACGGGCTGTCAGATTGTTGGTGCCCGCATGCTCTGCTCCCCTAATCCTTCCTTATCTTTATCTTTCCTAAGAGAAGGGAACACCATATTTATGTTTTACGCTTAAGGGATGTCGAGGTCCGTGTGAGACCCCGGACGAAACAGTTTTACCTCTTACTTACGAGGTAATATGTAGATTTGGTAAATTAATTTTAATGCATCCATCATATCTCTAAAAAACAGATGAACGTGTAATCAAATCTTAAGAAGGCAGAACGTCTTTCCCCTATATAAACCCACCAAAAAAATCAAGTGCACACATGATGAAGCTTTGATTTGGATTAGGGAGAGTAAAAGTTCACAAAGATTATGTCCCCATCATCGCGTACATAGTCGGAAAAATTCTTCGCGTGGCACTATAATAAACTAATTTTTACTTTGGATAAAATGCTTTTTTGTCATTGGAAAATCTAAAATAATATACAAAGTGGAATAGGACATTTCCACATAAGAATGATCGCTTGTAAATAGTAAGTCACATCACAGCTATATAAAACTTATAACTTACTAATTTTGTCAATAACTTTTCACATATATATTAAGTTATTGTGGGGCTTTGTAAACTTTAGATAATATTTTTTCTAAAGTTCTGAAAATTGACTAAGTCCAAACAACAGTTGCTTGTCGTGATTATTGATCACAAAGGCATATACTTAACCCCAACAACGAATTACAATCACTTGCGTGGAAATTATATAAAGAAAAAAAAATTTAATGGTAGAGGACTAAAGTCATTTTGATTTAATTTCTGAATAAATTTTTGTGTAACTCCGGTCATCATTCAGAATAATCATTCTACCGATAAATTCAGAGTAGTCTTCGGAGATCTTTGTTTGCTTTTAGAGAGAGGTGGCAGATGAGAACTGACCTTGAGGATGGAGTCCAAGCAACCGCCGGCGACGATCTCGCCGGAGAGGATGACAATGAAGGTCCTCCCTCTGTGGGCGTGAACGTAGGGCTGAGCCTCCCGGATGCCGTCCACGAACGTCCTCTGTTCCGCCGTAATTCCATATCTGTACCCGTCACCCCCGCCCTCGTCCCACCGGCACCCGGACGACGCCGCCGCCCCCGCCACCGTCCCTTTCTTCTCACTCCTCCTCCGCCCCGCCACTCCCAGGCCAGCCCCGCCATCGAGCTTCAGCAGCCTCGCTTTCCCTCCCGATATATCGCCGCCGGCGGAGCTGTGGCGGGCCTGCCGACAGCTCCGTCTCTGATCGGCCGGGCAGCGTTCTTCGCGGTGGTTGGGCATGCAAATCCACGGTCTCGAATTGGAACTGGCCATGGTCTCTCTACTGAGAGAGAGTTGTCAAATGATTCTAGAGAGAGAAAACGAAGCGAGAAGCGCTGCAACGCGGCTACACGAGGGAGTACTTTGTGTCGAGCGTGCGAGACGGAGGAGAGAGGAGAAAGATGGCCAGACATCCCGTTGATGGTCTGGGCCCCATGATGGAACTCATATGGTTGATGGTTAAGATGATATCGCTCCAAATGATCCATGGATCACGCGATAACTTCGTTACGGTCACCTCAACTTACGGGGATACCGAAAGTCAAGAAAGAATTTGTTGATGAGAAAGTGATAGAAGGAATTTGTTGGTGCCTTTAAAAAGCAAATTTTGATGTCGTGAAAAAAAAGCAAAATATCGATGTTGAAGAGTCACGGTTGATGAGAAATGATGCCACTGGATTGAACACAAACCATGGCTTTGAATATGATGCAAGCTCGGGCAATTGTTGATGAGAAAGTGATAGAACCCTCGATACAAAAAGGAATGCCTTATATTGGGCCGTAGTGATAGTGCGGAATCGCCTGTCAATTCAAAGTACGGTAGCTATGATATTTGGCCACGATTGTTCGCGAGCGCAATAATTCTAGCCCGTCGACTCGGCAATGCAAAGGGTTAGTAATTTTCCGGCAAACTAATGAAATGAGTCACGGGGCGACATCGAATTGGTAGTAGCAGGGGGTCCTCCAATTCTCTAGACATCTTTCTATTTGCTTTCTCGATTCTCTGCCTCACATGACGATCGGTCTTGTTTTGTCTCTTGCATGGCAGAGCAACTTGCCCTCGTGAACTCTCCCGCATTTCCCAGGAAGATTCATGCCGGATTTTATTTCTGATGGCATTTCCGCAATCCCTTCAGCATACGATGGATTTGCCACCATAAATGGCCAAGTTCATCTTTGATTCCTCGTGGAGCCATCCCCATTCGGCTAGCTCAATTAGACGTGTGATTGGGTAAATCTACTGCTATTAACCGAACAACATGCATGCCGGGCCAAAGTTTAAAAGTTACTTATATTCCAAAAATATTCATACCCAAATTTTAGTCTCCCCCTCTCTCTCCCGCTCAATCTCAATAAAGAAAAGAAGTCATAGTAATCGCGACCCGGTGACCAGAAAAGTCACGACCGCCATGATACTTGGCCTCGCCTTAGCCTAAGGTTGGCTACATCGGATCCGAGCTCGTGACCTTGAATGTCACGTTGCGAGCCCAAATCCGAGGCGAGAGGGTGAGGCTAGTGGGGTTCGGGTGACATGGCCAAGGGCATCGGTGACCCGAACGGAGGCCGATAAGGATAACAGGCGGTGATCAGCTGAGGAGCTATGGCGACGGGTGTCTCTCTTGGCAAGGGCAGAAGGGGAAAACGAAAAAAAGCTAAATGAGAAGGAACAAAATGATGACGGTGAAGGGATATGCGAGGCATCCAAAATGTATATGTGCAAATTTGTCTGCATATCAATGTACTCGTGCAAATTTGACCAATGTATGCGTAGACCAATGTATCAAGTTGAAATTTGACTGAACCATAGATGGGGTGGTGATGATTAGTGTTTTTAAACAGCGTTAGTCACGAAACAAACCCTAAGTTCATGGGGAAAGAAAATGCAAACAAGGTCGTTCGCAAAAGATGATAAACAAACTTTGAAAAATCCTATGTATGCCATACATATATTAATTCGGAAATTTTGCAGTTTCCAAGGCTCCGACTTTTCTTCTGTTATGCACTTTTGCTTTAAATCTGTTTGACACGATCCTAATTTAAACTTTAAAGGTCCCGATTGAAATTGATATTTTCGGAGAAATTTATTTAGCCCCCACGTCGCTAACTCAGATTTTGGCGAAGCTTTTCTAGGTTACAGCATGTGTCCTTTGTTATTATGCCTAAAATTGAACATCAACTTCGATGCACAGTTTGTTCGAGGGGACATCCTAGACACCAACTTGAATGGTACGACGAATTAAGAGGGGCATTGGTATATCTCCTCGTGATCCGAGAACGGGCCAAAGTGGTTGGGTTAGGCAAATAATGTTCTTTTTCCCTATTTGTGGTCACTTGGAAGTAATATTCTTTGAGTTCATAATTTGATCCCTAGGACATGTGAGGATGTGCTTTTCCCGTTTGGAATCTTCACCATTTTTCTGAAAATGTTCATTGGGGGACGATGTTGACTCCTCGCAAAATGAAAGGTCGAGGGGTCACCGTCCGACCCTAACATTGCTTTGCCTTTCTAATGCAATTTTCGAGAAAATGACATTAGAAGTGCCATATTCGTATGGTGCTCGTTTCAGTGTCAAAACTTTTCGCCATATCTTGTTGTTGAACTCAATTTTGCGCTTTCATCTCGCAAGGTAACACTGTCACATCACGGCTTCCCGGAGATCTCCGATCCACACTCGCTCAAGAGCTGCAATGGCCATATTTGATGAATAGAACAGCGTCACTAATCTTGAGAATGAAATGAAGCAAGTCGTTAATGTATGAGAACAACTTACCTAGTGTTTTGATATGATCCAAGCTAGTCTCACTCGACCTCCTGGCACTTGCATAGCAACAATCCGCTGTTGATCCGAAAAATAAGGGCAAGGGCGTATTCATCGGTGATTCATCCACAAATGGTGATGTGGCACGTTATATAGTTAATGATGGAACATAAGTTATGGCAAGTGAAGTGGCACAAGTCGCACCCTCAGCCACGTGAAAGACCGTTGATGGCAAACGAATCTCTAATCTTAAGAGAAGCTCCGGTAACTAGGAAAAATAGTCCAAAAAGTTCTAAACATAATGCACTTTTGCTAATTCAGTCCTAAACCTTTTAATTTTGCACTTTTACTATCACTGACATGTTTAGTTTACTATAGTTATTTGTTTATTGAGCAACCTTTTTCTCTATGCAACTCTCATATCCCGACTTCTTCAAATTTCCATGCTTTGAAAGATGAATAGCCTCTTCTTCTTATTCCTTGGTTTGGTACATAATTTTCCCATCGTTTCCAATTGATCTAGATATTGAACATGATGTTTTTCATAGCATCTCATGATAGTATCTTTTCCCACATTCCATTTGGCAATACAGAAATCTTTAACAAGTTCAAGGACAACAAAAAGAATTTCAGCAAATTGCTCATTGCCAACGTGCGGGGACTGCTAAGTCTATTTGAAGCTTGCCATATGAGGTTTCATGGCGATGATATGCTGGACTATGCGCTTGCTTTTACTATAGCTCACCTTGAGTCAATTGATAAAAGAAAAGCAAGCCTTAATCTCGAAAAACAAGTGAGTCATGCCCTAAACCAGCCAATCCACAGGGGATTGCCAAGGCTAGAGGAGAGCGGTTACATTGCACTCTACCAAGAGGAGCCTCCACATAATGAAGTCCTGCTCTCCTTGGCTAAACTCGATTTCAATCTATTGCAAGAGCAACACCAGAAGGAACTCGGCAACCTTACCAGGTTAACTTCATGATAGCATGTTTGAAGTAGCTAATGTTCTAAGAACACCAAATTACAAAAGATTGATTTGTGCAATTTCAATTTATCGTGAACTAAAAATCATTGTACGTGATAACAAGTGTTAAACTCTTTGAATCATCGGGCCACGGTACTTTCGATATATAAACTAAAAATTCTATCAATGAAGTGTTTGCCTTATATAGGATTGGGTTAATACCACGAAAAACCCTAAACTGGTACACTTGTGACACATTTACTCCAAATTATTTTTTTTATCATAAAAAACCCTAAACCGGTACACCTGTGACAATTTTGTTTCTGAACTATTTTTTTGACAATCAAAAACCCCAAACCCAGTATATCCGTGATAATTTTACCCCTGAACTTATCACAAAAATCTTTAAACTGGTAAATATGTGACAATTTTACCATAAATTAAAATTTTAAATTATTTTTTTTTATTTATTTATTTTTATTCTTTTCTTTTCTTTTTTTTTTTTCATTTTCAAACTCGATCGCATTTATTTTTATTCTTTTCTTTTCTTTTTTCATTTTCAAACTTTTTTCGGTCGCCGGTTTTCAAACGGCGAGGGGCCGCCCCGAATTTGGCGAGGGCTCGCCCTCGGATCGTCGAGGCGAGGGCCCTCGCTCGGAAAGGCGGAGGGTCAGGGTCGCTCTCACCGAACATCGGCAGGAGCGACCCTCGCTGCGAGGCCGCCCTCGCCGAAGTTGGCGAGGGTCAGGGGTCGCCCTTGCCTTGGGCGGCGAGGACGGCCCTCACTCGGATAGGCGTCCCATCGGCCGGAGTTTGAAAATGAAAAAAAAAAAAAGGAAAAGAAAAGAATAAAAATTCAAAAAAAAAAATAATATTAAAAATTAATTCGGGGTAAAATTGTCCTATGTCTGGGTTTGGGGTTTTTGTGGTATGTTCGGGGTAAAATTGTCACAAGTGTACCAGTTTAGGGTTTTTTATGGTAAAAAAAATTGTTTGGGGTATATGTGCCAAGTGTATCAGTTTAGGGTTTTTCGTAGTACTAACCCTATAGGATTTGTTGGTAAACTATATAGGTGGTGGAAGGATTTAGATGTAGAAAGGAACTTCCCGTTTGCTAGAGATAGGCTTGTGGAGCTGTATTTTTGGGCATTAGGAGTTTATTTCAGAGCAGGAGTACAAAGCCGCTAGAAAAATACTAACCAAAGTGGGCGGCGTTCTTTCCATAATCGACGACATCTATGATGTCTATGGCACATTGGAAGAACTAGAACTCTTCACAAAAGCAATTGAAAGGTATAGTTCGCACTTGTATTCTTTTATAAGTTTAACAATTTTAATTTGATTGACTGTTTAAAAGGGTACTTCTTGGTTTATATGATGAAATTGGCTACAAACTAACCAAAATAGGACGATCATAAAAAAGAAGCGATAAGCCATTTGACGTTACATCAATCAAATGGAATTTTACTCCATCCACTTGCAACATAAATATCGGTTTTCGATATGGATGAGAACGAATGTATCTAAGTCCACCAAATACACTGAAGTTCAAATATTGACGAAGCTTTTCCGTTTGAGAATGAACTTTCAGATGAAAAGCTAAGTTTACTTCACCAAGGCCAAATGGTGATGGTTTTTATGGAACATGCATAGTTAAAATTAAATATGAAAAATATAACCACACATGTAAAATTGCATTTCAATAAAAATCGGAAGACCATAGGGGGTTAATCGGATTACCTCTCGTAACGGCCCCAAACAATTTGGGGATGTTCTTCAATTGGTAAAAAAAATTAGTTTAACGGCGGAAGGAAGAATTTGCGGATAGTCACCAATAGAATTATATCAGTTAGCAAGGATAATTCCCCACACTCTTGATTTTGAGTCACGCGTCGGGAAAGAGAAAAGTATTAAACCCTATAGGATTTGTTGGTCAAAAGTATATAGGTGGTGGAAGGATTTAGATGTAGAAAGGAACTTCCCGTTTGCTAGAGATAGGCTTGTGGAGCTGTATTTTTGGGCATTAGGAGTTTATTTCAGAGCAGGAGTACAAAGCCGCTAGAAAAATACTAACCAAAGTGGGCGGCGTTCTTTCCATAATCGACGACATCTATGATGTCTATGGCACATTGGAAGAACTAGAACTCTTCACAAAAGCAATTGAAAGGTATAGTTCGCACTTGTATTCTTTTATAAGTTTAACAATTCTAATTTGATTGGCTGTTTAAAAGGGTCGAGTGTGATATTTTCTTAACTTGAACTCAGGTGGGATGTCACTGCCAAAGATGGATTGCTAGAGTACATGCAAGTGTTTTACAAGACACTTCTTGATTTATATGATGAAATTGGCTACAAACTAACCAAAATAGGACGATCATACTGCCTCTCTTATGCAAAAGAAGCGATAAGCCATTTGACGTTACATCAATCAAATGGAATTTTACTCCATCCACTTGCAACATAATATCGGGGTTTTCGATATGGATGAGAGACGATCATGTATCTAAGTCCACCAAATACACTGAAGTTCAAATATTGACGAAGCTTTTCCGTTTGAGAATGAACTTTCAGATGAAAAACTAAGTGAGAGCTTACTTCACCGAGGCCAAATGGTTCCACCAAAACCACCTACAGACAATGGAGGAGTACATGCCTGTTGCATTAGCAAGCTCTGGTTATGAATTGCTATTTGCGACGTGGTTTTTGGGAATGGGAGATATCGCTACAAAAGATGCTCGACTGGTTATTATTCAGCGACCCCAAGATGGTGAAGGGTTCGAAAGTAGTCACTCGGCTCCTGGATGACAATGCTAGCCACAAGGTATATAAATTTTTTCTTATGGATTTCATCAATGGAAGGAAAAGAATAATTTCATCGAGAAATTTGTTTACAGTTTGAGCAAGAGAGAAGGCATGTGGCATCTTCAGTGGAGTCTTTCACGAAACAATACAGAGTTACGCAGGAAGAGGCTAAGGAGGAGCTCCATAAGCAGGTGGTCGATGCGTGGAAGGACATTAACGAAGGGCTGCGCTGTCTGACCGTCGTCCCCGAGCCTCTCCTCGTGTGAATTCTCAATTCAACGCGAGTCGTCCATGTAATGTATGGCGACGAAAAAGATCACTACTCTCACGCCGGAACCAAGTGGAAAGAGCATGTGACTTCTTTGCTTGTCAATCCATTGCCAATGTGATGGTTTAGAAAGAACGAGTTTGCTTACCAAGCCGTCATAGATTGCATATGACACTTGCAAATCTGATTTGTGTACATGTATTCTCTTCTCTGGCCTGTGAGCCCATCCCAGTTCCTTTTTCTGCGCGTAGATTTTGAAATAAAAGAAATAAGGAGTCCGTAGGAAAATGTCACATTAGCATATATCAATGTTCTATATATGCTATGCCTGGTTCAGTTTCTTGATCAATATCAAAAATAAGGTTTTTGATGTATGCTTATGACTGTCTTAGTACTACTCTAACCAGCACATATTACAACATCTAACATAAATGGAACCAAGTTTCACATTTTTCGGACAAAGTATTTCATTTATTGGTTGCATACGTGATCTAATAATGTTTCAATCACTACATCCTTGGGATATAAACTCTAAGCTCTTTGCATAGTCTTGATCATATTGTACTTATCTATATCTTCTTGAATATAATTAAACAATCATGTCTTAAACTCAAAGAAGTCTGCCCACTATTATACCATTTCTTTTACAAGAATGATTCGCAATCCTACTTTTTTTCCTACATACTGGAGGAGCAATCTACACTCTACTTTTTGTCCTACATTATACCATTTTTTTGTCCTAGGCTTAGAGTTTGTGAAAGTTTGAGTTGAAAAATGAAACTATGTCTAGAATTTGAAGGAAAATGTGGTCCATCGAAAAGCAACCTGGGTTTCAAATTCCTGATCAACTCAAACCCTAATAGGTTGTGTAATTAAAAGGCTGGTTTGAGTTGGACGAGTTTGAGGTTCGATGTGAAAGATAACTGTAGTTTTGAACAGAAATCCAAACTCTGACTGATCAATTTTTATAATTTTTTTAATGTTATGAATTTTTTTTCCTTTTCTTTTCTTTTTTTTTCCCCTTTTACCCTCCGCCCGTCATCGCCGGGCTTGGTTGATGGTCAATGGAGGTCGCTGGTCGTTGATGGTTGAGGGAAGTCTCGTGCCACGGGATGGTGCCACTAGGATCATGTCAGCAATTTCCGATCAAAATTGGCTGAAAATACTGAATTGACAAATCATTAAAAGGTTTAGGATTAAATTGGCAAATAATTCCAATCAAAATTGGCAGTTGTAAAATTTAGAAAATACTGAATTGACAAATCATTAAAAGGTTTAGGACTAAATTGGCAAATAATCAAAATTTTTAGAATTAAATTGGCACAATTGTGGGTTATCAAAAAAAAAAAAAATTGTAAAATTTAGTACTAAATTGACAAGTTGTCAAAAAATTTAGGACTAAATTGACATAATTAAAAGATTTATGACTAATTTAGCTATCATATGAGAAGTATATGATGTTTTAGATAATTTTCTCGAAAAGTGCACTGGAAGGGTTCTATTTTCATGATTAAAACTTCAATCCGTAAAATCTACGTCAATCTGATTGTCTGTTTGCGTTTCTTCCAACTCATTTTCATTTTTCGAGCAGCGAGAGCCAAAGATCCTGGATTGGATGTGACTAAACAAAGCTCACTTGTACTCTAATCTGCAAGCTATTGACATCCACTTTCTTCTTCCATCTGCTTAGTTATATAGGCCGTCCTGACTCGATTAGCTCAAGGACCATAGTGGAAGCTTCCTTGAAATGCGCATGCTCATTGGAGATTGCTAATTTTGTTCGAAAGCTAGTCCAATTGAACGTTGTTCATGGGGAAAGATATTCTCGTTCAATCACTTTGCTTTCAAATTCAACTCACCCCTCAAACTTGTTGAGAGTCTCAAGTTGCTCAAATCCATGAAGTTAAGACTGACCTTAAAAATGTTTGTACTTTCAATCTCCCAGTATATATACCTCACTAGCTTCATTAAACTTTGTGGCAGTGGAAATCTTTCGATAGCTTATCTCATGAGATTTTACGCCAAAATATCAAATAGTTTCCCGGCACGAGCAAGACAGTGGACAGCATCGGCACTTGTATATTGGTTTTTCGGTGAGATGAAAACTAATTTGGGATAAATGTGTTGTGGATTACCAGTTTGAGATTTTTTGTTCGTCCAAAATTAGTTTGGGTAAATGTGCCGTGGCATATTAATTTGGAATTTTTAATGGTATTAACTCTAAAAGATTGAGTCTATTGTATAAAAAAGATCGAGTTTTGGAGTAGTTAAAGTAACCGCTTTCGTTGAAAATGATTTCTATAGATAGCATTTTCTTTAACGATTGGATCAGTATTTTATGAATTTACGAATCATGGGACGCGCGAGAGAGCGCCTACACAAGTTGGAAAACAAGGTGATCCACAAACTGCCTCGTGTGCTCAGGTTAGAAATCAAGAGACCATTTTGATCAGATTGTTCGCAAAGTATACACCCATACGTGCATCTATCAGGCAGTGTTCTCTCCATGATATTCACTTCCTCTGTACTTTGGAAAAGTCTATTCGATCATGGCAATGAAGCTAAGCGTTCAATGCTATTGATCCAGCTGTGTCTTTGACAGCAGAATCGACACGCCTTTCCATCAAAACTCCTGATGTCAATATGCGTTGCGATGTCTGCAAAACCACAGAAACTACACGATTGTTTTTCCTTGGGAATTGTCCTCTGTGTTATCAAGAGGACCGTCCAGGATACTTCTGTACGAACTGGTTTGCGTTTTTTCACTCATTGCACCTATCGAAACTCGAAAGAAATCCCGAGCGAACTCGAAGAAGATATCTTGTTGCTAGGGCAAGGACTTAATCAGCATATTTACTGCGCCAGCGAGCATCGGTTGCGAGTGTAAATTAATCCTTGTTGTAAGCAAATTAGCCATTTGAAAGGGCATATATAAGCCCCCACTGAGCTCAGAAAAGGGACATGTCTCATAATCAGTGAATAGGAAGAGTTAACAATAGTCTCCACAGATATACACATCGACAGAGATCATTCAATAAATCCTGATAGATCATGACACTAACACCTCTGTCCAACCTGCAGAGGTGGAAACAGGAACGATCTTCCCTAAAATCCGTCCTGTCGCTGCAGAGCCCGCCTCAGAAAACCGCATCGAGCAGACAACAACAGCAAAGCGCCGCTAAGCTGCAAAAGGTCGAGATGGAACACACACTCATTAGTTCTGGAGCAGAGCATGGAAATAAACGCACCCACAACAAGAAGCTATTTGAGTTCGAGCCGAGTGCTACCGGAATCCAACCGGCTCAAATACAAAGTAGATTCGAATGAAAAACTTAAAAAGTCAATTGATTTGATCGAATTCTACTTTTCAACAAGCGTATTCAGTGGCGTACTAGAGAGAGAGAGAGAGAGAGAGAGAGAGAGAGAGAGAGGCAAATGGATTACCATCCTTCAAGAAAGCCGGTGTCCCTCCTCTGGCGGGGCTGCTCTACGTAGTAGGGCTGGCCATATCCTTGCTGCGGAGGATACCCCTGCGCCGGATAACCCTGCGCCGGATACCCCGGAGGAGGATAGCCTTCGACTTTCGGGTACCCTGCCAAAGAAATCAAGAATACAAACACCATAAAACTCCCAGGAGAGCACAGACGATGAATTCGAGAAACGGCAGCAGAAACAGCAAGAAAGAAATCAAACAGCTCGCCCTCCAAAGATGGCGAGCTCAAGAGAACACAAGGTTTACCTTGCGGCGGAGGGGCGCCGACCGGCGGATGATTCTGGTTGTAGTAAGTGCTCATCTCTCTCTCTCTCTCTCTCTCTCTCTCTCTCTCTGTGACGAACGTTGCAGAGCGGGCGAAGACGAAGGTGGGAGAGACGAGGGAGAGAGAGGTGGAGTTATATAGAAGGAAAGGTGGGACGTGAAGAGTGCGGTTGAGGAAACACCCGAGAATTTTCCTTCTTCTGGAAGGAGGGAAAAACCGAATATAGCATGGCGGTTGACGAACGCGGTATCTTGCGTTCGGGCTTCATCCGATGGACATTGGCAAAGCAAAGTAAACTTACGTGCAGCGACCGCGAAGGTTCGCCGTTGTGTCGTCAGCGCTGGCAAGGGGAGAGTTTTCAAACGGTCGTTTAAAACGGCAATCTTCTCTTTAACGAGCGAGCCAGGCAGAGAAAATTACATAAATGATCAATCAACTTTAGTAAGAGCGTGTGAAATGTACAATATAATTTATGAATTTTTAATTCATTTAATGTGATCTCTCAACTATAACCCAATATGAAATATGATTTTTAAACTTTTAATTTATTTAAAAATTTTAATTGGTGGTAAAATGTCACATACATCACTTTTATAAAAATTGTCGCAAAGATACTCTGGGTTTGGGTTTTTCAGTTTTAAAATTATCGAGGTGTCTGGGTTTAGGGTTTTACTCATAAAAAAATGTTTAATGTTATCCATAAACTTGAATGAATGAAAAGTACAATATAATTTATTGAATATTTTTGATCTCTCAACTATAACCCAATATGGATATGATTTTTAAATTTTAATTTATTTAATGTGAAACTTTTGTGCCTATTGAAGGATCACACTAAAAAAATTAAAACTTGAATGAATGAAAGGATAATATTGAATATTTTCATACAGTCGATGGACTAAATTGAAATTTATAAAATTTATGCCATTATTCCATTTTGCCATTATTCCATCCGGAGATTGACACGATGTGAGACACCATGTGATCCCAATGTGTCAAACTATTCTATAAGGTGGGTCTGATGTGGAACCCACATAATCTAACAATCTCTCTCTCTATATATATAGTTATACACACGCACATCATGCAATAATTGCTCAGAAAAGTCTATCTATTTGTACGTAGGAATAAATAAATAAAATTATACCTTCGGACTATAACGTAGAAAAAGTCAATTTCCTATTACTTTAGAGACAAGGTTTTTTTTTTTTTATCACAGGTATGGTTCTTTTCACTATTAACTCTTTTCCATTCTATTTATAAAATAAATAAAAAAAACTTGTAGATGAAAGCACCATGCTATTGCTACGTAGATATTTATTTTTTTCATTGAGATTTTTCTAACGTGAGTAGGCTTGACACGAGGTCAATGTGACTCCATGGAAGTGCTTTCTAACAATGTCTGATCATGTCTCTCGTCTGAATACTCTTTTCTTGGGTAATTATCTCACTTGTTGATGCCTAACCATTGCCCCAAAGATGGATAAGGACCGTATCAACACTCAAATTAGTATGCGATGCTCACTTCGTGCAAAACTTATCAAAAATTCGTTTAATTAATGCTGCAACTTTTCAAAGGTGGATATATAAGTGATTCCGGCGACCTAACATGTTAGAAATCCGATTTGACATCATTTTAATAGACAAAAAAGCTCGTCTGAGTCAATTAAAGGGACGGTTTTTTACATAGTTTTTGCATTAAAGTGATCCTCCATAAAGTAGTGGCACTCAGTTGATGTTCCTAAAGTTTTGACACTGAACATTTTAAGTTGAGTGGCACACAAAGTATATGTCAAACATCTTAGTGTACATGTATTTTTCGCAATGTGCAGAATTGATAATGAACTGGTTCCAAACGTACCCTAGCATTGCAATCCTTTTTCACAAGGTTTGAAACTTTGAAATTCCGATTTTTGGAAAAATCTTACAAATGGTTTTTGAAGTTTGGTCCAATGTGTAATGTCATCCCCGGACTTTGAGTTTGTTCAATATGGTCCCTGAACTATTGGTAAATGTGCGATTTAGTACTTAAACTATATAAAAATGTTCAATGTCGTCCTTCCGTTAATTTAAGTTTATCAAAGATCCTGATGTAATTTTCAATCCCTTGAATTTGAACAGTTGACGACGAAAAAAAAAAACAGTTACAAGTAGATTATTCAAGTAGAATATTGATATCAAATCAGGATATAATGATCGTCATCATCAAATAAAGATGAACAAGTTAATGCTATAATTCTTTTTTTACCTTTTCTCAAGTAAATGGATAAAAATATGGACATATTGACTCATCATTTTTATAAGTCCAACTCAATATATAATATCTCACGTTATCAAATAACATTTGATTTGTCGTTTAAGCAGACAGAAGAATTACATTGAATATTTATGAATAGTTCAGGAATTATATTGAACAAAATAAAAGCCTAGGAATGATATTACAAGTTTGCCTAAAGTTCAGGTACCATTTGTGATTTTATCCCAAAAGAGAGCAAATGTGAGGCTAGAGGCAAGAGACGAAGAAAGTTTTGACTTTTTTATTTCTTTTTTGAGGAAAGCAAATTGATTTGTGATTTTAGATAAAGTTATTTGGGAAAAAGAGTGTGTCCGCGTGTTTCTATGTCGTTGTTTGCTCCATTATTTTGCTTAGAGTCTAACAAAGCAAAGAAAATTGGTAACAAACGTATGATATTTGTGTTGTGATTTTTACTCGTAATTTTTTTTTGGTCGATATTTTTGCTCGTAATTCATGACATCTTTTTTCTCACATTTCCAATTTTATTAAGTTTAGCGCCAAAACTTTAGAACCATCAATCTAATATCAAAATTTTTGAGGATCGATTTATTGCCAAAAATTTGTAAACCCGTCCATTTAAGTCACTCCAACAAACCGTGTTTATTAAAATAATAGCATGTCGGATTTTTCAGTGAATTGGGTCGTCGAAGTCACTTATGTTATTGTTTTAAAAATTTTACTATCAAAGTGGATACTATATAATAGTTTTAACTAATAAAGTGTTTTAAGGGTTCATTCGTTTAAATGAAAATTATTTTCAAGAAATTGTTTTCCAACTTTCCAGTGTATGGACAATGGAACTAATCAATATAGAAAATGTTCTCCATGAATCGCAAACAATAAGCTTAGATTGTGAAAATTAACCGTTTTACTTGAAAATGATTTTCATGAAAAACATTTTCTTCACCATGAAATTTTCAATAAAACAAACACACCATTTAATTAAGATTTTTTTTTATGAACATTCATTTTATATTAGGTTTCTACTAATTCTATCAAAGAGAAACACACCCTGCAAAACTTCGTGGTGTCTTCCTCTCCAACTTTTTCTTCTTTCACGAACGGACCGCACCTCATTCTCCTTCGTGGAAATTCACACGCAGTTTCCATCAATCCAGCAATTTCATCAACAATTCTCCACTCGTTTTCACGATCTCCTCCTTTTCCTCGATTTCATACGAAGACCCCAATCGTCTTTTGACCCGCCACCACTCGCTTTGCACCGGCCTTCACGCACGGCTGTTCTGCTTCGCCTCGCACGAGGCGGACCGCTTTCGCCTGGTCACTGCACACCGCCGCATCAGCCGAGCCATCGCCCCGATCAGATTGCTACGTCGCTCATGTTCACCGCTGCCAACATAAGGGAGATATCGAACATAGCATGGGCAGGGCATCGGTCACGTCGGTCTTCCCTACAGGGGCCTTGCCCTTCTGCTTCTGCCCGCACTTCGCGACATGCACCCTCCCAGGAAGTGTCGGTTCGTTTCGGTTTTAGGCAGTAGGAGCCTCCGCAGGAGCTGCTTTCTTCGGGGGAACATTTCGATGGGTCGGAAACACTCGCCATGCAGTTAGTGCTTGTACTTCTTCGGATCATAGCGGAACTTTTGGGGCTCCTCTCTCTATGTTGGACCGAACCAGGTAAAATCATGGTGTATCTTCTCTTCTTCTTGTTACTTTTATCTAGCATTATCTCGACTATGATTCATGGTCAATTTAACTGCTACTAGAACTTATCATTTCAGAATTATTTCAGAAAAAATAAAATAAATGAAATGAAATAAACCTGAAAAAAAATAAAGGGCCAAGTGTGTATCATAGTTTATCTTCTCTTCTTCTTGTTAAAGATATCCCTTCTGTTTTCACCAGATTCAATTATTTTGGAGTGTTCCAAGATTATAGATTCAAGACAACTCGTGTTGATCCAAAGTGAGATTCCGAAAACACACCATAATATTACTATTTATTCAACAAACATTCCTTTAGATATTCAAAGATGGAAAAGAACAAGATAAAAATAGTAAATTAGGTAACTCGAGAACAAAAGGTCAAATGCATAACCATTTATTACTGTGACAAATTTAATACGACCTTTCAAACGTATAAAAAAAAATTCGCAACCTTTTACTAATCTAACAAAATAACATCCTTTAGTACTTTGTATCATTTTCTTGACTATGAGTCAGCCCATGTGACCCTCATTGCATTGATGGCAAGATAAAGCCCACTTCCATCTTGATATATATTGCTTGGTATCTCCAGCACTAAAATCATAAACAATCGCTGAAAATTTTCCCTATTTAAAATAAGCACTCGGGAATTTTTTTTTCCGAGTAAGATCTTTCAGTCATAGACGAAATGTTAACGGAGACTATTTTTGTCGCAGGGGCCTAACTTTGTGCGTATATCTTTGTAATTTTTTAAAAGTCGTTTTGAATTTGTCAAAGTCGTAAAATGTGCATTTTCTTTGGTACCTTTGAAAGGTTGTGCTAATTTTTTCATAGCGGTGAAAGATCGTAATCTCTTTGTTGTTTATTTGGCTGAGAATATAAAATAGAGAAGAATAAGGAAAAGAACGAGAATTAGGAAAGCGACACACGTGGACCCACAATTGGCATAGAACACGGATGATATCGATATGTAACCGATTAATTCGTGCTAATTTTCCAAAGAGCATCGGACCGACTCTTCTTTGTTGGCTTTCGATCAAACCGAAAGTCATCATGACCTGGAAGGATCTAAGGGAAGAAGCATTGATGGAGCCACACCAAACTCAAAGAGACAAAAAAAGTACTTAGGAAGAGATGATCTTTAGAAAAATATGATGAGGCCCGTGTGTGCAAAAAACACAGAAGATTGTAAGGATAAGTGCTGATGATTGTAGAGTGTGAGAGTCCCAAAGAAGAGTACTAGGGAAAATACCAAAAATTTGTCTGAATTTTCACTCAATGATGAAAAAAATATACCTTTATGTTTAAAAATTCAAGTTGCAAATCTCGACTGAGCAAAATTGTGAACTTGTTTACAACGTCGCTATTTCATCTTCCAAAAATGCAGATAAATGGAGAGGGATAGGGACAGACCTGACCTTGGCTGGGGGGAAAGAGAGAAACGGGGGACGGAGCAGTCGAGACGGCGAAGGTGATGGACAACGGCGAGGGAGGTGGTGGCAGACTTGGTTGAGAGCTTGAGGTGTTTTGAATGATGTGAGGCTAGGGTTTTTAGGGCTTTCAGACAATAGAGAGTATTTGGGTCATTTCAGTTAGGCAGAGGTACAAAACTTGTAGTTTTGAAAACCAAAGTATCTTTTCCATATTGGGGTGAAAACTCTGGTTTATTTTTAGTATTCTCCCAAACTATTAATGGTAACTTGAATCATTAATGAATCTTTTGAGTCACGTCGGAAATCAATATCAACTTAGTTTGTGCCTTAGATATTGGCCACCTCAAGTGAAAACATTTTCCAGCTTCAGACGCAATGGTCAGGATGAGGGGGAATGAGGAAAGGCACTGACGGGCTGATCAAATTTGGACGGTTGGTTCTTTGGGGACTAAATAATTATGACTCTATCAGTTGAGATGATGATGAGAAAGTCGTCCATCTCGAAACCATCGGATTATCAGTGCATTAAATTGTTATGATCTAAACCGAACATTTTGTAGCAAGAACAGAACTTTTACGGAAGTGTCAATCTCCACCCGTTTTTTTTGCTTGTACTTTTAGTAAAAACAATTCAATCTATTTAAAGAGTAACTCGTGGATTACTATCATCCAATTTGACTATTCTTTTTTTATTTATCAAACCAATCTTACGTTTCGAACCGTCATAAATTTGTGGTGCGTGATCACCATGCACGGAGCTACCCGACCTTTGGACTATGGCGGTTGCGCCCTCTTTGTGGGCAGTCCCGGCTCGGATCACGAATGTCGTCATATGTTGCTTTGCCATAAACGCTATGTATTGAATATGATGAATAGAATAATGGGCACCACACGTGACCGACTTGTCCATGTCTACCTACTTCCTCCCGCACGAATAAGCGAAATTGTCGTTTTCGATTTGGATGACGATGATCTTTTGTTGATTCTTGCAAGTCATTGAGATCTAGAGGGTCCTTGACTGGTTAAATTCTTCTCTAGTTTAGACATATGTGAATATGATTAATCAACAAAGTATCTGATTTTTGGGGCAAGTTTCGTACAAATTTCATCATTGTGATTGAATCTGCAACTTGTTTGAAGAGAATGGAAGTACACAAAACGACTCGTTTTAAACCAACACCGTGATTTGATGAGTAATGTGAAGGGATAGAAAATTTGTTACATATCAAAATCCCATCTTAGATGAGAAAGGCCTAGCTGATTGATTCATGAATAGACATCTAACCCTTATATGATCTTCACCATAAGTGGTTACTTCGGATATTCCTTCCGTGAGGTCTATGTAGATAATTTTGGGTTATTACATATGGTATCAGAGTAGGAACTCCTATAATAAATATGTGGTTTATGTACACTTAGGGCCTGTTTGGTTCGGCTTTGGGGGAATGCATTTGGGGAAATGCAAATACTTTAGGTGAAAGCCCATTGGGAAAATGCTACTGGTGTTTGGTAAAAATATTTTGTAAAGCTACTTTGGCCAAAATATAGTGTTTGGTAAATTTTTTTCGCAAATGGACTTTGGAAAAAAAATCGGATCTGCGGCTCGCCCTTCTCCCGCCGCCGCCTCTCTTGCTCAAGAAGCTTCAAACCCTAAAAAAAAAAAAAAAAAAAAAAAGATAATGAACAGTAGCATTCGTGGAATGCTAGCATTTGGCCAAATGTTAAAACAAACACACTAGCATTTTGGGAAGGGGCTTTCGAGGCCCAAAGCCCCTTCCCAAAGCTCAACCAAACAGGCCCTTATACCCTCAAGAGTGGGAAGTGATCTTTGAGGCGAGATAACAAGACAACGTGCTACTCCAAGTAGGTCTCTAGGATGATGAAGGTGACAAGGATGGAAGAACCATGCATTCAGAGTATTGTTTAGCGACTAACAAGTATGTCATTTCCTTAAGTATGGAAGTTTGGAATATCCCAAAATTCCAAATCACACAGAAGAGGCAAAACAGCCATGTTTAAATGATGACCACGTTGTATTATCACTTGGAATGCTCCTTTTGGGAGCTTGGCCAATATGAATTGAATTGAGTTCTTACAAACATTGATGATGTAACCATTGGAGAAAATAAATGAAATGAAAAGAAGAGACTCTAACTTTTTTATTGGTCGAACGAAAATGGGGAAATTATATAAGTAGAATATGAAAAACTTCTCATTATTTTCAAATGATGGACTTGGAATTTACTTTACATATCTAGAGAGAGAAAAGGACCTCTCAAAATCTCATCTCACATCTAGATTGGAAAAAGGGCAGTATTAATGTCAAAATTCTCTAATTTCAAACATTTTCAAATGATCATTAGTGTATCACGACTTTCAAAAGAGATCAGTTAAGTGCCCTGACAATTTTGCTTATTGGAAAATCTAATTTGACAATTTTCATAATTAATTTTATGACGTGGCTTGCTGAAGTCACTTAATGGATTTTTGCAAATTTTTTTGGTGTTAAAGTGATTGATCATAAAGTTTTTTGCATTAAGTTGATTTTTCGTAGAGAATGGCATTAAGCTTTTTAAAATTAGAATTTTGACAAAACTGACGTCATGAGCTAAATATTCTACAGCTTTGCCACAATTTTCTTTGTTTTTTTTTTTTGGACTCAAAAGCAAAATAATGGAGCCAACATTCTATCTCTAAAATATTTCACTGAAAATCACAAAAACTCATTCGCTTTCCTCACATAAAGAAGGAAGTAAGCAAAATTTTGTTCACCTTCCATCCCTAGTTTCACATTGCTTCTTCTCTAACCTTGCTTTATTTTGAGATCGAACACAAGCCTTGCGAAAATAAACTACAATGCTAGGGCATGTTTGGGGCATTTCATCCTAATTTTTTTATATGTGAAAATCGATGCATTCAAGATGTGTCATACAATTTTAAAATGTCTAGTGCCAAAATGTTAGGAACGACAGATTTAATGTGAAACCTTTAGAGCTTTTATTATTAAAGCAACAAGTTATATTTTTTGACAAGTTAAGTCATTGGCCGGAGTCACTTAAGCAGTCATTCTTTAAAAGTTGCGGCACGTAAATGATTGCCTGAAAAGATTTGGGGGCCAAAGTTAGCTCGATACATTGATTGTTGGCAATTTCCATAACGAGAATATTGAGCAAATCTATTCCTTTTGTTCAATGTGGAACTAAAATTTACTAAGTGAGAGATCCACAGATCAAATAGAAGGCTTAATTTGTCAAAGTTCATCAACCCCAGACATAGAGCACCCAAAGTTGACGACGTACCATGGAACTCCAAAACGGGGGCGCCTGACCTTTTGCGGCCTTGACGCATACAAGGGTCCCGCCAAAAGCAAAATATCTTCCTGATATATATTAGCTTTTGCTAAAATCTAACCTAGTCAGAATCAAAATTGAAGAAATGATACAAATAATTATTAAACCAAAAGTGCAAATAATTATTCGATATGAGCTCTGGACTTTAGCCTAATATATAATATTGTCTTTGAACTTTTAATTTATTAAATGTGATTTATGAACTTTTAGTTCATGTTCAATTTAGTTTATGGATTATATGTAAACGTTCAATGTTATCTCTAAACTTGAACATATTCCAAAACTTTAGGCACCACATTGAACAATTACATATAGTTAAGGAACTAAATTGAACATGTACCAAAAGTCCAAAGACCGCATTTAATAATTTTGCATAATTGGAGGGAAAAGTGTCAAAAAAGTCTTGAACCTTTTGTATTTGTGCCAGTTTAGTCCTAAACCTTTTTTTGGTGTCAATTTAGGGTGCGCATGACAATGATTCTGTGCCTGAGAACTGATTCTTCTAAAAAATCATTCTTTTTTATTCTGTGCTCGAAAAAAATTTTTCTAAGCATTTACAAAGGTTTGGTAACTGCCCAAAATTTCTATTTTTAGAATAAAAAAGAACAGAAATGCGTTTGGTAACTACACAAAATTTCTTTTTATTAATAATATTTTAATATTTTTTTGAATTTTTCTTTTTTTTCCTTGGCCACGGCCGGCGAGGGAGTCGCGGCCCTCGCCGATCACGACAGTGAGGTTGGCTTTGCCTTTGGCTAGGCGAGGCCAACCTTGCCATCGCCATCCCCTGGCGACCGCGAGGTCGGCCTTGCCAGATGACTGAGGTCGAGCCTCGCCCAGCCAAGGTAAGGTCGACCTCGCCATGGCCGGTGGTGGCAACAGGGAGGGCCTCCCTCACCGGCCTTGGCCGGTCACCAGCGGTCAGTCGCCGGTGGCCGGTCAACGGCAGACCGGGAAGAAGATGAACAACAAATAAAAAAGGAAGAAGGAAATTAAGAAGAATCAGAAATGGAAAAATTATTCCAGAATCAAGAAGCTACTTTTTTTTGCTTCTTAATTTTGTTCTAAAATTGATTTTGGGAACAAGTTTTTGCAAATTTGTACCTAGGCACAAAAATTTTAACAAACGGATTTCTGCTCCCAAACTGATTCTGGAACAAAAAAACAGAAATTATCACTATTTGGCAAGTTGCCAAACGCTCCCTTAGTCCTTCTAACTATTTTTGGCCGGAATTTGCTGACGTAGATGCCGATCAGCCTATGTGACACCGTCGGCGATGACTTGGATAACTTTTAATATTTTAATATTTTTTTATTTTTTTTCTTCTTCCTCTAGCGAGTTGCCGGGAGGCTAGGGCCCATGAACCCCTACCGGTTAGGGCGAGGTTGGACCTCGCCGGATCCCTATGGTCGGGCTCACCCATGCGGCAATTTCGGCCCTTGCCAAATCCAGTGAGGTGTGACCTCGTCGAATCTGTTGAGGTCGGGCCTCCCCCATGGCCAACGAGGCTCGACTCTCGCCAGATTTGGCGAAGGCAAGTCTCACCCAACTAAGCACGAGACTTGAGCCCTCGCGGATGGCGCGGTGGCCTCAAGGCGGGCTTAGGCGGCGCGACTCGTCGGGTCTGGCAAGGTCGAGGTCTCCTTCATGAGCAGCGAGGTGAACCTGCTTGACCCTAAGCGCAAGGCTCGGCCCTCATTTGGATGGCGTGAGGGCATCCTCGAGTTGGGCTGGGTGAGACCCAACCTTGCTAGATCTAGCGAGGTCGGGCCTCCCCCATGGCTAGCAAGGGCAAGCCTCGCCCAACCTAGCGAGGCTGCCCTCGTGGCAATTCGATGAGGGTCAAGCCTTGCCCCCCTCACCAGTGGCCAGCGGGGCAAGGCTCGCTAGAGGCCGGCAAACCTCGCTGGCTTTGGCCTCTAGCCGGTTGCCGGACGAGTGATCGATTGGAGGAAGAAGAAAGGGTAAGAAAAAAAATTAAAAATAAATAAAAATATTCGAAAAATATTAAAATATTATCAAAATTTGTCCACGTAATCGCCGTCAATACCGCGTAGGTCGGCCGGTGTCCATGTTAACAATATCCAGCCAAAATTAGTCGGAAGAACTGAATTGACATAAAAACAAAAAGTTTAGGACTAAATTGGCATTAATGCAAAAGGTTTATGACTTTTTTGACACTTTTCCTCATAATTAAATAAATTTTAAAGACCAGATTGAATAAATTAAAATCAAAGATCATATTATATATTGAGCTAAAATTTCATGGACCATTTACGATATTATCCCTTCGAAATTAACGTTAATCCAAACTTAATTTCCCCAAGCAAACCGTGCTGTTCCCGGAACCCGTGAACATCACCAAACCATCCAACAACAAAAAATAAATACCTCGGTATCTCCGCATCTTCTGATGCTCTCTCCCTCTCCCTCTCTCTCTCCTCAGTGTTTCGCGTCACCGTCACCTTCAAAGTCTCCGTTTTTCGGCTTGCCAATCGCGTGCAAGTTGCAGCCCTATATCAGCCAAGAAAGGTTGCGTATTTGTTGTCGTCGCCATTGGCACTAGGTTCGGTGGCGCTGGAGTTTTCGGGTGGCTTCGATTTCGGCTTTTACGTAAAGCCGATCGTTCGAAGCTCGAGACTTCCTCCGCCTCCGAAGGCCTTCAAATAAGGGGATCGATTTTTAAGGAATCCTCATCTGGGTCTTGTGTCTCAGCCGGTGGTTCTTCTATATTTCAGGTACCCACATGTTTTCTCTTTCTCTTTCCTTTTGTCAATTGTTATTTCTTCTTCTGGGTCATTCTTGATTGTGCTAGCGATTCTGTTGAGTGATCCTTTGGTATTTCACCTGAAAAAGGCTGATATTTATCCATATGCTCGATGTTCCTGTTTGTTGGGAGGTGATATTTGCTCTGTGATCATGTTCTTTCGCTGAAAGACAATTTATGCAAACGAAGCATTTCGAAGTGTCTTGTGTGCGATTGGAAAGAGAAATGGGCTCTGATCGTGTGCCTGCGTCTTAATTGGTGTGCTCCTAGATTACCGTCTCTTCTTTGTTCCAACCAACAGAGATTGTTGAGAATTCTTGTTTGGTCTCGATCAGAGAATGGCAAGCAAAAGGCTTAAGAAATCGGAATTATCTTCTGAAACGATGGAGAGCCATCGGCAGCAAGTGTCCACGCATGAAGGAAAAGGGAAGAGGTTGTGGAAGAAGGTGAAGTATCAGCTTGTCGAATACCACTCTTTACCCGCGTATTTGAGGGACAATGAGTACATCGTCGGACATTACCGATCCGAGTGGCCTTTGAAGCAAATTTTGCTTAGCATCTTCACCATTCACAACGAGACGCTGAACGTTTGGACGTAAGCTTTCTATATTTGCAGTTACCTGTTTACAGTATTTCGAATTTTACTAGCTCCTGTTTCGAATGGTTTGCGGGCTTTTTCTCGGGTAGTTTGATTGCCTCATACTTAGTTACCGTCAAAAGATTGGTTCAGCACGCTGCTTGTTTTAATCAAGTCAAAGACACCTTGCAATCTGGTGGGTACTTATTCAGTTTCCCACATGAACAGCCAAAGAACTATGCATTAGCTCCTGAGATTTTTTGGTCCAATTTACTGGACTGGAAATTGTATTCTATAAGTTTATTCTCTGCAGCTGCATTTTTGGGTTCCTCTAATTTTTGATATTGAAATAATATGTTGTAGGAGCACTACTATGGCCAATTTGCTCCAATTATCCATTTAAGTTTCAACTTTATTTCTTAGCTTAGATAAGTATTCATTTTTAATATGGTTTGAGTTCTTCTAAGAAGAAATGAAATATGCCAACTCTATTTTTCTGGAATTTGTCATCTAAGATTAAGATCTTGAGGTTCTCATCTGGTGAAGTAAGGATCTAGTAGAACACTCTACTTGGTTGTAAGTCAATCCAAGGATCTGGCTAGCTTTTCCAACTTTTATAGTTATAAGCATAACAAGTGCGTGCCTGAAGCTTAAAATTTGCAAATTGTCATTGTAAGAATTGCTAGGACTTAGTACCTCGTCTTAGTGCTTGCTAATCCTTGGAAAAATTAATCCCTTTGCCTTGTATAGTATATTTATGGTGTCTTCAATTTGGTATACTTTGACCAGATGATTCCTGAAAAATTGTGCTCTTCTATTTCTATATATTGTGGTTGTTGACTTGTCTGTGCATTCTCAATGCCTTCATTGTTTAATCATCTAATACATGATGTTTCCCTCTTTTTTTTCTCTTTTCTTTGTTGTTTGGATGAATTATGGCTAGATATTGGTCAAATGCAACGAAGAATTTTGTATTTTCTTTGGTTAAATGGTCTAGAATGGCTGTGGAACCTAGTTCGAATATGTGATTGGTTCCTGCTGTATTCAGATCCTTTCACCATTATTTTCCTCAGGCTCTATTGAAATGATTGCATCTATGGAAGTATTTCTCTGGTAGCTGATAGGAAATCGCCACAAGCTTACAGTTGTACTAGTGGAAGCTCTAATCCACAAAACTTATATAGTTATATTAGTCAAGATCATATATTGCCTTGTCATTGAAGTCATTTACTAGCAGCTAGTTCTGATTGTTGTCTGATGCGTCAAATCCAGTTGTTACGTGTTTGTCCAAATGTCAAAGACATTTTCCTTATGTTTATTGTATGGGTGACTACGCAATGGTGAAACATAGATATCAGTGGTTTGAAGTTCGAAATGTCCTGCACAAATAATACAGTCTCTCTGATTCTTTTTGCTCTTGCATGACTGTAAAGAGAGATCTCATTTTGGCTCGTGCTTTTGAAAAAATAAGTGAATATAGATCTCATAATCAGAAATATTTAAGGAAGTAGTTCGACAGCTTATTGGAAAATAAGATGTGCTCTGTATTTTCAGTTATGTTTCTCATTTCTAATATATGAAGCTACATATCCTGTCTTTAGGCCTCATCTATATGATATGTCGTTGGCCTTGTCTCCTTCCTCAAGAACTACAACTTTTTTTTATTCTCCATTATGACATTCGAATGGCATTTTTTGGTCGACAACTTTATTTGATCTCTAAGCATGTCTTGTCATATTTTGCAGCCATCTGATTGGATTCTTCATATTTCTTTCCCTCACCATATATACTGCTTCTAAGGTTCCGAATGTTGTGGATATCCACTCTTTACATCTCCCTGATGTACTGAAAAAGGCCGATTTACACAAAATTCATGCACAACTGATGACATCCCTCCCTTCCTTGCCTAATATGCCTGATCTGCACAAGCTCAGGGAAGAGTTGAAGACTTCCTTGCCTTCCATGGATTTGTTGCCATCGTTATCTGGCTGGCATGTGGTGGAACTTCTGTATAATTGTTTGCCTGAGCGGTTCTCCCATAATCACACTGATGTTTGTGTTCTGGTAGTGCTCTTCTCCTATATGAAGTTTTCTTGTTGTTAAATTCTTCATTTTATCTCATTCCTTTAAAATTTAATTGCATGCTGTGTACTAATGTGTGTGTGTGTGTGTGTTTGGAGGTTCATCAAATCTTTCAGATAGTCTGGAAGGAAAATCAATGGCATAATAGTGTACTCATGATATTGTTTTCTTCTGATGTCTCTCTTGTGCTCTTTGTTGGTTGCCAAGAATTTGTGTTCTAGAATTGCTTGTTTCAGTATTGTCTATTTCTTTCTTGGGAGTCAGGTAAAAGAAGTTACTTGGGGTCATCTATGGTCTTTGTAGGTTTTACCAATGCAAAATTTCATCAGTCCAGAAGATTTTCTTATAAGAAGTAACTTTGATAAGAATCTCATTCCCCTGCATCTCCAGCCTTGATTGTTGTTTGTATGTATATGCTAGGCAGTTGATGCCCTAGTTAACATGTAGGCTTGCAGGAATTAGATGTACTGTGGCTGCTCCATCTTCTAAAGAGAGTTTTGTGCTAATATACATTTTAAAGCAAAGTAACCGGGCATTACTATGATGTTGATATTCCAAGATGGTTGAAAAGAAATTTGTGGCCCGGCCAAGTTTCTTCTGTTCTGTGCAATCTGTGCTTATGTAATGTCTCTTTTAAATACGTTCGGAATTTGGAGATGGAAACTAGTATTGAAATTGATTTATGGTTACACAGCTGCTAGAAGTTAATATTCTAATTTGGACTTAATACTCTGCAGATATTTGCATCTTAAGTCTTCAAAAGTCTTTCATCGAGAAAAGTATATTGCTTGTGGCTCATTATGTAAAATAGTACTTCATTTGTATATCTTTCAGTTACAATCTGTCCATCTTTCAGTTACTGGGCATCTTCTGCGGCACAAGAATGAAGTGCTGCATTTGGCAGGCTTCCAATAGTCTTCTAATAATGATTGCAATTTGTATGCTATCAGCTATATCTTTTGCTTTTGTAATTAGCTGAGTTTGTCGCGTATATGCCTATGCATTTTCGTAAAATTGATCATGTGTCTATGCAACCTGGCATGTACTCCCTGTTTTAATACTTGCAATTAAATGTTTTTATACATCCTTTTATGTTCCCCGATCAAACTAATCTGTTTGAATGCTCCGATTACTTTCAGCGGAGTATGAAAGAGGATGTGCTGAACATGATAGCTCCACTTGTGACCAGACCCATTACACGGTGGCCCTTTTTCGTGTTTATGGGTGGGGCAATGTTCTGTTTGCTAGCCAGCAGCACATGCCACCTCCTATCGTGCCATTCTGAGCGCTTATCATACATCATGCTCAGGCTCGATTATGCCGGAATTGCAGCTCTTATAGCCACTTCATTTTACCCACCCGTTTATTATTCGTTCATGTGCAATCCCTTCTTCTGCAACCTTTACATGGGATTCATAACCATTTTGGGTATAGCCACTGTCTTGTTTTCCCTCTTGCCAGTCTTCCAGAACCCCGAGTTCCGCACAATACGGGCATCGCTCTTCTTCGGGATGGGATTCTCTGGAGTAGCGCCTATCCTGCACAAGCTCATCTTGTTCTGGCACCACCCTGAGGCCCTCCACACTACCGGGTATGAGGTTCTGATGGGAGCATTCTATGGTCTCGGAGCTCTTGTTTATGCCATGAGGATACCAGAGAGGTGGATGCCCGGAAAATTCGATATTGCAGGACATAGTCATCAACTCTTCCATGTATTGGTGGTGGCAGGTGCGTACGCACACTATCGTGCAGGTTTGGTTTATCTTAGATGGCGGGATCTGCAAGGATGTTAAACCCGGGATGAGGAGATGGTGCATTAGTAAAAGAGAGGAGCTCTGTATGATGATTTCTCTGTAAAACTACGCGAAACTAAGTCAACGTATAAACCTGGGAGTTCCTTTGTTTTAAGCAAGTAGATGAAAAACAAGTAAGCACGAGTAGAGTCTTCCGTGCTGTATTTGGGTTTTTGTCACCATATGAATGTGGCTGTCCTACTTAGCAAGAAATTGCAATTCCTCTGCATGTTAAGCATTACTTTCTTCCATGTGAACAAGAATTACTCTCTCTCTCTCTCTCTCTCTCTCTCTCTCTCTCTCTGATGGTAAATTTCCTGATCTAGCATCAATGGTGAAAACTACCTGTGAATTGGTGTGCTTGTTTTTCCAGAGCATTGAGTTGGAATGAGAAGCATTTTCCAAATCGTAAATTGGAGGGAAGTGGCGTGTTCCTCCAGTGTCCGACGACCTATATTTGATAGTGATTTGTCTGCCGGTCTGAAGCTAGTACTAGTTTGTCTCTGGTTAATGTAGGCCATTTGTCATGTCAGTCAGGCATGTGGATCTGTTTTCACCCGCCGCTGCTGTGGGCTCCCTGTTTCTTCATGCACTTCTCCCCTTATCCATGGTAGATTCTTCCTCAGCATCAATCGCATCGATCTTAACCGTTGATGATGTAGGTAATTGTATGGAACTGACTTTATCCAACGGCTGTTGTCGTTCGGTTGGCGACGGATATGATCCGTGTTGAATCAGGTCCATACAAGAGTCTCTCTTCTTGTACTCACTTTTCAGCCGTGTCACGTGTCTTTCTGTATAATTTTTAAGAGTTTGTCTATTGCTCTCAGTCTTGTAACATGCATGAAATTGAAACCGTTGTGTCAAACTCATCGTGAAAACGTTATAGCGAGTCATCTTCAGCTCAACTTAAACGGGGTTATAATCTCTAGCGGGTTAAAATTGGCCTATGGTTGATTTGTCCTAGGTTCATTTGAGACCTCCCTATGATAATCAAGCTCAAGGATGACTCGGAACTAAAAGCCAACAGCACAAGCTCAAATTGAATTCACTAGAAGAAGAGTTTAGCAAAAAAAAAAAACCGAAAACGAGTAGATAAAATAAGTAAAATCTTGCGATTTTGTTGAGTGCGCATGTCCTTCTTCATACTTGAGACGTTTTTTTTTATATAGCCATGAGCCTCTAGGACCTCACTTTCACATTTTAAGATTTGTTCCTCAAGTTTTGGATGCGCCCCCCACGCGTTGCGCTTGTCTTTATAGTTATGAGCATTTAGAATCTCAATTCCACATTCTAAGACTCGTTCGCCACGTTTTGGGCAAGTTCCCCACGTTCCGAACGTGTCCCCAACACTGTAGACGTGCTCCCCACGTTTTGGACGCAGCTAGTATCAATTTTTGGTAACGAGTTTGGTATTCACGTCAACAGTTTTGCCATTATGTCAATCCGCATCTACCATATGTCTGATTACAATCTCTATCATCTATATATAATTTGAGGATTACAGTTGATAAGAAGATTACTGTTCCTGCACTTTTTTAACGCTTATAGCCGATTTGACGTCATGCTAGCCATTTTTGCCACGTGTATACTAGCCAATGTCACTTGTGTGCCAGCGGTTTCTATCACGTGTCTACCAACCACTTGTGTCATGTGTATGCCGACTGCTTATGTCATGACATTAATCGCTTGTAACATATCAATCTTGGTTCCCCTCTTCAATGCCTACCGTCTATGCTGAACATGTCAAATTTTAATGCCAACATTCGCCAGCAACAATCTCGCACATGTCAATCCTGCTGTTGGCAAAACTCGTGCCAATCGCAATCTGATCGGCATATTTTGCGTGACATATTATAGTTATAGGGTCAATATATTGTTTAAAATGATTGAAATCAGACATAACCAATATCTCTCAAAATGACCATCTCAGCAGTTGATAAAAACCTCATTCTCATGCATCAATGGCGGGTCTAGAATTGCACCCCCCGAGTGCCGAAGTTACAACTTTATCTTTCAGGTAGGAACCGTTTAGCTCTGTTCATTTCATTTTATCTCTTTACCGCCCATCTAAGGTTGATGCAAACTTTCCAAGGACGAACTAAAGTCTAAGGTTTTGGACTTAATTGAACTAATTGACTAGTTTAGAACTCAATCGCATTCTTTTTGTTGTTATAGTTTACGATTTGATTGAGCTAATTGAATTGTTTAGGACTCAATGACATTTCATACATAAGATTTAAGACTTGTTGAGCAATTTTCTCCTAATTTTTCTATTTCTCCTATTAATAATGACCCCACTCATGATTAGGCCGAGATTCATTTGTTATGGTAATGCTTTACATGTTACATGTGGGTGCGATAGCTATCTCATAATATTCTAAAGCAGAAGTACAAGTACACAATGATGTAATGACCTAAGCCGAGAATCAATGTTAGCAAAGTACCTTAGAAGAAGTACTCATGACCTTAAGTTCACTTCCATGGACTTGGGATGTCACAAACTAGTTTTGTCTCTACCATCATCTTTAGCGCGGAAGCTATAGTATAGCAAGTCACTCATATGACCCGGGCAATGCGAGAGACCACGGACCCCCTGGCCCGATGCCATGGTCTCGAAGCACCATTTCATCGGATCGACACACCATGTATGTTGCGTGGCCTCCACACCACAAAGGCCATGCGGCGGCATCTTTCGGTATAGAGTTAATCCCAAATCCACCGACATTCCTAAATGAGTATTCGAGTGGTCAATTTTGGCAAAAGCCCATCGGTGTGGATCCCTGCCTCATGATCGGTTGTCTAATCTCTCATGCTCTTTGGGCTTTATTGTGTTCGGAATCTCGTTTTATGTACTCGAACTCTCTTAAGATAGTAATGAAGTACGTTTTTGTCTGACAAAAAATAAATTGGTCAATTTTGGAGGGCCATCTCTACATGCTTGCAAGTTCGCCGAATTCTCTCATTACATTGCACGTTGGACTCGGAACGAAGGTCAATTAGTCTCCATATGCCGTAATCAATCGCTATTCTCATTTATGTGGAGATTGGATGTTGATATGTTAGTTGATGGCCAAATTACATAAGCTGACATTTAAGTATATTGATTATGTAAAGCAATCAATAACAATGTCAAATCATTTTGTATTACATTTTATATATTAGTCTCAATTTGTCGTAACCACAAATTTGAGGGAAATTGTCAAATAAGTCTTCCAAATCTATTGTGCGGCGGCAAATTTAATCTTATACTTTTCAATTATATTGATTTAATCATAAACATTTTAACAATTTACCTATTTAGTCTCTCTAGCTAATTTTATTCGGAAATCGCTAATATAGATATTGGCCGGTCTATGTGGCATGATCAGCTGTGACGTTAATTTAGTCCCAAACTTTAAAAATTAAATTAGGTATGGAAATTAAATTTGAAATTCCTAAGTTTCACATGGAATTTGGAAGCTCCCGTACATTGAACCGGAAGCTGTCGAATCAACATCAATGATGGAAGCAAGTAGCGATGACAATGGCAGAGGCAAAGTCCAGTCGTCATTGTTGATGGGTGGTTCGAGGCATGTCGACAGGGGTCAAGTGAGCAAAATGGATAATAGAAAAGAGGAATAAAAATTACCTAAAAAGTCTTAAATTTATTGTATTTTTATCAATTCAACCCTAAATCTTTTGATTTTCTCAATTGAGTTCTAAATATTTTTATGTTTTGACAGTTGAGTTTATCCAACTATTTTAATTGGAAATCGATGATATGAACACTGGTCGTCTTACGTGAAGCGACCAGTGTTGACCTGGATAATTTTTAATATTTTCCTAAACCTTTTAATTTTATCAATTGAGTACCAAACATTTTCATATTTTGCCAATTAAATCCAGGTCAATTTAAAAAATTAAAAATTATCTGCGTCAACGCCGGTTGCTCCACGTAGGACAGCCGGTGTCTATATTAGTGATCTACGGCTAAATTGGCTGGATGGACTTAATTAGAAAAATATAAAAATATTTAGGACTCAATTGACAAGATTAAAAGATTTGGGATTGAATTGCCAAAAATGCAAATAGGTTTAGATATATATTTGGACAATTTTTTTCCGAAAAAGGAAAGAAGGAGAGAAATGGCGAGCGTTTGAGATCGGGAATAGAGAATCTCCATTCCCAAAACATCAGTGATCACTTACCTACTCGAAAATGAAAGGATAGTCACACTTTTTCCATTTCATCGTGCATAAACATTGGCAAACTTCTTTGGGAAGTTCAAAGTTTGTTGCACACGCGGATTTGATCACGACCCTCATGACCAGTGTGGAAGCATTGTCAACTGATCTAAAAAATCAGATCACATCTCCTATCAAGTCTGTTTTAATAAATTCGAGAGGTTCAAACATGAATTTGGTCGTTTAACCTATGTCCTATTTTGCAATATAATCCTTAAATTTTTTTTTGGAGCATTCATTTATCATTGTGGTGGCACGTTGGGTTGGTGAGAACACATGCTTGGAATAATTGGGTGTCTGAATTTCCGAAAATAAGAAAAGATAGCGCACGTCCAACAAAAGAATCGGACGAACCCAAGGCAATGAAATGAAAATAATTCCCGCAGCCAACTCCTACCTGCCTCATACAATAAAACTTTGATTGGTTATTTTTATGGTCGTTGGCATGTAATAACGCAAAAGTTAATGGATTTTACGATCTAAGTTTAATGCAAGAAAAAAAGAAGTTACTAGAGAAATCAACAAAGAACTATAAGGATACGGGAGATTTCCGTGGTTTAGTTTGAATGTCGATATCTACTTCACGGAGTCGTTATGAAATTCACTATGGATTCATAGATTACAAAATCCACAATCTACTCAAATGTTTTTAAATCGTAAATTGCATTCAAAATATAATCCACAAGTGCTATCTCACAATCTCTCGCAAAAACTCACTTTAAGAACTCACAAAGACAAGAAACCTTTAACACTTTGTTTGCTCTAATGTTTGAAGGCAAAATAGAATTCCATAAATTATATATATGTACACACGCATTATAATTTATTTAAAATAATAAACATATTTTTTTAAAAATCTATTTAAACTAAAAAAGTCTACATGAAAGGAATTTTCTCGAACTAATCTCTTCACCTGACCAAAAAAAAAAGGGTGGCGCTATTTCTGCCCCCTAAATGACTAAATCCACCTAGTTTTCACCAAAACGACAAACTTATCCTTAATTATTCATTTGTAATTTAAAATGGTGCTCCCTAATTACTTTTTTTTTTTTCTTTTGTTTTTCTATATCTATATAGGATCTACTTACCTAACGAAGAATCGCACATGTTCAGTTTTTTGTTTCTTGTGGATTGCCCGTGTATAATAAATGCGTTGTATATTTTCTTTTTATATTGTAAGATATTACTTCCATAAAAGTTCCTTTCGCCTAAAAGAGAAATTTCATCACAAATTTATTCACTTTTCTATTTTTTTTTGTTTTTCTATATCGATACACTTGCTATCACATTAAATGGCAATTGAAAGACTGATGTCAATTTTATCTTTTTAGTGGAAAATGGGATGGATTTTTAAAAAAAATTTGGTCGAATGATTTAATCATTTAAGGATTAAAAATAGTGCTCGAAAACAAAGGGGTTAATACCACGAATAACCAAAAACTGATATATTTATGATAAATTTACCCACAACTAATTTTTTGACCACCAAAACTCTAAACTGATATATCTGTAATAAATTTATCAAAAATTAATTTTTTAACCATAAAAACCCCAAACTAATATATTCGTAACAAATTTATCATATGTTTAATTGCATTAATATCAAAAAAACCTACAAATTGGTAAACCTATAACAAATAGAGGGGTAAAACCCCAAACTGATATATCCATCAACTGCCACATGTTATCTAACTCAGCAAGTTGATAGTAAAATTTAACGGGAACTAACGGATGATAAATTTGCCACAGACGTACCAACTTTGGATTTTTGGTAGTCAAAAATTAATCAGGGCAAATTTTTAATAAATTAAAGATTGTCTACGTCAGCGCTGGCTGCTCCGCATAGGACGATTGGTATCAACATTAGCGATTTATTGCTAAATTTAATTAGAAAAATATGAAAATGTTTGGGACTCAATTGACAAAATTAAAAGATTTGGAACTCAATTGCCAAAAATGCAAATAGATTTAGATATATATTTGGACAATTTTTCCGAAAAAGCAAAGAAGGAGAGAAATGGCGAGCGTTTGAGATCGGGAACAAAGAATCTCCATTCCCAAATGTTAATGATCACTTACCTACTCAAAAACGAAAAGATAGTCACGCTTTTTCCATTTCATCGTGCATAAAATTTGGCAAACTTCTTTGGGAAGTTCATAGTTTGTTGCACGCGCAGATTTGATCACGAACCTCATGACCAGTGTGGAAGCATTGTCAACTGATCTAAAAAGTCAGATCACATCTCCTATCAAGTTTGTTTTAATAAATTTGAGGTTCAAACATGAATTTGGTCGTTTAACCTATGTCCTATTTTGCAATATAATCCTTAAATTTTTTTTTGGAGCATTCATTTATCATTGTGGTGGCACGTTGGGTTGGTGAGAACACATGCTTGGAATAATTGGGTGTCTGAATTTCCGAAAATAAGAAAAGATAGCGCACGTCCAACAAAAGAATCGGACGAACCCAAGGCAATGAAATGAAAATAATTCCCGCAGCCAACTCCTACCTGCCTCATACAATAAAACTTTGATTGGTTATTTTTATGGTCGTTGGCATGTAATAACGCAAAAGTTAACGGATTTTACAATCTAAGTTTAATGCAAGAAAAAAAGAAGTTACCAGAGAAATCAATTAAGAAGTATAAGAATATCAGAGATTTCCGTAGTTCAGTTTGAGCGTCAATATCGACTTCACGGAGTCGTTATGAAATTCAATATGGATTCGGAGATTACAAAATCCACAATCCGCTCAAATGTTTTTAAACCGTAAATTACACTCTAAATATAATCCACAAGTGCTATCTCATAATCTCTCGCCAAAACACACTTTAAAAACTCACAAAGAAAAAAAACCTTTAACGCTTTGTGTTTGCTCCAATGTTTGAAGGCAAAATAGAATTCCATAAATTATATATATGTACACACACATTATAATTTATTTAAAATAATAAAAATATTTTTAAAAAAATCTATTTAAACTAAAAAAATCTACATGAAAGGAATTTTCTCGAACTAATCTCTTCACCTGACCCAAAAAAAAAAAAAAAAATGGGTGGTGCTATTTCCGCCCCCTAAATGACCAAATCCACATAGTTTTCACCAAAAAGACAAACTTATCCTTAATCATTCAATTGCAAATTAAAATGGTGCTCCCAAATTACTTTCCATATTTTTTAGTTTTTCTATATCTATATAAGATCTACTTACCTAACGAAGAATTGCACATGTTCAGTTTTTTGTTTCTTGTGGATTTCCCATGTATAATAAATGCAATGTATATTTTCTTTTTCTATTGTAAGATATTACTTCCATAAAAGTTCCTTTCGCCTAAAAGAGAAATTTCATCCCAAATTTAATCACTTTTCTATATCTATACACTTGCCATCACATTAAATGCCAACTGAAAGACTGACTTCAATTTTATTCTTTTAGTGGAAAATGGGATGGATTTTGTAAAAAAAAATTTGGTCAAATCATTTGAGGATTAGAAGTAGTGCTCGAAAATAAAAAGGTTAATACCACAAATAACCCCAAACTGATACACTTATGATAAATTTACCCCGATTAATTTTTTGATCACCAAAACTCTAAACTGATATACTTGTAATAAATTTACCAAAAATTAATTTTTTAATCATAAAAAACCCCAAACTAGTATATTCATAACAAATTTACCATATGTTTAATTGCATTAATATCACAAAAACCTACAAATTGGTAAATCCGTAACAAATAGAGGGGTAAAACCCTAAACTGATATACCCCTCGATTGTCACATGTTATCTACCTCAACAAATTGATAGTAAAATTTAACGGGAACCGACGGATGATAAATTTGTCACAGGCGTATCAATTTGAAATTTTTGGTAGTTAAAAATTAATTAGGGCAAATTTTTCGTCAATTTATCGATTTGAAATTTTTCGTGATATTATCTTTAAAAAAAAACAGAAAAAGTAATCCGACGAAAGTTGAGTCTCTGTTTGGTCCAGCCCCAACGTAATTAGTGGGAGTCTCGCAGCCGAAGTAAAGCTCGGGACCCCCCGACAAATGCACGGGAATTTCTCGCGCAGCTCCGAAAAGAAAAAGATGTCTAAAGCACGCCAAAGTTCGCCCAAAACGGTGTCGTGTCGACCGATCTCCCGTCCACGTGTACCGACCACAGAATCCAACCCCACCGACACGCAAGCGCATGTCTTGCTGGGTCCCATCGTATGTGATCGAAAGCCCCACCTCCCCAGCACTCTTTCTCTCTCTCTCGAGCAATTCCCTCGCGGGGCCCCGGTACACACGAGCCCGCTCGACCGTGACCGCCGGATGAAGCGGGGCCCCACGGACGGCCCGCGCGATCCGGCGGTGGAGATCGGGCCCGGGCCCACGTGCCGCCCGGGGGGCGCAGCGATTATTTTTTCCCCTCCCCGCACAAGCAAGGAGGCCCCACCACCACCGGGGCGCAGTTTAGCCGAACCGGCGCACCAAACCGACGCTTTCCCACTTCCCAGTTCCACACTTCCTTCCCCACACCCTCGTTCACGGAAAACAGGACATTCAAAAGCCGGGCTTGTCCCCATCTCCCGACCTCCTTATCAATCGACAAGAGGAGGCGAAAAAGAGCGAAAGCAAAATCGACCCCGGATTCGCCTTCCCCCCCGGCCCCCCCTCCTTAATTGACTCCCCCGGCCCCTACATCAACGCAATCACCCTCGGCCGATTCCCCTCTCCGCTCCAAAAAGCCTCCGGTCTCTTTTGCGCGCACCATTTGCCACGCCGCTGCGCAAAGAGGGGCCACGACCGCGACCCGAACTGACCGGTCGAGGGCCGAGGCCTGATTACGGGGATTCAGAGAAATGGTGTCCCCCGAGTCTCAGTCGACCATGGCCAAGCACGGCCTCCTCCGCAACAGGGCCGCCTCCCTCCTCTGCTTCGGCGACGGCTGCCTCTTCCTCGGCGGCGTCCTCATGGCCCTCCTCCTCGTCTGGTCCTTCTCCTCCTTCTCCTTACCCCCCGCCACCCCTCCCAGACCCTCGCCGCCGCCGCCTCCTCCTCCGAGGCCCCGCCGGACCGCGCCTCCGCCGCCGCCGCCGCGACGCCGCCCCACCGGGACTCGGAGGAGAGCCGCAACTTCTACGACGACCCGGAGCTGAGCTACTCGTTCGGGAGGCCGGTGAGGGGCTGGGACGAGAAGCGGCGGGAGTGGCTGCGGCAGCACCCGTCGCTGGCGGCCGCGGCCTCCTCCTCCTCCCCCGGCGGACGCGAGCGGGTCCTGCTGGTGACGGGGTCGCAGCCGGCGCCGTGCAAGAACAAGATCGGCGACCACCTCCTCCTCCGCTTCTTCAAGAACAAGGTGGACTACTGCCGCATCCACGGCTGCGACGTCTTCTACAACACCGCCCTCCTGCAGCCCCGGATGTTCTCCTACTGGGCCAAGTACCCCGTCGTCCGCGCCGCCATGGTCGCCCACCCGGAGGCCGAGTGGATCTGGTGGGTCGACTCCGACGCCCTCTTCAGCGACATGGACTTCGAGCTCCCCCTCGATCGGTACAAGGGCCACAACCTCGTCGTCCACGGTTGGCAACACCTGATCTACGAGAAGAAGAGCTGGACGAGCATCAACGCCGGCGTGTTCCTCATCCGCAACTGCCAGTGGTCGATGGACTTCATGGACGTGTGGGCCGGGATGGGCCCGCAGAGCCCGGAGTACGAGCGGTGGGGCCACGTCCTCCGCTCCACCCTGGCCGACAAGTTATACCCGGAGTCCGACGACCAGTCCGCGCTGGTCTACCTGCTGTTGACGCACAAGGACCGGTACGGCGACAAGATCTACGTCGAGAGCGAGTACTACTTCGAGGGCTACTGGGAGGAGATCGTGGGCACGCTGCCCAACATCACCCGCGAGCACCAAGACCTGGAGCGGCGGGGACCCCAGGCGCGGCGGCGGAGGCACGCCGAGAAGGCGAGCCGATACTACGCGGCGCGGCGGGCGGAGGCGGAGGCGGAGGCGGCGCCGGCGCGGAGGCCGAGGCCGTTCGTGACGCACTTCACCGGGTGCCAGCCGTGCAGCGGGGACCACAACCAGATGTACTCCGGCGAGTCGTGCTGGGACGGGATGGTGAAGGCGCTGAACTTCGCGGACAACCAGGTCCTCCGCCGGTACGGGTACGTCCGCCCGGATCTCATGGACTCCGACGCCGTGAAGCCCGTCCCGTACGATTAACCGGCAGGCGGCGGCGGCGGCGGCGGCGGCGGCGGCGGCGGCTACGGTGCGAGATGAAGGCAAAAAAGTAGAAGAAGATAGAACGGTACAAATAGGTTAAAAGAAAAAAACAACGAAAAGAAGCAGGGAGGAAGTATCTTTGTTGGGTCAGTAGTGGGAGAGCGTGTTCGTCGACTACGGTTGTTGATTAATCTAAGGTTTTGCCTTGTCTTCTAGAAATCAGCTTGGCCTAATTTGATCAATAGTTAAATACCGTTAAAAATTCCAAGCTGGTACCATGAAACGAGCGCCTCGAATTAATTTTTCGTTTCACAAGAAATCTCGAACTGCTGTTTATGTGACACATTAACCTAAATTGACTTTCGTCTAGCTAGAAAATCTCAAATGTACGAGACACGTGATTTTTTCACGTCAAATTTATCATTCTCTACGTCAACCCTGCCTTTGCAACCGTTTCGCACATGATGAATACTGATAAGACTTCGAATGGAATGTTAACAATAGATTTGGATACCAAGAATGGTCGTTCGGTTTTTTAGGTGTGCGTATGCCAAAGAAGCATATACACTATGCTCCTTCAAATGGATAAATTGTCTACTTTTGGATAACGTTATCTCCCTCACTCTATTAGTCTAAACTTTTGATGGCTCCGTTGGTCGGATTTCACGTGCCGTACCATAAACACATCTGACATAAAAACATTTACAGATTTCCATACATGATTAAAGTGGTCACCCCACTTCAAATGTGTACATCATCATTCTCTAACTTTCGATTTTGAATTCAAAGACTAATGAATCTCTTTTGACTGCCTTTCATGATAATCTTCTGTTCCATTCACTACTCCTTTTCCTCCCTTTAGGCACTAAAGGCTAAAGATACATGACCCCTTTTGCCTCCCAAATTGAGCGCATGATTGGTGGATGATTCCTGGCTTTCGAGAGCCCGTTCCATGAACCATAGTGATGTTAGCGAAATTACCGTTATGTTTGATTGCCAAACATTCTGTATATATTCAAATATTGTGTCTCTAATCTTTTTTATTATCCTAATTATTATTTAATTAATTGGCCTTTCTTCTAGATTGCATTATTAAGTGGCCCAGACTTAGATTCTCGAATTTGCATCATGTGTTTACGTACGGCGAAGGCAAAAATTAGACAGACTGGATGACACCAAACCCTTTTTAATTTTCATTTTTTTTTTTTGCTTCGTAGATTTTATAATCGATGTTTGTTGTGACCGGTCGCTTTCTTGTTACTGCGGGACAAGACTAAGAATGATCCCCTATTGAGTCTAATGTTGCTCTCCTAGAGATATGGTCCAACCCTCCTGGTGATTATGACCGCCGACCTACGATTTGTTTTATTTTGGTTTAGGTTTTTTTCAAAAATATAATCGCAATATCAGAGCATACGTACGGCTGATTCCTACCCAAAAAAAAAAACCCTCAAGTTTTGATCCAATTTCAATTCGGCTCCAAACTTTCTTTATCTAAATTTTTTTCGACTTTCACTCTAATCCTAAATCCCACGCGTCCCAAAATCACCATAATTTCTTCAAGATTATCAATATCAGGGAATTACCGTTATTCCATTCGAATGCGAGGTTGTTGATGAAGACGTGTGTACCGATAATGTACCTCTAACTGGCCCTGATGTTGATAGTTTTGAAGAAACTGGTAGCGATTTTTGGACGCATGGACAGATATGAAACTAGAGTGAAAGTCGGAAAAATTTATTAGACAACAAAAAGTTTGGGTTAGGATTGGGATCGGACCTCAAGTTAGAAATTTTTAGGAAGTTAGGCCTACATATGTCTAGCTCTCTTGGTAACTCTTTTGAGTCTCATAGTCATGCCCATATACCATATATACTGAGGATATGTTAGCTAACAAGACATTTATTTTTAGGCCTGCAAGTGCCGATCTGTGTTTATTACCTATTGTGGGCAATAAAGAACTTTAATCTATTTTGGCAGTAATATGTTGTTTTTTTTTGTCATCCTGATTTATTACCTAGCAAGAAAAAAGAGCTACGTGACCTGTGTTTCTGTTGACTGCAGAAGCAGAGTGTTCAATGCCTCCTGTTATCTCCTCTGGTCTGGTCCAGCTTTTAGGCCTGCGAGTGCCAAGCTTGGATGAGCTTTTGGTATTTTGTGGATTGGGCCACTTGGATGTGCTTAATTTAGGGCCTACTTCTTTGGCATTAGTCAAAAGGCCAAAAAGCAAAATATACTTTCTTGATTTCCTAACAAGTTAACAAGTTTTAAGTAAGGATAAGTATCCTGAAAATCCCAAAACTTGTCACGAAAGAATAATTGAATTCTAAAATTTTAAAAAAGTGTAATCAAATTTTAAAACTTGTCAAGTTAGTGCAATCAAATCTTTTTAGTAACTCCGTCCAATTTGACAAATGGAAGATACTAACAAACTTCAAATTTTAATTGCACTGACTTAATAAATTTTAAGATTTAATTGCGCTTTTTTTAAAGTTTTATGACTCAATTACTCTTTCTTGATAAATTTTAGGATTTTTAGCGCACTTTTCCCTTTTAAATATCAAGCTAAAAAAATGTAATTTTAATGGATGTATATTGATGACCAATTGGCCATTGCCCATGCCATACTTGCACGGTTAAAGTAGTAGTCAAGATTCTCAAAATAAAAAAATAAAAAAGTAGTAGTTGTAAAGACTTGCATTGATAGCGTCAAAATTAGCTTGGATTAGGGAGCTTCAACAACATTCCATATATAAGTTCCAAGGGCATAAACCCAGTGAACAAATCGAGCAAAAATTTATCCAGTCGGCCCTGAGGTATGCATGAGAATTCTGGATATCAATAGTAGATAAAGAAGGATGATCAATAAGCTTGGCATTTCTAAGAGAAGCAATAAAGTGCCAATATGGTAGAAGGATAAGTTCCACTTTGAGGCGAAACGAGGTTTCTAATTTTCTGCCAACCATCCATGTCTAGTGGCTTTTAGAACTCTCTTCAGAACCCCAGAAAGCTATTAAATAGTAAAGATTCTCCTTTTTTTGTCTTTTTATAACTCCTCTCCTCACAAGGACAGGAGCAGGACGTTACCGTTTTGCTTCTGGACCTAATCTTATGGGTTACGACCAAAGGGGCTCATTTAACTTTACAACAATGAAAGATCATGCAAAAAAATGCAACTCCTGAATCTCTAAAGCTATAGCAGTTTTTGGACTAAAAAACACAGAAAGAACTACTACAGTTTTCAAGCAGCTCAACATTTGTGAAAACGAGAACTTACATCATCAGTAAATCGTTACAGATGAGGGACTACCTCAGGAAATCATCACATTGGCTTCATCTTCCTCAGCATTACCAAATTCACTGAACATGTACTGACTTTGATACTCCATCAAGTACTGCGTCGATCTCTTCACATCCAAAAAGAGTGAGTAGACTCGCGTGATGTCCTCCAACTCCACAACTTTCCCCTTCCGCTTTTGGCATGCCAAAGCAGCAGCCGTAATGAGATTAATAGCATACCTCAAGGATGTATCCACTCCAATCTTTGTCAACAAGAGCTTTGCCTCTTCAGACATTTCGACATCCTCCTCTTGGCACCTAATGTCTACAATGTTCCCGAATTTCATCTTCAGTATAGGGCTGAGTAGTGATGATAAGAAGACGGTCCAGAAGGTCAATCGGAATTCCATGCGGGGATTTGTAGTTTGTGCCTCGAATGGTGGTGATCCCTCTGTTGGTAGCAACAACCAATATAGGAGCCATCTCATTCTCCAGAGCACGATTTAAGAAAGAGAAGCACTCTATATCGAGCATGTGCACTTCATCAATGAAGAGGACTCCTGGCACTATCTCAGCTTTTCCTTCCTCCCTCCACTCCGCCACTTTGGTGTCTATCTGTTCCCTCACTTCTGCACGGATTTCGCCAGTATCACCCGTGAACAGAGCCAGAAATCCTTGTGTCCTGAAATTAAGAGAGGTATTCTGAGAGATTAAATAGGGCAAGGATGATTTAATGGAGACGCAAAGCACTATTATACAAAAAATTGTGTAGCACAGAAGGATTGTTCAGAAGAAATAGAGTTAAATTACTGACTGAAATCCTAGACCATAGTTAAATTAATGCCTGCAATCCTAGACCAGCAAGAAAAACAAGCTGAACTATAAAGTCGGAGCTAGCATCAAAGTTTTGCATGCAAAAACTATTCAGTCGGAGCATTGACAACAATTACGCATGCACACAACTATAAGGAAAAGGAGGTAAAAAAAAATCATTGTTCTTACCAAAAAAAAAAAATCATTGTATATAGATGCCGATATATAGTAAAAGCAAAGTATAGCGAACACAATGTCTGCACATGCAACACCACTTCACAGAATTCACCTTAGTTGCCAGACAGCATATTGCCTTACTTTCTATATTAAATGGGTAGAGACAAGCCAAATTACATAGCCTGATCGGACTGTGAATGAACTAAAGTAGCTCACCATTGACCACATGCCCCAATTTAGGAAAAGTTAGCATCTGAAAGACCAGGCAACAGGTAAGAAAAGCTCCTCAGCTCAGTTAAAGATAAATTTGAAGCAACTCATCTAGGGGTAGAGCTTTGGTTCCCAAACGCAAAATCTAGGGATTGAAACAATAAGAATATGAAACAATCAACTCATCCACAGAAAGATTGAACGAAAATATGGAAAGGAGATTTGTAATAATTTCAGCAATGCCGTAGAAAGGACCATAAACTAGGAACCAACAAAAAGCAGATGAACTAGTGCTCGCAAGGATCTAAACACGACCTGCTTCCCAATACTTGAAAACCATACCACTGTTTTGGAGAAGTATAATGTGATCACTAAACACCCAAGAAGTGGAAATACAAACGCAACTGAAGATTAACCTATCATCGACAAGACACCATTTTGACGAATTCCACTGGCTCCATCTCATAAACTCACAAGTGTCTCGGAATTTCTAGATATCGATCAGACAATAAAAGCTCTACATGATGGATACGTAACACCAACAAAACAATCCCCAATTGCCCAATCACGAAATAAGCTACTTCCGAAAACTAAAATCCTCATTAGAAATGATTTAGAGCTAACCATAAACAACACGACAGCAGTGAGCTCTTTACATTACCTGCTATTAATAACATCAATCTCATGGAGAGTGACGCAATGCACCACCTCCTTCCGTTTCTGCAACTCGCCATCCGGGCACTGAACGAACTTCGTCTGCGGGCCCATCGCGTCGTAATCCCTCGACCGCGAGAACGACCTCCCGAGCTTCGTGATCTTCCCCGACGCCTTATCGATGGCGATAACGTCCCCACTCTGCACCTTCTCCTTCCCCAGCGCCTCGATCATCTTCGCCCCCAGGTCGTACACCGTCTCCATCTCCGTCGTCTTCAGCGTCAGCTTCCCGGTCTTCGACGCCGCCCCGGCCACCGCAGGGCGGTCGATCTGCACCTCCACGACCTCGCCCTCGATCACCTCGGCTTCCTCCTTGATCCGCACCCCGATGGCCTTCCGGAACGCCTGCATGAGGGCCTCGGTCTTGGACATCTCGAGGGAGAAGAGCTCGCTGCCGGCGAGCATGGCGAAGGGGGTCTCGAGGCCGAGGGACTTGGCCATGCCCATGGCGATGGCGGTCTTGCCGGTGCCGGGCTGGCCGGCGAGGAGGACGGCGCGGCCGGCTATCTTGCCGTCCCGGATCATCTGGAGGATGACGCCGGCGGCCTTGCGGGCGGCGGCCTGGCCGACCATGCCCTCGGAGACGGCGCGGGGCTCGAGGGAGGAGTCGAGGCCCAGGCCGCGGATGTGGGAGTGGGCGCCGATGCGCTCGATTCGGGTCAGGTCCCGGGTCTCCGACAGCTTCACCTCCGCCATGGAAACAGACAGACGAGAGTTCGGGTTTAGGGTTTTCGAGAAGGAAGAGAGGGAGAGCTCGATGTGAATAAGAGGCGGTCTATATAGTTTTCAAAAAGCAGAAATACCAATTGTCCAAATTAATATTTATATTTTCGACCAGAAAAAAAAAACAAATTTTTATTTTTGTTTTTACTCGTTATGCTGAGATTTATGGAACGGCCGAAATTTATTGCATTTTAATCTCGCGGCGAAAGATTATGTGAACATTGTGTATCATCACCCCCCAAAAATATGACTCCTTTTAAAATTAGAGGGAAAGTTTCAAATGAAGGCATTAAGTGGGATCATTTAAAAAAAAAAAAAAATTGGTTTCGGAGTGGATCTTGTTTCAAATTAGGGCCGAAGTGTTTCAAATCAATCTCACGTAAGGGCCATGATCTCGCCGGCCAACAAGCATGTGACTCTTCGGTAGTCGGAACAAGGGCATTTTCGTCCAAAAATTGTATAAAAGGAAAAGCCAAAATTTTAAGTGTATTTTTTTTTGAGAGATATATATTTTTTTTGATTATGTATAACTTACGAAATTCTCAAAAACAGGAGGAATCATGCTTTTAGAGCATGCACTAGTGGTGGCTGAAGCAATGGTTGAAGGGGGATTTGAAAAAAAAACTCAAAGAAAAAGGGTTAATACCACAAAAAATCCTCAAACTGGTACATACGTTATAAATTTACTCCGAACCGATACACATGTGACAAATTTACTTTCCATCAGTTTTCGTTAAATTTTACCATCAAATTGTTGAGTTGGATGACACGTGGCGGGTTGACGAAAGTGTACTAATTTAGAATTTCACCCCTATGTTTGTCACGGATTTACCATTTATGATTTTTCCGGTATTAATCCAATTTGATAGAGGGTAAATTTGTCACACATGCATCAATTTGGAGTTTTTTGTAGTTAAAAAATTAGTTTTGGGTAAATTTATTAATGATGTACCAATTTGAAATTTTTCATGATATTAACCCTTTAAATAAGTACATAGACTATTTTGAACCAAAGTAGGTGGTATTGAAATACGAACACAAGTAAATGGATGGCTGATGACATTATTCTTTTCTGGGATAAATGTATTCAAAATCCTAAAACTTATCACGAAAGTGCAATTGAGTCCTAAAACTTTTAAAAATTGCAAAGAAGTCCTAAAACTTGTCACGAAAGTGCACTTGAGTCCTAAAATTTTAAAAAAGTGCAAATAAGTCCTAAAACTTGTCAAATTGGTTCAATCAAGTCCTTCCATTGATTGTATTTTTTGAAAGTTTTAGGACTTGCTTGCATTTTCGTGACAAGTTTTAGAATTTATTTACACTTTCGTGATAAGTTTTAGGACTTATTTATACTTTTTGAAAATTTTAGGACTCAAGTGTACTTTCGTCACAAATTTTTAAACTTGTTTGCATTTTTTGAAAGTTTTAAGACTCAATTGCACTTTTATGATAAGTTTTAAGATTTTTAGTATACATATTCCTTCTTTTCTTTATCAGCTTGAGGTAAAAAGGAGAAAGGAACTTTTATGCACGAGGAAGGTTTAAAAGATGACACGCATATTGTTTTTATCCTTAGCAAATGGATTTATTCCATACACAAGTTAATATTATCAATTCAAGGTAAAAACAGAGAAAGGAACCAAAAACCGAACCATACAGTACCGGTTTCACTTTTTTTTGAACCGACGGCTAAAACCTAAACCGGACCAATTTCTATAGCTGGTTTGGTTTGGTTCCTCATTCTATCCTGAACCCATGCTCACCCCTACTACCCCTATTAAATGTGCATCATGCCTCTTTCACTGAACAACATCAAAAAGCCATTCTTTTTCTTTACTAGTGCACCCTGCGCAATGCCAACCCCTCCGTTTCTTAAAGCAATATGATGGTGCGGACTTCTAACTAGCATCCAAATCAAAATGGACACAGAATATCATTTCATTCTCCTACATATTTAACTAATCCTCTTTTATATTTGTAAAAGTTACGAATTCCCACAAAGTTCAAATGCTGCTGTTGAGTCAAACGTTGAACTTAGGCAAGATGGCGTCTTGGGAAGTGAAGGTTGTAACAATTTCGTTGCGAATGGCCAGAAGATCCACCATGAATTGCGAACAGAAATTATGGCTCGCCAATTTCAGTGCTGTCTGCTTAAGATTGGAGAGCTTAAGAGTTATACAGGAGTCTTGGACCCTCATGTGTTCGGTCATTGAAACACGATTTTCAAAAGATCCGTGCCAGCATTAATATGACACCATTAGGGCATGATGCAATTGCACAGCCCACAATCATATCATCCTCTCAGCAATTTCACAGCATCACCTCCAAAAAAATGGGTTGCTTAGGGACTCTTAGGTCGACAAAATAAGAAATTCTGCCGGGTTCTTTTTGGTTGGGGCCCATGTTTCCCGCGACTATTCTGTAGAATACCTAGTGCCACAACAATGCCGACCTATATAGGTCCTATTTCTCGGTCTCACGAGAAGAATGCGCCATGTTACTGAACTTAATGGCGACTTCCACATCAACCTTGCATTTGCTTTCCAAATTCATGCTCAAAACCTGGATAAGGATTGCGTATAAGAAGTTCTAATCACCTTGATTACTGTTCTGTTGCTCAGGTAATATCAACCTGTCTCGGGCTAGCCTTTTTGCTGCTCTCCTCTGCTTGAGTCTCTTCTGGTTGATAAAGGCAGCTGCCTCCTCTGCAAAAACCACAACGCATCACAATGTGTATCAATTCTTGGTTCGGTCAAATAACTGTCCAAATTACTACATATCGAAAAAAGAGAACTGCCTAAATTCCTACTAGAAAATTAGGGAAATTGAAGAGGGATAAGTTCTATAGTGAGATATTATTGCATAGCGCAGAAACTTTTTATTGACTAAATAGTACAATCTCGATTGAGGGGATCAATCTATTTGGCCAAGTCACATAACGATTCTATTTATCGAAATAACTGCAGCTGACTGAAAATTGGGCAAACCACTTTTCTGGACCTGGTCAACGGACCAGTTCATGCAAGTCCGCCGCATAGTGTGCATAAAGCTTGATAGTCACGGAGCTTGAATGTTGCCAGCTGCTCTGGCTGTCTTTATCAATGATCCTATTTATCGGTGCAACCATGGCATATTGGCGAAAGGATGCAAAAATCTCAGCACATACTAACTCACTTGTTTAGCTGTGAAATTACTGAAAAAGTTCTGATCTTTAACTAGTGCTTTCTAACCATTTGAATAGACAACATGAGCATCCCCAGTCTTTAGCTTCACAAGGTTTCATTGAATAATGTTCCTCAGATGCCTATCTTTTCTCCTACCCAAAAGAATCATACAAAGAAACTATGAGCTTAATCATGCTCATTATTGAGGAAGAAAATTTTCCAATGTACAGAATTAATATGAAATGGAGAATCTTACGGCCCTGTCGATTTTCTTTTTTCAGTGAAAATGACAATGAAAGTGATTTTCTGTTTTCACAATACATAATCTGATTCGCAAAAAGATTTTGAAAACTTGTTTAAATGTGTTTCTTTCAGAGTTAAGAAGTATGTTTTATTCAAATAGTAGATTATGTTCTCATTTCGTCAGAGAATCTCAAAAACATAGTTTCTTTTTGTTTCCATTTTGTATTCATAAATGTGAAAGCATTTTTCCTTATTTTCACCCGGAAACAATTTTCAGTACGTGACCAAACACGTTTTCAAGTTGTTTCATGAAAATTGAAATTGGAAGAATTTCTTATTCCAAACGTACCCTAACGCTAAAAGGTGTAAAGAATAAATATTAATAATAGCAGCAAAGCGGAATTTGGATTTTCCAGACTCTTGTTAGATTCTGTGTACTGTCTTAGTGATCACATCTCGATCATATTCTCAAATAGCATGTATAACTGCCCCCATTGTAGTGATCTATGAGAACAAAAGTAGTGAAGAGAAATTTAGTCCAAACTCTCCTCCCCAAAATTCAAGAGAACTCTCCGATTGTCTATCAAGTGGGCAAAAGAATAGCTAATTCCTACTGTTGTTGAACTCGCATGAAACGTGATGTATGCCGTCGTAGATCATGCACATCAGTTCAGAATTCAGCAAAAAGAACTCGCACTCATGTTTCGACTTCATTCTCTGGCCTCCATTTAACCAAAAACTAAACAAGATCAGCTGAACCAACCGAGCTTCCCTGATTTTCGCCAAGAACATCTAACGCTTCATCTCATTCTAATAAAACTTAAACATAACCAAAGGACATGATCAGCTAAAAACCGACCTCTGATTTCTGCCAAGACAACCTAACTCTTCATCTAATTCCAATGAACGTAGCTCACCCAAAGGGAAAAAAAAAAGTACTAGGATAAGGAAGAAAAACCAATACCACGCTCGTGAGGCACGTCGTCAGATCCCAGCTCGGCATTTCGTCGAACACCTGGCGTCCCTTCCTCTTCAACGCCACCGGGACCGTCCTCTTCCGCGCTGCACCCGCCACCGCCGCCCGGAGGCAACAAGGGCCCGACGATTTTCCGGCGGCGGGCCGTCTCCTCTCTGAGCTTCTTCCTGCGGATCCTCTTCCTCTGAGCCCTCGTCAGTTTCTGATCCCCACATCCGCCGCCATCGCCATCAGGGTCAACGTCACTTGCCGAGGGACCACCAACGTCGCCACCCGCCTCACCTGCGGTTCAAGAAACGTCAAGACACCGTCGAGCTACATGGGTTGAACTCCACTATAAAGCACGTATGACGACCGAACACATCGCGATTCGGCACGGACGCAGAGCCTTCGAACCTGGGAATCTGTCCCCTCGAAGCCCGCCGGATGCAGCGCCTTCCGCCCCATCTCCACCCTCTGCCTGTCATTGCAGTTGCAGGTTCAACAGAGAGAGAGAGAGAGAGAGAGAGAGAGAGAGAGAGAGAGAGAGAAGGGTTGTACGTGAGGAGGGCTAGGAGGAGAAGGTGGTGGAGGGTAAAGCATGTTGAGGACGGCCTCGTGGAACTTGCGCTTCTTCTCTTCCCGGCGCATCACGATGATGATGCTCGCCCCTTCCTTCCCTCTCCTCTGTTTCAGCGCGCGGAAGCCTGAATCTGAATTGCACGCCGGCGATGATGGAGGATCAGCTTCCGTGGATTTGTCGGAGCGCGCGACTTTGCGTCTGGACTCTCGCTCGGTTCTGTTCATTCCGGTTCAAGTACGAAAACTCCCCGATCTCAAATTGATATTTTTGTGTTAAATTTACACTATATTAAATTAAATTAATATCACGAAAAATTATAAATAGGTACGTTTATGATAAATAGAGGATAAAACTCCAAATTAGTATATTTGTCAGTCACGTATCACTTAACTCAGAAATTTGACGGTAAAATTTAACAAAATCTAGCGAAAAGTAAAGTTGTTATAAGTGTATCAGTTTGATATTTTTAATGATTTATGATACTAACCCTTTAAATAATAATCTTTTTTTAGCAAGTCAGTGGCATGATCCTAATTAACTGGCTATCCGATGAAGAGTTAGCATAGCTCATTTTCACGAGGCCCATTTGAATCCGACTTTCTCAAGGCGAGAATCGAATCTTAGAACCGTCGATTTCTTTTTCGTTTTTTTTTTCTTGTCTTTTTCTTTTTTTAAGATAGAACTATCGGTTCATAAGCCGAAGGAATGGGATGTCCTTGCGACCGAGTCGATCCTAAGGTGAGAAACCTCAACCGAATGGATACCGAGAAGCCCTATAAAATGAGTCGGCATTGCATTCAATTATTGGCTTTGTGCATGTGAGATTAACTTGCGATACCAATTACGACATGCTTAGGCATTTCTTTTTTTGCTTGGCTCATCGGCCCTGGGAGAGGGTCGGCATTGCCTAGATCTGGGCGAACCTCGCCCAAGCCTAGTGAGGGTCGCCACTGACCCTCGCTCAGGGCTGGGGAGGGTCGCCACCCTGGCCTAGGGCCATTAACGTCTGCCAACCCCTCTTGCGATGAGTGACGACGATGGCGGCAGCAGAGGCCCACCGACAAAGTCCTGTATTTTTCTTTTCAATTTTATTTTATTTTAAATAAAATTTTAGCCTTTTTTTTAGTTTTTCGATTTAATTTGAATAAGATTTAAAGAAGAAAATAATTAAAAAAATGCCCTATAAGGAAGAGAAATTAATTGAAAAATGTCAAGACAAATTGACTATGTTAATAGATTTTTCTTTGGGAAAGAGATTGGTGGCTTTCATTTGATCATTTAAGTGCCAAAAGAGGCCCACCGATTATCTAACATAGTCCCATGTGTATAATTCAATTTTTAAATATTTTTTTCTGATTTTTTTTCTTTCTTTTCTTTTTTTTTTTTTTTCAATTTTATTTTATTTTAAATAAAATTTTAGCCTTCTTTTAGTTTTTCGATTTAATTTGAATAAGATTTAAAGAAGAAAAAAAGAAAAAAAAAAAAATGAAAAATAAGGAAAAGGAAAAAAATTAATTGAAAATGGTTCCGACGAAGTGGCACTTAAATGATCATTTTCATAAAGACAAATTGATGGTGTTAATAGATTTTTGCTTGCATTAGTTTAATAAATTTTAGAACTTGATTGTATTTTTTGAAAGTTTTAAAACTCAATTACACTTTTATAACAAGATTTAAGACTTTCAGTGCACTTATTCTTTTTATTCATGATCATCTTTCCATCTTTTGTACATTGCAAATCACTCCTCAGGCAGGTACTCTGGAGCAGTGTGACTTCCTCCCTGCAAATGCCACTTCTTCACATTCCATTGAGCCTGCTTCGTACTTCGGTGAATGACCAATTTTTGGGTTTTCAGATGCTCACCTTCACCGTCGCGAAAGTAAAACCGTTTGAGTATTCCCTCGAAAATCTGCTCAAGCAGCATAAATAACACCTGCCAGGAAGAACGAAAAGAAAAATGCTGGTTAAAAAGTTCAGAACCGTCTTTGAATGTGTGCTTATTCAGAATGTACCTGGCAACTTGATCGCCGACCATCCATGGCCGCCAATCATCCACGATGGATACATTAAGAGTCTTGATCCAGGATTGCGTACCCAAGTAAGGGATTACCATGTCATGATCTCCACTGTAGAATATATATACTCTGATGAAACATCATTTTGAAAGAAGGGACAGCTGAAGTAGTAATACTAAGGACAAAAGGAAAGAGCGCGGGACAAAGAAACCTGTATATTAGGGCGCAGCATCCTCTGCTATTCAAGTATCGGTGATGTCTCACAGTGCTGCGGACATTGTGGGCGTAAGCTAAGCTTCTGTTGCATCTCACCCAAGACCTCAATATACCCTGACCATCGTCGCAAAATACAGTTACCATTAAGGCCATTGTTTGATATCCTTTTTCTAAAGTAAACAGCGTCTCGTACCTGTGTCACGTGAAGGGCCTCTTGAACGCCGGGATCGTTTGCCCAAATGTCGCACAAAAGGTCAAAATATTGCTTTTCTAGGGATGAAATCATTGCCATCATAAGTATACTTTACATTATAGAGCAGGTTCAAGCCTCAAGTAATTACCCGACAATGGAATGCGGGGATTTCTGGTGGCGCCTGCCAAGTATCTTCATATGCCTCTGCCATATATCTCTGACTTTCAATAAGTTTGTGTGATGGCCTATAGATATCACATTTTGGCTCAAGAATGTGTCCCTTATTTACTCTATTAGTGCACTGCAAGATCCAAGAAAGTTGAAGACAACCGTCATTCAGTAACAGAAACACAACCTAGGAATATTAGGCTCCCAGTTAAAAGTAAAGATCAGCAAGTGTTTACTTCTGAGATAGTTTGAAGATCCTCTGCACACTAAAGATGAGTTTGGTTGAATCGGACATATTCTCCTTGGCAGTTCCTTAGCTGACTGGTATGCGAATATTATAAAAACAAAGATGATTCGTGACAAGTTATGGGAACCACAGAGGGGAGCAACTACAGTCGAAGAGAATCACCTCGTAAAGCTCTTTCGGTATTAGCGCTTTATGGTACGCAAAGGGAATTCTTGAACCTTCGTCGAATACTGACTTTGTCACAGGATTTCCTAGCAGATAACCCTGAAACAGATTATTGGCCTTCACAAAATTAATCCAAGACCCGGGGGAGACGGAAATAATGAAATTGACCTAAGTGACTCAAACTTATAGTGCCAGAAACTTTTACATTGAGATTTGTCAGAGGTCTCTGCAAAATGTTGTTACTCGCTGCGTTATTTAACCAGAAGATGCCATTAGCCTGAAAACTCAATGAAAAGGAATTAAGGCAAAGAAAATGGAGTATACCTTCTAATATTTCTCGAGCAATTAACGGAACGACCTTGCCTGAATAAGAGTCGCCGGCAATATATACATCATTTTCAATGAAACTCGAATGACTGAGCAACCACTGTCACATACCAAAAATATAACGAAAATCGGTCATTTGCAATTATTTAACTGACAAATTCAACTGGTCTAAATATCAATGAAACTTGATCTTTTGTGATTGCAATGTTCTCAGCCCAAATCTCACGTTTTTACCTCTCAACCATCTATTTATGCCCAATATCAGTAGCTGAATGTGGTAAAGTATAGAGGTCTTTGCACCTTTTCCAGGAATGTACGACTCTGGTGAGCATGATCTTTGTCTCCAGTGTCGTAACCTTCCACGCTCGTTGAATAAGAGAAACCCGTGCCAACAGGCGCGCCTAGAAAGATTATGCTGGAAACCTGTAGTTTCTTGGCGGGCATGAGTGCAATACGAAAAAGAAACTTCAAAAAGAAATGCCCAAAATGTACCCTATTATTCGACAAAAATTTTGCAGTCCAAGATTCTGACGGACCTTGGTCCAAGAGTAAGGATTCAGCATTAAGGATGGTAATCTGCCGTCATGCTTGGTCTTGTTAAAACGTAGGGGGCCTAAACCGGAACAAACAATAGATCAGATTGGCTGATGCAAGGCCATTTCACATTCACTTGAAAAGATGTGCCGAAAAATCGGCAATATTTAGGATCAATTCACAAAACTCATATGGGCCATCCTGGGAATGATCGTCATTCAGCTGCGAATAAAGCTTGCTTAATTTCTCTCAAAATTGTCTGACACAATGAAAGATCGAGCACTAGGAGAGTCGGATTTACCACAAGATGCACAGTAACAGGTGGAATGTGATGATGTTTAGGTACTAAATCTAGATGTTAATCCCACTTCTAGTTTCCTGTTCCTAAAATAGCTTGAAAAGTTTAACGAATTATCGATCACCTATCTCGTAAATGAGTCCGGAGAGAGCGGAGCAACCGGGGCTGCCGGTGAGCGAGAGCACCAAGGGATCATCTTGGGGTTGCCTTCTGATGGGATGAAGTAGTAGAAGAGTTGCACATCATCTTTCTCATCCACTCCTCTGTATCTACACCCATGAAAAGTAACGGGAGTTTCAATTTAGTCATGGAAAAAACACTAGAAATGCTGGTCTTACGGAGATTGATTGAAAAAATTGGTATAGTAAATGATGCGTCTGCTATTGGTTGGTGAATGAGGCCTACTAATTCAATGGTCCACTTGCAAGCTAATATGTCACTTAAGATTTTAGCTCCTCTAGTTAGGCAATAGAATTCGTGCCATGACAAGAACCTTCACCAACTAGCCAATTATTTATACTGCCAACCTTGGGAGTTATGACAGATACAAGCCACCACCCTGCTCATGTGATGTCACATAAATCATAGAATATACTTGATCATCGAATTACAGATTGAGAGTTCATAACCTTAGCATTTGCTCACCCTGTTTCTAGTCCGAACGGAAGAGGTCCGAACCCAGGCAGAGACTCAACGGCCGACCTGGAGATTTCATAAGAAAGTAGCAGCAGATCGAGAAAGAGCACGGAAATACACAGCCACTTGAAAAATTCGCTCTGAAGCATGGCTATCATTTGTAATGTGATTTTGTTCTTCCCAACCGATCTCTGTATGCCTATTATGTATGATTCCACTGGGTGAAGAGCTTGTAAATGAGAGAAGGCAATGAAAGGACAGATCTTGCATGCTCCGAAGCGGTGCTTGGCCGTGTCCACATGTGTAAGCCCCGCATGGCATACAACTGCAGGTCTGCCCAAAGGACCGGGCTTCAATCTCCTTTGTCTCTAGACCCGTGTGCAGGTTGGGTGACCTAATCTATCGTGCCACGTAGTTGCTCGCGTCTGCTCACCAACCAAAGCCATGTGTGAGACATGTGGCTGCCAAGAGGATGGTGGCCACCGATAAACGCCGTCTCTAAGTTCTCCTCGAAGTAGCGTTGCTCCCGTGCGAAGTTCCTTCACCAAAAAATGAGAGGCAAAGAACTCAATCGAGGCTTAGTTAGTGCGACAAAATTGCGAAACCGAAATTAAATTTTTGGTTAAGTGAGGAGTGCATAAAACATTAGACAATTGAAAGGAAGTATGTGGGTAATTTAATGTGGTAGAACCAATGTGAGTGATACTCAAACCTGAGCTATCGGCAATAACTATCTCATGCGGACCTTCATGCTTGCTATGCAAAGATAAATTAGCGAGATCATTTGTAACATGATGTGAGATTCCTGAATCAATCAACCAACCCGCTTCTTGGGTTGAAGTTGGGCCAGCTACAACATTTGCAACCGGAGCACGGATTGCGTCTCGAATACAAAAACAATTTTTGGCGAAGTGTCCCACACGATCACAATATTGACAAACGGGTCAAGAGCTATTGTGCTGTGGAGAACCGTGAGTCACTGCTTCTGTGATATCTCCGACGATCTGAATTGCGGGAGCCAAGGGAATTTCTGGAGTCTCCGACAGGCTATCCAGAACGGCTAGAATTGTTCCATCGAGATGGGGCTCTCGGACCTCGAGTGTTTCGAGTGCTAAAATTGGCTGTTATTGGCAGGACTTCAGCTGCCGTTTCTTCATGTTGAAGGAATATTTCATGGGCGACTAATTTGTCGTAAAGTTTCTCGAAAGTGATTGTGTGTTCACGAGCACGAATCGCCGCTGCGATTTCACGGTATTCGGTCCTAATCCCTGGAGAGCGTGGATGACAAGGTCATTGTCATGGAGAGGTAAATCAATCATTGCCAACTCATATGCAATAGATTTTAGTTATTGTAAAAAATCAGAAATAGAACGAGAGTTGCGTTTAACCGTTGATAATTAGTCATTGAGATGCATGACACGGGATCGAGATTTGCTTGCGTACAATGTTGCAAGTTTGTTCCATACACTTTGAGATGTTGCACAAGAGGCAATAAGGGGAATGATGGCTTCGGAAGTGGAAGCAAAAATCCCATTTGAGTAAGAGTTGATCTTGCCTAATCCAATAAAAATAGGCGGCATTTTGGACTGATTGATTGCTGCGGGTGATCTCTTTCGATGGGCAAGGACGCGTTCCGTCGATGAATTCTTTCAAGTCATATCAGACTAGCAAGGACATGAATTGAGCCCGCCAAGAAGCATAGTTGGTGGAAGTCAGCTTCATGGGAAGCTGCATACCAGCAGATATTGCAATAAGCTTGGTTGAAGTGGCTGCAGGAATTTCGGGAAGGATTGTTTCAGAAGTAGAGTTTGTGACAACCATTGTTTCAAAAGTAGAGTTTGTGGCAGCAATAGTTAGGAGTAGACAAGGGATGAGAGAGGCTCTTTGGAGCAAATACGCTCTGATACCATAAAAAGAGAAGATTAAAAGAATATTTTTCAGGATGATTTTCACTGCTGTATATCAACGATATTTATAATACATGCACAAGGATGGCAACAACATAAAATATGGAGAAAACCTCAATTAATTGACAGCTATCTACAACAATGAGAAGGCTGAAATTATGGAGGATAATTTGAAATTCGAATTTTAAACTGATTCTCTTATAGAAAATGATCCAACTCAAATCGACCTATTACCAAATTTAACTTATATTGCTAAAGCACTTTTATATTTAATCAAATTTAGGAAAACTCATATACAAACTAAAGTAAAAGCGCAGAGTGAGTGAAAGCAATATCGAGTGAGGGTAAGTCAAAAAAGTGAATTGGGTTTATATTTAACTCATTTAAAATATTATGGCCTAATTCCCCAAAAACCCCAAACTTTACCCTTAGTCCCAATTAAAACTTTTTTTGTCTCATAAAAAACCAAAACTTTTGTTTTTGTCCCAAATCTCCCCCGTTTACTATTCATCCAATTTTTAATATTATTTTGAATTTTTTTTTTTTTTTCTTTTCTTTTCTTTTTTTTGTTTCACCTTCAAACCGGCGGGCCACCGGTCCCATTTGACCGGCCGTTTTTCGGTCCCAAATCGGCCTCCAAGGATCGCTTTGTTGGGGCCAAGGCCCGATTAATCCAATTTTTAGGAAAACCATATACAAGAAAACTGAAAGTAAAAGCGCAGAGTGAGGTGAAAGCAATATCGAGGTGAAGGTGAAAAAAAAAAAAAAAAAAAGAAAAAGAAAAAAAATTTGAAAAATAAAATAAAATAATATTAAAAAAAGAAACGGGGTAGATTTGGGACAAAAGTAAAAGTTTGGGGTTTTTTATGAGACAAAAAAAAGTTGGGGATATAATTGGGACTAAGAGTAAAGTTTGGGGGTTTTTATGGAATTAGGCCCCCATATTATTTCGAGTTTTACCATTTTAAATCCATTTATAAATCAATTACCGAATATAGCTAACTCATAAAATAACTCAATCCATCAAATATGAATTAAGAAATAAGTGATATATTTATCTCGTACGCATGTTTAGCAGCTACATCGAAGGTGACAGGCCGATTAATCTCTATTGGGTGTGGCAATATCTTAAATAGTTAAACCTCTTGGAAATAAATAAATCAAATTTAGCAAAAACGAGACCTCGCGATAACACGAAAATTTTTGTTTTCCTGACGGTAGCACTGACTTAAAAGCACCCAAAAAGCAGAACTGAGTTCCTTCCTGGTTAATTTTAAGAAGCACTGGCAAATCTCGTGCAGTTAGCAAGCACAGTTCGACTGGCCAAGCAATTCTAGCGGACGGAAAATGAGGAAAATGTCGTTTCGTGACCGACTAAATTGATATGTAGCAAAGCCAGTTCCAGTACTCCAGAGGTTTCCGTTCCCAGTCTAATCACATTCACAGTGTCGTCATGGTAAGGTCAGTTTTCTGGAGTTCCCGTGAGTGGCGGTGGCTCTTTGAAGTAGTCGAAGTCTTTTCTTTTCTTTTCTTTTTTGTGCCAATAAGTAGTCGACATCGCAAGCCACAAAACTTGATTGCCACCAGTTACTGTTATCTCCCGCTGTTTCCATTCACGTCCATCGGATTTCGCTCGCTTTTGCATGATTATCTGTTAGTGAAGAAGGCATGCGAGTCCAGATTCCTCTCAAGCCTAAGCACGCCAGCTTCAAACTTTGACAAAAATGGAATTGGCAAGAGCAGTTTTCTTCTCTCATCAAGTGGCAGCATATCATGCCTTGACTAGTGCCATAGATTTGTTTTTTTATAGGCCTATTTTGTCAATGTCAAAAGCAATTAGCAGGCTCAATCCACCTACCAAGTGGCCCCCTAAGGGAAAAATGAAAGCAAAATCCTTCTTCCACTACTGGTTCCTATTATTCTATGAAAATGAAGGAAGAACTCATCATGATGGTAAACTAATCTCGGGGTCAACTAATTGCACGAATTCTTGCAAAAATAGATATGGGTATTCACACACGAAACAAATTATTAAATTTCCACCTTCTCGGGGCCAATCGTCTCCTGAGCTAGAAGCGAGCCAAAGATTCGTACAAGAGGGTGTTTATCTTGCCGGATGTTATGCTTCTGTTCGAAATTATCGGGTGCTTGTGATCGAACCAATTCTCTTGAGTTCGAGAAGGATGAACAATGTTTTCCCTTGACCAACGCGAAAACGGGCCTGTTGTTTAGAGTCTAGTGAATTCGAGCCGATCATGCAAGTTGATCTTCTAAAATATAATGATGCCATTGAATGATCAAGACGAAGTTCAAATCAAGAGCTGGAACGGTCCATATCTATTGGCAACGAAAAGCATAGAGGGAAGAAAGAGCACTCGCTAGCACCATGTATTTGAACTGGAATATAACCATGCCACTCAAAGTCTTTCCTCAAATGATCAACAGAACATTGGCCTTGCACCATGCACCAAGTTAGTGATGATATCAGCTGCATATAGGACTGCCTTTGGATAAAAAACCCAAGAAGAAAAAGAAAGAAAATCAAAAGAAAAGTAGAAAAACCTCCTCCAAACTTTGATATGGAAAATAGAGAAAATGAAGCAGCCCCATTTTCGCCTTCTTCAGTGTTTCCGGTTCTCAGACCAACCCAGAAGTTCTCCTCGAAGGCACGTAGCTTCGGCTTCTCGTGTACACATCCGCCTTCAACGTCCCGTCCTCCCCGAATTCACATGGCTTGTCTTCGTCGATCATCCCTATTCCGGTGCTAAAACTCCTCGGCATCACCATCAGCATCTTTTTATTTGTTGCTGCCGCTGGGGACTGCCCGGCAACATGCTGTGTCCTCGTGAGGTCCAACCTGACTTTGTTGCTCAGGCTCCTAAGGGAGGCGAGCCTCACAAGCTCCCGGAAGTCCTCGTCCGCTGCGGTGCTACCCGACTTGGTCGAGCTGACGCTGAAGCTCCGGGGCAGGGTGTTGATCTGGCCGGTCGGGCAGCCCATGACGCTGCCATACCCGATGTGGCCCGAGCAATCGGTCAGGCTCCGCACGTAGAAGTCCCTGGCCTTGATGAGAATCCTAATGGGTGCCTTCCATAATTTGCTCAGTTTGGTTGCTTCCTTGCTAGCATTTTTCTTGGGGTTAGGCATGGTGTTGATGAAAGATCGATGAGATTGATTCACTAATTGCAAGGCTTGTGAACTTGTGGTGAGTGATTAATCAGTGAATGGCAAATTTAAGAAGATGTCCAGAATCTCTAAAGGTGTGGGGGTGTTGTTTACGTGGCAAGTGATGTCTCTTTCTTTCAAGGGGATAAGGAAATGAAGCCAGATGTGCTAATGAAAATCGGAGAGCTTTCTTTATGGGGTTGGCCTGGCAAGTTTTAGGCCAAGGGCCATAGCACAAATCGCAAAAAGTGAAAGTGATGGGGTTCAGAATTCAGATTGAGAGAAGGTGGATTTAAATGTTCTATATGATCGGAAAGTTTATTAAATTTATATGTGGACCGCGTCAAAGCTAAGGAAAGCAATGGGAAAGGGAACCTTGTACAAATAAAGAAAAAGAAAAGGACAGAAAACAAATCCAACTTTGAGATGATAAAATCACCATTGAGCATATAATCTTTCCCCAAATGCGTTTTAATAGATTTCAGTCAACCATAAGTTTTTTACAATCACGATATTTTATCAAATTTATGCTGCGCGTGATTTTAACTAAGAGATGGAGCGCACCAATTGTGAGATTTTGAACCGTCTGAATTCTTTCGGAGAGGGAAAAATATTGCTTTGCCTCGCCTATTCTAAATCCAGTTGATGTTGATGGGGATACCCATTCTCCTATTAAAATTTCTGTCCACTTCAATAAGCAACGCATCATATTTCAACCCCGTCCATTCAAAACGCAACAATTATTATATTGAGATCAAACCCTAGAATCGGCTAATGTGAAAGGCCAACTGAGCATCGACTGGTTCATGCACACGAGTCAACAGTACAATCTTTGGAATCCTAAGCAAATTTTGTTTCTTTAATCAACACAGGCAAACAAAGTAGGAGTGAGTATTCTCGTGCTACCACACAAGATAAAGTTAATTAGCTTAATTTGGCGGATCCGAGACCTTAACTATAGATTACGATCAAAAGATTAACACATGACTCTGCATGGTCTAAAGATGTCATGGTATCATCATAGTGGCTCTATTAATTTTCTTAAATCATTCATTCGAATCATGGTCAAATGCAACATCAAAGTCATTTTATTGCACACAAGATGTCATGATATCATAGTGGCTCTGTTAATTTTCCTAAATCATTCATTGCAATCATGGTCAAACCGAATGAAACATTATAGTCATTTTAAGTGCACAAAAACTGGTTTCGATCGCCACCAGTTTACCAGCCCCACGGTTCAATCAGAGCATCAAATAGCGTCGGCTCAGACAGCTGAATTGATGTTTAGTATTTTGACAGACATAAAAGACAGTTTCGAATTCTAGGATTACCAAAAACAGAAAGATCCGGTACGATTGTCTTCTTCATTTATTTTTTTTTATTTTCTCAACATCTTACAACTTTATAAATGTGAATTTAATTTAATGTGAAACCCTCTAAACAATTAAAATGTACGAATAATTTATAAACTATTTGCGGTTTTTTCATAATTTTCGGAAGTTGAAATAACATTTTTGAGGGAATAATTACCAAAAAAGCTTTAAATTTATTGTATGAATGTCAATTCAGTACCAAACTTTTTAATTTGGCCAATTTAGTCCTAAAATTTTTGACGATTTGTCATTGTAGTTCTTTTGGCCACTTTTAGCCGGAAATTACAGACATAAACATTGGCTATCCTTTGTGTTATGGTAAACGCCGACGTGGATAATTTTTACAATTTTTAATATAACTTTTATTTTTTTTTCCTTTTTTCCTTTCTTTTCTTTTTTTGTTTTGATTGTAGCCGGCGAGGGCCGGCCACTCTCATTGGCACTGGATGAGGGCGTCGCGGCCTGCCTGAAGCCCTCATCAGTCATCGCCAAGGCCGCAAACTAGCGGTGAGAAATAAAAAAAAAGGAAAGAAAAGAAAAGGGAAAAAAATTCAGAAAAATTATTAAAAAATTGCAAAAAGTGTTCATGTGAGCTCTGGTCATGCCACCTAAAAATGGCTGACATTCATGTCAGCAATTGCCGGCCAAAATTGGCCAAAAGGACTATATTGGCAAATCATCAAAAGATTTAATATTAAATTGGCCAATTTGAAATGCCTAGTACCAAATTGACATCTATACAATAAGTTCGGGAGAAGTACACATAAGTGCCATAACTTGTGTACGGCGATCACTTTGGTGCCATAACTTTTTTTCGGATCACTTTGGTGCCAACTTTTTTAAAAAACGATCACTTTAGTGCCAAAGTTGACATGGCACGCCGGAAATATGACATGGCTCTTTTTTATTAATATTTGATGTTGAGATGGCTGGCCGGAGCTCGCCGGAGAGTCTAGTCAGCCCTTATAGCGAAAACGACGTCGTTCAACCTTTCTCCCCCAATATAGGAACCCTAAATCGGCTAATTGGACATATCCCCAATTGCAAACCCTAACCGGCCATATTATTTCCTTGTTTTCCCCGAAATTGACAGCTAAAGGTTGCAAATGGATGGTAGGAGCTTCACTAGCGGCTCAAATTCGTTTGAACGAAGTGAAGAAGAAGGTCGGTTCTTCTGCTATTGTGGATTACCGAGTCCAAGAAGAACATCTTGGACTCAATTGAACCCCGGGAGAAGATTCCATGGATGCGCTAGGTATAGAGAAAGCTCGAAGTGCAAATTCTTCAAGTGGGTTGATGCGAAATTTTCAGATCGAGCAACAGAGGTGATAGTGAAGCTACTTGAAGCTCGACATCAACCTCCACCTACATTAATGGACAAATTGGACGAGTTGGATGATGTCGACTCATTGCAAGCTGAAATGAAAGCTTTGGCAACTCTGGCCAACCATTTGAAGAAGGAAGTTCGAAGGATGAAAATCGAAAGAAAGTGTTATCGATTGTTGATTGTGTTATTGTTATTTTTTATAGCCTATTTTATGATCAAATGTAATGTCAGTGATGAGCAAAAGTTTCTTAGTCTACCATAATTTAAGATAGGCTTGTACTTTGTACTTGTATTTGGCAATTTGTAGCTACGGTTGTGTCATTAGTTTGCTGCAATTTATGTATGTAACAAGAGGTTTGCTGCAATCTATGACAAATAGAAGGTTGGAATTTATTGGTTCTCAATGTTGAGTTGCTTAGTATTTTGTTGTTGCATATTTTGATGCAGTTTTGCCTCATTGGCAGCATATTTTGTTGCATATTTTTGCTCATTTGCTGTCTTTTGCTGTGCTTTCTCATTTGCAGCATATTTTACTGCATATTTTTGCTCATTTGCTACACATTGTTGCTCATTTGCTGCATTTACTCATTCGCAGCATATTTTGCTGCATATTTTTGCTCATTTGCTGCACTTCCGCATTTGCAGCATATTTTGCTGCATATTTTTGCTCATTTGCTGCACATTGTTGCTCATTTGCTGCACTTCCTCATTTGCAGCATATTTTCGCTCATTTGCTGCATATTTTCGCTCATTTGCTGTCATTTGCTACACTTTCTCATTTGCAGCATATTTTACTGTATATTTTTGCTCATTTGCTATCATTTGCTGCATATTCACTTCACTTGCTCATTTGTTCTATTTTTTTCATCTGGTTGAATGGTTGCATATTATGGAGTAAGGCTCATTACTGAAAAATGAGGTGCTACAAGTGCTGCAACTCTGCGTAGCAGAAAATTATGAAGCCGTCACAAGTTCAGCAGTTGACATTTTAGTGCCAAATGTTTCTAATCGTGATCACTTAAGTGCGGTCGTGGTTCAAAAAGTGACCACTTAAGTTCTAGTCATGGTTCAAAAGTGATCACTTAAGTTCCAATCGTGGTTCAAAAGTAAGCACTTAAGTGCCAATTGTGGCTGAAAGTTGATCACTTAAGTGTTATGCCGTGTGTTTCTTGAAAAATGGAGACTTTAGTTCCAATAAACCAATTTTACACCGGATCATTCCAGAATCAAAAAGAAAGAATCGTACTAGCTTTGCTCACCCGCACCAAAACCGCCCCAAACCATACTCATAAATTGGTTCAAACAGCCCCCAAACCATATTCAATAACCAGCACCAAACAACCCCAAACCATATTCAAAAACCGGTTCAAAATGCTTGCACCAGCACATCTTGGCGTGCTGATGCAAGCACTATATTGCACTCCCAAATATGACAAAATTAGCAGCTACCATACTATACTCCCAAATAGTAACCATACTATACTCCCAAATAGTACAAACTCAGTAGCTAGTGCAAACACCATCTTTGTACTCCCAAACAACACAAAATCAAGAATTGGTGCAAGCACCATATTGCACCTGAATATAGCACAAAAAACCAGCACTAGCAACACCAATTTCCACCCTCCCACCAACTGCATCAGTAAATTTCTTTCAATATTAACTTACCGATGCAACTTGCAAGCACCCTGCTACACCAGTACTATACTAAAACAGAACAAATACGTGTGCAAAAATATGAAAATCACATCCACCTTAACCATGGTAAACATCGAATTTAGTCATTACACACAACATCTCATTAGTCAATAATATTCCAGGACCACAAAAAATCAATCTCCTATTAGCCAATACGGTAAACCTCCCTAATTTCACAAAAACTAACAATCACCTCAACACCCTCACATTAGTCAATAGTGATAAGTCCACCATTTCCTTTTTCTTTCGACGACTTCTTGAATTGATTCATAATTCTTTGACTCTTTCGAACTGGTTGAACTGCAAGTTGTTCTTCTGAAGATGCAGGTTCTTCATTAAGCTGGAGCTGCTTCTTCTTGAAATGTTGGAGCTACATCTTCTTCAATAAGCGGAGCTGCTTCTTCTTGAACCGCTTGAGCTGCATCTTCTTCAACAGCTAGAGGTGCTTCTTCTTGAGCCGCTCAGCTGCATCTTTTTCAACTCTTTGGACCAGCAGGTTGTTCTCTTGGCATTCTTGCTCGAGATTTCTTCTTAGGCGCAGCAAATATCTTCTTCTTACTTGTGTTGGTGGCTATTTTGGAGCTGTCGGCATGTCTTTGGTTGATCGGGAACTAGTGTTGAGTTTTTGTTGGTGGCGGTTTTCTGAATGCTCTTCTCTGCAGCCCACCCTTCTTCTCTTCGGACCAGCTGCTTGCGGCGTTGGTTGGATTCTTTTTGATGCACCTCTTGACTCTTGGCTTGGGCCAACTTGAGATATGAGAACCTCTGAACTCCTCCCAGGCTACAACATAATCATGGATGAGAAGAAGCAATATTGTCATCAAAGTAAAAAACTCAAAAATGAAATGCATGAGATGTACAAAACTTACATGCAATATAGTCATTCCAAAGTATTAAAGTCCATTATAAATTCCATAACCATATTGCCTTAATCTTACGCCGGGGCCCCTCTTGTTTGATATGGTGCCTCGCTTTGAGGAACTTGAGCTGCTTGTTCAGTTGGTTTTCTTCTCAACTGATAAGGACAAAATAATGTCAACTAAAGCCAAAGTCTGCTCACTAAAGATTAATACAAATACATATAACTTACTGGATATTTTTTCCTAGTCTCTGCAATAGTCAAGAAGGAGGTTGCCCTTGAACACGGGCCTTGGTTGGCTCTTCACTGGTTCTTGAACTTGGCCTTCAGCAGGCCCTTCAGCTAGACAATCAGCATGCGTATTAAGCGGGCCTTCAAAGAGTAGCCCCTTCAGCTAGTTCTTGTCTTGGCGCTGCACTTGATCCAATTTGAGTCCCTCCACTTGGCTGTTCAAGCAACTGATGTTGCTTCTTCAAATGACAACCACTTTTGTTGTGACCTATCTCACGACAATGTGAGCATCTTATCTTTACACCTGACCTGCTCATCTTCTTACTTGGGCTCTCCCTCCTGCTTTCTTCGTCTCCTTTTAGGCCTTCCCATTTGTTTCTTAAGTGGCAAAGGATGAGGGGCTTCATGATTTGTCGGCTCCCGAATTTTGTACTTCTAATAGGTTGCATCATGTGCTGGTATGCAGCAAGATATGTGTTTTTGTGGTAGCAACCATGCGGGTAATCCTGGGGATTTTGGGACTTCGCTTGGATGGCACAAATAGCATGTGTGCAGGGAATTCCAGAAAGTTGCCAAGCTCGACATGAGCACTTTAGTTTGTCCAATTGGACAACATACTTGTCTGTCTTTTCCATGACCTCATAGCCATCATCTCCATTCCAGATAGGATGACAGAACCTACTACTAGCCAAGTTGTCATCCAATCTTTTAGCAATCCTAGGACCACAATGTCCAGTCCACTTCACAGCCTGATCTCTCTGTTTTTGCAGCCTTGTCATGACTAGCACTCGAATATCCTCAAGCATGCTGATGATTGGTTTGCACCTCGCCTCTAAAATTTTGCCATTGAAGGCTTCATTGAGATTGTTATCAATGATATCACTCTTGAATTCTTCACTGAAGAAGGCCTTACACCAATGCCTGGGTTCAGTTTGAAAAAGTGCTTCATAACCATCCTTCGTCAAGTCAAACAGCTGCTGTTTGTGAATTCTAAAATCAGCCATGTTGGTGCTCTTAGCTATCATCCAAAATTGCTTCTGTAGTTTCTCCCCTTTGTAGATCTTTGCCCAGTTTGCATATATGTGCCTTGCACACATCCTATGTTCAGCAAATGGCATCAACTCAGCTATAGCAGGAAGAAGTCCCTATAAGAATTCATACATCAAGGCATTAATAAAGGCATGTGCAAGATAAAATGTCATCAATATTGTTTGTGCAGTTGCACCAGCATTACCTTTTGTTGGTCGCTCATGAATGCCCAACCTCCTCCATTAGTGATCTCAAGGTCCGCCATCAAATTTTTTAGGAACCACGACCAAGTGTCCTTGCTCTCTACCTTCACAACAGCCCAAGCAATTGGAAACATCTGATTATTGCCATCCCTCCCAATGGCAGCCAACAATTCTCCCTTGCACACACCCTTCAAGAAACATCCATCTAACCCTATGACTCGTCTACAACCAGCAACAAATCCCCGCTTGCATGCATCAAAGCAAATATAAATTCGGTCAAAGTTAGTCCCATGGTTAGGCAGTGGCCCGCTCCACAACCTCAACATAAACTCGACTACCCGGGTTTTGCAGCCTACATTCTCCAACATATTCCCAAATTTGACCATATTCTTCCTTGTACCTCTCTAGAATTTTTTTCATCACCTTATACTTGGCTCTTTTACACTGATTGAGTGACACGTTAATCCCTACGTGCTCCCTCACCAACTGCTTCAGCTGAGCACTCTTCACATCAGGCATCGCTTTGATGGTATCGAAGAAGTGCTTCGACAACCAAGCACTTGTTACCCTTTTGTTGTCAAACATGATGGAACAAGTATGTTCCTCCTGTAATGACCTAATTTGGAATGACCTGTCCCTCTTTGAACGTGCGCCATATATCTTCCATGAACAACTAGGTTGAGAACACTTTGCTCTAACATAGTCTTGCGTATTTCGAGTGAACTGAAGAGTCTCTGTTCAGCTATTGAATACTTGATAATCGTTTCTTTGAATTGTTTGGCATCAGAAAATTTCAGACCTACAGTCAACACAGAAGAAGAAGAGCCAGGATCGTATAATGGATACTTACGTTTCCTACTGCGCACAACGGGATCATCATCTTCATGCTGATTATTAGAATTATCATTCTGTTCATCAGAGCCACTTTCTTCATAATCGGTGTCATTATCTTCAGCTGGAGCTCCATCAATGCTATGTCCTGGTTCAGCTTCATGCAATCCTCCAAGTGCAGCTATTGATTTTTTTTACAAATTCCCTTTGCTTTTGCCTTGACTGTGCAAGTTCCTCATCGTCATCTTCACTTGGTAAATTTACATTTGTCACGCCCTCATCATCTGATTCACTAGATGCAGCAACTTCCCACGACAATCCAGTGAACTCAAATCCAGTAAACTCTTCACTTGCTGCATGGCTTACCTCCCTCTCATCCCTCTCATGTCCAGCTTTATCTATAATAGAACTAGCACCAACCTGAGTACTAGGTAAAGTAGCACCATCCCCTACGTGTCCTCCCTCAGCCCCTTCATCAGATTCACCATCACTATAGGACTCAACGTACACAACAGCTTCTTTTCCATGAAGATAATAGTAGATGATATCCTTAACACCATTATCATCATCAAAGTTTCTAATACCGTCCTTTTAAAGTTTGCTTCCAGGAACACAATAATGCAAACTTCCTATTTTACATCTTAATTGTTGAACTATATCCCTCATGAGATTAATATATGCTGGCTTGCTTCTATCGAAATAAACAGTACCTTCAAGTCCCCCAAAGTATTCCCACTCGTCAGTACCGATGACAAATTCTCCTCCATAGCGAACAATGATGCCAATAATTGTGTCTTTATCCCCATATCGACCCTGCATTGAAGGAAAAAGCCAAAAAAATTCAATATTTTAGCTTTGGGACCACACCACATAGGAAAAAGAGCATAGCTTTACATGAAGGTCCCCCACATGGTCGACAAGATTGAAAAAGCCACCATCAGACCACATGGGTGACAATGACAGAGGTCCCCACATGGACCACAGTCTATCGCATATACTCAGCTCGGCATCAACACATTTGAATCCACTTCAAGCACTAATATCCGAACAACTAGCCATAATTTATGAAGTTCAAGCTTTAATTTCAGAAGTTCAAGACCTAATTTCAAGTTCGAGCCCCAATTTCGCAAGTTCGAGCCCTAATTTTCTACTTCAAACCCTAATTTGCCGAAGGCAGCCCTAATCTACCAATTAATTGAGTGAAACATAGGACAATGAAGCACAATGTGTCGATCAATTCAGCAAAATAGAAATTAATAGCCCTTATTTGAAGACCAACCTTCGTAATTTGCCACGGAGACGAGACCGACGCCGACGGGACGAGCGATGCTCAGTCCACGGATGAGGGAGCGACGTCGACCGACCGCGAGGGGAAGGCAAGAGATGGCAATGGCGATGACGACGGTGACGGTGACGGTGACGGCGACGGCGACGGCGACGAAATGAGGGCGGCACGAGCGATGAGCGACGGGCGACGGCGACTGGACGAGGGAGACAGAGCAAGTGTGACAAACGACGCGATGCTAAGACCTTTGAACTGAGCGACGTCGTTTGCTGTCCTAAATGGAACGACGTCGTCCTTCTTGTCCAAGTGGACTGAGCGACGTCGTTTTGCTCGTCCACGTGGACATCAAATGTTGAACCCAATATCCACGTCACACTCTTTTTTTAAATAAAAATGCCAGGTCAGTTTTTTTGGCCGGAATTTTGGCCGGAGTCACTAAAGTGATCGTTTTTTAAAAAAGTTGGCACCAAAGTGATCCGAAAAAAAGTTATGGCACCAAAGTGATCGCCGTACACAAGTTATGGCACTTGCGGTGTACTTCTCCCCAATAAGTTCATGATTTTTTGGTAATTTTTCCGTTTTCTAGGGTTTTAACGGGAGAGTTAACAAGTGACTTTTTGCTTAAAAGAAAGCCAAAACAAACATGCCCACCTGTTACAAAGAATGGGACGACAGACAAACCTTGAATCCTAGTTTTCAGTGAGTTAATTTCGGTAGGTTTACCGGTTTACTTTATAAAATGGAAAAATCACCATCCAGAATCGATGCTGTTTTAGGAAATCGGTCCAATTACGTCCTTTGATATCAAAGATAACGGTATTCTAATTTCGCTTTGATTTCAACTGTCAAAAAGAGAATACGATTTCGTTCACCCAATGTCACGAAAACCATTACTTAAAATCTTTAAAATCATTTTCACGCAGTGCATGATTTCTGGACCTGAAAAGGACACGTTGAGTACTACTTAAGCTCTCGCTCTGGCATCCACGATGAGCACTATCTTTTAACCTAAGATTATGAGAAATTCAATTTTCTATTAAAATAAGGCTTTGCTGCAATAAAAATAATATATCCAGTTATTGCAATCAATATCAGCATAATCGGCATTAGCTTTTGTTTAAAGGCGATAGAATCATAGTCTATTACCTTCATACTAATCTACAAACAGTATTGAGCAGGACCCACAGTTTATTTTAATTAATTTCCCCGACAAGCAAACGTGCACCACGGTGTATTAATATAACCTAAGCCGATCTATCACGTTGGGCATAGTTTAGTGAATTTCAATTTGTAGAGTTCAAGGGACAGACACGCTGGAATATAACTAAAGATAGGAGCCATTGCTGCAGTGGGCACAAATGTTCAGCTACTCGTGTTGTAGTATCCCATATGATACCAGTTGGATAATCAATTCTTATATAGGTTATTGATATCATAAGTCAAGGATGATTAATTTCAAGTAAGGATGATCATGGTCCAGGTAGGCGGTTCCCACCATAGAACCAAGAACCATCTACTAAGAACCGATTTCGAAAAATAGGAATCAGGAACCACCCGTTGGTTCAATAAATCTACCCGGGAACCGAACCGCCATGGAACCGGTTCCCGGGTGGGTCCATGGAACTGGTCCCACGAAACTTCACTCAAATGGAGGTAACCGAAAGTGAGAGAGGGAGGCAATGAACGGCCGGAGGCGCGGCCATGAGTCAATGGGCGTTGAGCTTAAGAGTCGAGATCATAAGTGAGAGATAGAGAGACGACTCAAACAAGGTGTGAGTGAGACAAGACAATACTCAATTGATGAGCATTGAGCTTTATATTAGGGATTTTAGGATTCTCATTTTTTCTTATATTTTTTTCTTTATTTTTTGTTGGAAGTTTCCTTAAAAATTAAAAATTATACATATATTACCGGTTTGAACCGGACCGGTACTCACAGTCGAACCGAGCCGGACCCCATGGGAACCGCCAGCTCCAGAATGGTCCGGTTCGATCCAGTTCCGGGCGGTTTCCGGTTCCTTTGCACACCCCTAATTTCAAGGTGAGTTAGGTTTCGGATCAAGAATCTAAAACTTATCTTGTCAGAGTTGATTTCTAGTTTCATTAGAAACCCGTCTGGAACTAAACCGGTTAGTTCCATGCTGGTTCTAAGGTTGATCCAAGAACCAAGCCTAACTTTAAGTAATATAACTATTATTTAAGGAAAACATATTATGCGAATAATTTGTAGCCACGTGATTAAGACATTGATGGATTTCCCAATTTTCCCAGTGCAAAACTCATCAAACTTTTTTTGAAACAAAGTAAATAAAAAGAAGAAGAAGAAGAAGAAGAAGAAGAAGAAGCTAACAGCATATTCAAGATCGGTTCTACTTGAGAACTGGCCCAAGTAGAATTGACAAATCACGGTAGAAAATCAGGAACCAAACCGGTCAAGGGTGGTGGTTCCCCAAGTTTTTCCTCGGGAACCTTCCTATCCGCGTACGAACTGGTTTGGAACCAGTTGAGTAAGGCCAGATCGATTCCATTCGGTACTGGATTAGCTTGGTTGCTCAATCCTATCATAAGTTTGTCTTCCACTTATCTTCCGATGAATAATTATCATGTTAATGAACTTTTTGATAAGCTGACGGTGGTACTTTTCTCGTTTCTTGAGAAATATTGGGTGCATTATGTGCATGAATGATTTGGCATGAGGCTCACCACATTTGAGGACCGACATGTACCAAATGTATATAGATGCTGGGTTGCATCTTAGAATTTTATCATTCAATCTAAATGACTAGCAACTCTTCCAAAGACTTCAATTATGTTTGAAAGTGTGCTTTAGTCATTTGTGTTTACACACTCATTACCTTGTGATGGGCAAAATTACAAAAGGAGTGCTAAAACTTACATACATAATGCAATTGAGTCCACAAATTTTCCAATTGGATCAGTTAAGTCCTAACCTTCTTTCTTGGATGAACAGTTCTAAAATTGCTAATGTGTTACTCAAAAAGTGCTTATGTTGGATCCTTAAATTGCACTTTCTAATATGATATTAGGATTTAATTGCATTTTTCAATAAATGTGAAAGATTTAATTGGGCCAATTAAAAGTTTTAGAACTTGATTATACTTTTTGATAAAAGTTTAGAATTTGATTGAATCAATTAAAAGATTTAGAACTCAATCGTGTTCCGAACATAAGGTTCGGTACTTGTGGTGCAATTTTCCTCGTTGTGAGGTGTGTATCCTTTACAAACACTTCTGCAGAAACTAAAATTTCAAGAGGAGCTCATGATATTGGGAGAAACGTTATCGTGTTATTGGAGCAAAACCACTCCCGTCTATCTAACCACTGTACTCCCGTTTATCCATTCAATTGTGTGGTGTTAATTTAGCGATTTGTCTTTGATGGGCGACAATGTCACGATCTAAAGTCGCCTAGAAAGCTCCTTACCTGATTGCATTTCTTGAAAAGCATCATCAGCACAAGAAGCCTAATGACACGAGCTGTTAACAAATAAATTCTTCAGACCAGATCAAATCATTTAAAGCGTAAGAAATAGTGATCTCCAACTTTTGTGATGAGGAGTCGACAAAGATGATTGCCCTAATCAGTAGCAACACTATGTATGATCAAGATGACGGATGAGCTTACGTGATCTCCAACTTTGTGCAAAGTGCCTGTCAGCATATAGAAGAATGAGGGTAAGATATTGACACAAATAGTTTCGTTTCTATTCTTCTTTTGCTCTTACGAGGGAAAAGTACATCAGAAGTTTCGAATCTTTTTATACCGCGCTCAATTTAGTGCCTCAATTTTTTAATAGCTCGTTTAAGTTCCTTAACTTTCAAATTTCGTTTATCTAAGTAATTCTAGCAACTTGGATCGCTGAAAATAGCGATCATTTTCAATTGGGACTAGCTTCGGTCTGAATTCCGTCATCCTTCACACGTTGCATAGCGTAGAAAATTATTTTATTGCTAAAACCGCTTCTACATGGTTTCTATAAAAATCCCACTCCAACTTTTCTGGCTGATGTAATTTAAATGGACAAGATTTTTAAAAGATAAGAAACTCAAATGAGCGATCGAAAAGTTGTGGCACTAAATTAATCGTCCCGTTTTTGTTTTTGTTGCCTTCGTGAGGCCAACATCAGCAATAGATTCTTTAAGTGGATGCATTAAAGTATGGTCATTAAAAAATGTAATCGTTCAAAAAATAAGTAACGTAATAATTGCCTTTAACATGTGACTTCGATTGGTATCATTTTGTGAGAAATATTGTATTAGCACCTATCCATAATCCATGTCCAAATAACTATGTATAAGCTATACAATGGTACAGTTTATGGACGAAAAGCTTCTTTTTTTTTTTAGAGCTTAGTGTGTAATAACCGCCAAGCTTCAGTACCAACGGGTGCAATTTCTTCAGAAGTCGTGCAACACTCTCTTTTACTATTTTATTTAAGGTTAATACCGCGAAAAATCTCAAACTGATACACTTATAATAATTTTACCTTAAACTAATTTTTTGATCATCAAAAACTCCAAATTGGTATACCTGCGATAAATTTATCCTTTGCTAGTTTTCGCTAAATTTTGCTGTCAAATTGTTAACTTGGATGACATATGGTAGTTGATGAGTATTCCATTTTGGGGTTTTATCCTCCGTTTGTTATAGGTTTGTCAATTTGTGATTTTTCATGATATTAATCTAATTTAACGAAGGGTAAATTTGTTACAAGTGTACCAATTTTGGGATTTTTTGTAGTCAAAAAATTAGTTTGGAGTAAATTTGTTGTAATTGTACTAATTTAGAGTTTTTGGTGATCAAAAAATTAGCTCAAGGTAAATTGTCACAAGTGTACAAGTTTAGAGTTTTTACGTGATATTAACCTTTTCTTTTTATCTACATTTGTTGTACTTCTGCATTATTTACTCAATAGTGTTCCTTTGTTTTGGGTTATATTAGACAACATTGTCATAACAATAATTCTATTTCAATTAGAGTCTCTCTACGCATGCAAAATTGCTAGCATTCACACACGCAAATTTAGAAATGATATATTTGCTTCTAAAATAATGAACCGAACAAGTGTTGGCCTAGATAGCGAGGGAGTTTACTCATCTCTTTGTGGCCTTGAGTTGAAGTCTTGCGAGAACGCTTTACTTGAAAAATCATAATTATTGACATGGGTACTTTCCACATAAAAGGAGAATCTTGTGTGCTTGGACTGAGTTCACATTTCATTTTAACAAAGTTGCAATTCCCTCGCACTTGCTATAGGAAATGAGGTTTAGAATTTAGATATGATTCCATATCTTCGAGGTATTCTTGCTTTTTTAGTTTTTTATCCGAAACTTATTTTGATAATCTTTTATTCTTAATTAATCTAAATGGGATTGCTTATAAAAGTAGCATATATGAGATGCAATATACCATGCATATTTTAAAATCTAACAAGAGAGAATGAGAGCGAGAATAGACAGAATATTAACTTGATGTTAATTTTGTAATAATGGTACGAGGTTGTGTAATTTTTTTGCCTCTTTTGAAGGTTCATAATGAATTTGCAACATTGGAAAAAGGTTGTGTAGTTTTTTGTTAATTGGCCTTATTACTTGTAGGTGCAAACTTTTGGAATAATATCAAAATAGCTTTATTTGAAAGATTTATGTGATTCGGACTTTGAGTTTTGGGAGGTGCATGTAAAATTTTCTGGGACCACAACCAACTTTTGTCAAAGTTTAAGCTATTGGATAATGCGTGGTTTATTATTTAAATATTCTAACACTCTCTCTCACGCTTAGTCTGAGCATGAAAATTTTTAAATGGGGAGGCAAATAAGGTCCTAGAAAGATTTGAACTTGGGACCTCCTTATTCTAATACCATGTGAGATTTTTTATGAGACCATAGCTAACTATTTTAAAAGCTCAATCTATTAGATAAAGGTGTGGTTGGTATTTTAAATATTCTAATAGTTTAGCCAAAGTCCAATACCTTCAATATGGAGATACCACTCTGACCAAAAAAAAAAAAGATATCGCCAATAGAAAGTTTAAGTTCGAATCTATTAATATATTAAGCAATATCCATCTTCACTCAAAAGTTATCATGATGCGTTATAAATCAATTGGGATACATAATTGCTCTGTGCCACACCATATCAAACCTCTGATTTGGGACCTCACTAAATACAAATTTCTCCTAGAATGTAACTTAAATCCAAAGAACGAGATTACTCCATGTAATACCTTGTATTATGGATGCTAATTGTAAGAGTAATCACGTACTCAGAGGAACACTTGTGCTTCCACAGCCAATATGCCTTCTAATCTTCCAAATGCTTGCAATTTAATTTGGAGAATCTTTGTTTCTCTTGATCAAACCCACAATCACACAGGCACCATGTGTAGATGTTTTAGAGGACAAGTCTTTTTTGTCTTTTCAACTGTTCCGTCTGGGAAACATTTAATGATTTTGGGTGGGTTTGGGTAAAGCCTATTATAGATGGCCCAAATTCAAAACCCAATATCTAACCCACCCCAAGTCACACTTACACGTCCACGTTCACCTTAAAATGGATTATCTATAAAGTTAGTAGTGTAATTTACAAATAATCACTCTTCAAATCACTTTGAATTTCACCAAGTCAAATGTAATACATCCCTACCACCTAGAGGTGATCGGTTTGCTGTCCAGTCTGGTTCCACCTAGTAACCAGAAATTAGACCAGAAAGACAGGTTCTCAGTTTCTGGGACCAGACCAGATGATGAAGTTTGATTAGTTGATTATGAGCCCAACCTAGTTTTAAGAGATTTTGAGGCAAAATAGGTAGCAAAAGTCCTCTCCTCCTCGTGGCAATACGATTTGAAAAAAGTCAAATTTTCATGTGTTAAATGAACCATGTCCTGTCTTTTGCACATTAAGGGTCAGGAAGGACCGCATCTTGAAAAATTTTAGTGGGTGGTCCAATTGTCGGACCACATAAAACGGGCCCATCCCGTCATCTACTCAATAAGCCCGACCGAGACAACACGGCCATCCAATGTTGTGACATGAATAGTGAATACGATATTGTGCTTGGCAGTCCATAGATGTGCTTTTGAGACCCGATTTTGGATGCGTGTTGTAATTTGACCCGTTTGTCATGGCTCCACTTGCTTCATCGGCCTGCAGGTCGATTGCTTGAAGTCCCGGGTTTCAAGCTTTTTTCACAAAACCCTTGCAAACTTGAAGTGAATCGTGTAGAACCAATTGAACTTGACGGGGACGGCGACAACTCACGGCGGATGGAGGTCGCTGACTTGAAGCAGGCAAGGGGGCTGTGACTTCAGTCGATGGAGGCGCGATGGCGGGGGCTCGTGGTGGTGATGGCCGGGCAGCGAATCTACTGTATATGGCTGGGTCGTTTGGTGTTGCATTTGGGAAGAAGACCAGTGTTGTTTTTTTCTCTGGTAGGACAAGAGACTGGAGTTCAAACAAAGAAAAGAAGAAAAGACATAAAAACGAGATTACAAAGTTCTGATAATTCTTATATAGGACCGCATAACATTTTAAGATTTGAATCTTATTTCGCTAAATATTATTTCAAAAGTGCACTTCAAGTTGAATGCTTCTTTTTCTTTACCAAATCGAAAAAACTTCCATCGGCTAAAAAAATGTTTAGATATAAATTGTTGTTGACAATGAAAATATTTTTCATTTATTAGTTATTTCAAGCGATATGACCGATTATTTTAGCAAAATATTTTTAAAATATTTATTTTTGTGGAATAAACGAAGCCTTGGCTTTTGTTTGGGCGTCTTGCCCCCTCTTCAATTAAAAAAAAAAGGTTAAGTACAGTTCTAGTCTTCCAAGTTTTAGCATTTATCCGATTTAGTTCTCTAACTTTTATTTCATACAAGCGAATCTTCTTTCTCGATGAGTGAAGTTCAGTCCTCTAAGTTTTATTTTGTGCAATTAAGTTCTCTAACTTTTTCAATTCGTGCAATTAAATTCTTCGGTCTACCACTCTCACTATACCGTCAAATTTAATTTAGTGATGCGGTACTCAACGCAGCAGAGTATGGCACATGATGGTAATGTTGTGCCAGAATTAGCGAAAGCAAAGTAGGAAAAAAAAAGAAAATAGAAACCCTAATTTGACGATGTAAGTTATAACACGTAGATGAAGCACTTGACTCTGCAAAATCAAGAAACTTAGAGGACTTGCTTGAGCAAAATAAAAGTTAAGAGGATCAAATCACACTAATCAACAAAAAGACGGAGGACTCGATTGCATAATGTAAAAATTAAAGCACCAAATCACACAAATTTTGAAACTTGGAGGACTAAAACTACACTTAATCCCAGACAAAATAATTGAAGAAAATAACTCCAACATGATTCTCTTATATTCCTCGCAACATATTTTTCTGAAAATGTGCAAAAATTTGAAAAGAAATAATGTAGAAAAAGGAAAAAACCAGGACCAAAGCTCAATCAAGTTAAGGCAGGATACAAGATGAGCAAAGTTGACACATACTTAAGATCGACAATTATAAATTTCAAGTGAACTTGTGGAGTCCAATTCAAACATGAAAAATTTCTCATGGCTGAATCGACGTCAAGGACATTGAGTTCAGTCTCGTGTCCTAGGTATCTTCAAAAATCGTGCAGATGGTGGAAATAGAAGAGAACGCGAGTTATTATCTATTCAAAATTTGAAATCAACAAATCTACTAGAGGAGGAAATGAGCAAACCCCTTGAGAGGGGCGAGCCAGGTGAGAATTCATTTTCTTCTTGGAAAAATAGACACTATTTGTTTCACGAAAAATATTTGGACATTGAGTTTTTTTGCTAGACATACCATACACCGATGACTAAGGTCGCATGATCTACAAAACTGCAATTTCACTTCCAAGAATACCCTTGTCCAAAAGCCAAATTCTCAAAAAAATTATCTAAGAAGTTTAACCCTATAGTACGACGGTCAATTCAATCCTGAATTTTTTAATTTGGTCGATTTAGTCCTAAACATTTTGAAGATTTTTCAATGTAGTCATTTTGATTAATTTTGACTGGAAATCGCTAAAGTGGATGTCGGCTGTCCTATGTGACAAGCCGTACTACGTGGCACAGGCAATACTGACGTGGATAATTTTTGAAATCTTTTATAAGTTTTCTAAATTTTTAATGAATCTTTTACTCTTTTCTTGTTTTTCCTCTTTTTTTTCCACTATGGGCCGGCAAGGGCGCGCAGGGCTCTCACCCATGGCCAGCAACCCCCACCAGCTATTCTTGGAAGATGAAAAGTGGGAAAGGAAAAAGAAAAGAAAAGAATTAAGAAATTTATAAAAATTTAGAAATAAAAAAAATGCAAAAATTATTCTCGTTAGTTAGCCGTGCCATGTAAAATGACTATGGCCACATCCACGTCCATGTCCACATCAGTGATTTCTGCCAAAATTAATTGGGAAGATTATGTTGGAAAATCATTAAAAGGTTTAAGACTACTTCACATCAGTACCAATTTAATCAATCATGCCAATTTAGATAGGAAATTATTGACATGGATGCCGGCCGTCTTATGTGACACGATTTTTGCTAATGTAGATATTTTTAAATAATTTTTGAAGTTTTCATAATTTTTTTGGTTTTTCTTTTCTTTTTTATGATTTTTTCTTTCTTTTATTTCCTTCATTTTGACCGGCGAAGGCCAACAAGCCCTCGCCAACCGTGAGCGAGGGTGCGAAGGCCCTCACCAGATCTAAACGAGGGCCACCTCGCCTGCAACCCCACCGACTTTGGGCGATGCGGCCCTCGCCTATAGTCAAAGCCGATCGTCCAAGTGCTTCAGTCGTGACACTTAGGACAGCTGACCTCCACGTCAGCGATTTCTAACCTAAATTGATCGGGTGGACTGAATTAGTATCAATGTTAACAAGTTTAGAACTAAATTGATCCAACTTGACAAATTTAAGACTGAATTAATACTAATACAATAAATTTATAATTTTTCTGGTACTTTTGCCATCAGACAAACAAACAGTTGGCAACACAACACCACAATTGAAGAATTAACTTCATAAGTTCAATCATTAACAAAAATGCATGATTGTTCTGATGTGGGTATAGGGACGACAAGCTCTGCGACCGCCCTTTGTGGCATCAATCTAGAAGCCACGGCGGTCGTGGGTGGTGGTGGTGCTGGTGGGCAGCAATGGAGGCCCACGACTGATGGTTGGTTCGTGAAGGGAGGGAGGGTAATTTAGACTTTTCATCATCGCGAGATTCTGATAAGAGGTCACCAAATGATAATTTCCAAAAACAGAGGCAACGGAAGCAACATCGCTCGAGGAAATTCATTATGTTCTCCCTTTCTCTCTTTTCTACTCTGTCTTTTTTACTCTTGTTTTTTTTGGCAACGGGGGTGACAATTACTTTCAAAGAAAGAACGTCAAAATCCTTCCTTTTATTCTTTTCTTTAGCGATAGGGTGAGAGAGAGACAAGGACGGATCCTGTCCTCAAAAATCTGCCCTCAAAAGACTGAACTGCACTACGAAAAGTACGCAACCATGACCAACGTCTCCATCTCAAATAGTCATCCCCACTACACTCCCTCTCCCCCAAACAGTGCCCGCCAGATACAGTGGAACTCCGTCCTGAACTCAACCAAAAGTACACGCACACCAATCGAATGCACACGTACAAGAACCCACCCGTGCAAGTGTCTCACGTATTCTTGTGAGCTGGTTAAAGAGAGACTGACGTAGAAGGCCAAAATACAACTAATTCGCGAGAGGACGGTTGGTGTTAGGAAATTTATGATGGAATGAATATATCCTTGAGAGCTCTAAAGTGGGTTGACAAGCTGATTGAAAATTGACGTCGCTATCCTAATGAAATCATGACGGGCCAAAACCAATTGTAATGCTTAAATTGAACTGTGTATCGTTTAATGGACTAGATGCCTGAATTAAGCTGAACATAATACGATCCGATACAAAAAAGCTATTCGCTATACGATTCTTTGGAACAACTACAGAATGAGGATTGGCCTAGTGTGAACGACTCACTAGACGCTGCACGAACTATTTCGCGGCCAAGGAACTATCAACTCATGACACAAGCACACAACACATCAGCCAGTCGAAGGAACCCTCGTATCCCTTCGTGTCCCAAACATTCGTACGCAGAGAAACATCCTATTTGTCAAACACCCACGAACCAAAAACCCTTTCATCAGCAAAAACCAACACGGAACAGCTATAAACTGAGAAAAGTGCAGATAGGAGAAGATGCGGGAATTTGAATGGTTAATTTCATTATACACATTGAATAGGGATATTGGGGAGCTGGAGGAAGCCATTGGCAAACTCCTGTCTCTCTACACTTGTGAAAGGTCGAAAGCCAAAAAACCTCCCAAAGAAAAATGGAGACATCATGAACATCTTAGGACAAAAAAAAGATACAAGATAGGAGGGAAGCTGAAGATGCGAGGGCAGCCACTTGACAATGTTTTACATTTGCAAATCCAAGCTCTCCCAATCAGCCAACCAACGAAAGCACTATCTAATCCTTCAGAACAAGCAATTTCTTCCTTCCAAAAATAAAGTAGCATATTTTCTCACAGATGATCCCCCCTGATATTAGTTACATCCCAGAGCACGGATCCGCTACTCTTCACAACTGGGGTTTATTAAGAAACAATGGTGCGCGATCTTCGAATTTTTATGAACCTTCAACATCCATTGAATCAAACTGTGGGTATGGATGATACCCGGATATTTACAGGCGATGTTTACATTCCGTTTCCCTGTGCGAATAAACCTCAATTACCTCGAAAGTTGCTCAAAGGAACGTGTCCAACCCTTTACACCTCCCGCCCCCTGAAAATCTCATCATGTCGACCGCATCAGGAAACAATTTTCTCCCAATCTTCCGGTTACTGAATTGTTCTCGTGAGCTTACACTTGGAAATGAAGATTGTGTCCGAATAATTCAGACTACAGAGCTTCAACAGTTCCGACGACCGTTGCTTTAAGACAGGATCGCAACCGCTCTGGATTACGAGAAGGAGCTTTGCAGCAAGGCCCGCATCAACAGCGACGGATGAGCATTCTTGGGGAGCAAGGCTGCATACAGCCCACAAGATCGCCAATGCATACTGCGTACACGTCTCGGAGACTCTCATTAGCAACCTGACCATACTTGGGATTGTGCTTCGGCAATCCTTCAGAGCCAGTTGTCCTTCAGGCAATGAGGACAATGTTTCCAATATGAACAGAGCTAATTCCAAGCAATCGGAATCCAAATTGGGCAGCAAATCGACCAATTGGGGCACAGCCCCAACACTCACAAACAAGCTCCGCACTTGCTTGTGCAAGCATATTGTCCTGAGGAGTCTAAGCCCAGGCAAAGTTCCATTGGAATGTCTCTTATCCTTCACCAGTCTCATCAAGCCCACCAACAAACTATGGCTCGAGACAATTTCTGATCGAAAATCCTTCTCCTCCATAAGCGTTTCGATCAATCGGGTACAGTTGATCTTCGTCTCCATCGACCCCTCATTTAGTATGTCCACCACTAATGAGATCTTCGCAGGCTGCATCAGATTCGTTCTCGATTCCGAATCAAGAGACAAGTTGACAAGAATCGCAATTGCTTCGGACCCCACCGCGTGAGAAGTGAACCGACCCAAAAGGCCGGAGACCACTGCCACCCCCCCTCCGTCCACGACGGCTTTCCTGGCCGTGGCATGAGATGCCACCACTTGTCTGAGCTCCTTCAGGGCCTGGACCCTGGCTTGACCCTTCACCTTCTTCAAGGTCTCGACTAGCTCCGACGCACGACCCTGCACATCCTCGGATCTCTTTTTCATGAGCAAGTACTTATGGGAAAACCAGGTGTGTATCAGATGGTAAAGGGTCTTATTCGGAGTGACAGAATCGTCCCACAGCTCTTGCATTGTGGTGGGGCAAGTGAGGTGCCCCAAGCTGAACCATTTGAGGATATTGGACCTCTCATAGGTTTGGCCAGTGCACAGGGTCACAGGGTCTTGCATCGGCTCGAGCGAAATCGGGCAAATGAACACAGAAGGGACTTCAGACAAATCGAGCTCCTCAATCATTTTCTTCAGATCCAGTTTCTCCCCGACTCCGCCCCCGGGGACTCCGCCGCTGCCCAAACCACCCAAAACCCCATCTTTGACCGCAGTATCTAGATCTAGAACTTGCCCATCTTCATATCCAGCAAGCCCCTCTCGCTTCGAGGGCTGAAACATAGGCATTTCGGAAACCCTCTCAAAAGGAAAACCCAACCAAGAACAAGAAACCCAACAAAGCCCCCTCAGAATCACAGAAACCACAAGCGCCCCTGTTGGCACATTGCATCCAGCTCCCGAATCAGATATGCAGAGAGGCGAAGAGAGCAAATGGAAGCCCCCGAGTCTCTATCACTCATTGACTACCACAAGCAACAACCAAAAGGAAGGAGGAAAGAAAACACTCTCTTCGTTGTCTACACCCTCTGCACTTGCTTTTTTTTTGCCAACCGCTTTATCTGCTCACCTCTCTTTCCGCGGTCAAAAGACTCATTACCATCATAATACGCATCAAAAGGGCAAAAAAAAGAAAAAAAAAAACACGACAAGCAATCGATTCCCTTTCACTTCCCCCACAAGCTTCAAAAGGGTCAAATCATCAAACCCAAGACCGCAGCAGCAAAGCAAAGGAAGATGAAGATGGAGAAGAAAGGAGCAGCAGAGGCGGCCCCCCTCAAAGACCAACTCCCCCCAAACAAGATCGTCAAGAATCTGGCGATTAGCCCTCAATGATTGACCGAGAAAACAGAGACCCGCGATTAGAAAGAAGTGGCTGCTGCGGAGAATTGGGAAGAGCCAAAGCGGGGGGGGGGGGGGGGGTAAATCAAGGAAACACCACGCCCACCCAGGAGAGAGAAAGGGCCAAGGAAGAGGAGGAGGAGCAGCAGGAGCAGGAGGAAAGAAGAAAAGCCATCTCTCTCTGTCTCTCTCTCTCTCCACGACACTGCCCTTCCTTTGGGGGTCAGTCTCGGTCCTCTGCTTTACCAGCACAGAAAAAAACGAAAATACCACACCCCCCCCCCTCCGTCGCTTTTAAATCATTTTAATTTTCATCACGGAAACGGAGGAAAGCCAAGAGTGAAAATGGAAAGAAAATGGCGAAAAAAAAAGGAATAAATATCTATCCCCGCCTCCCCCCTTGTTTTTTTTTTCGGTCCTCGGGGTGACCGGGAACCACGGGCTGCAGCCGGTCACCGAGCCCCCCCGGGACCGCGAACCGCACGTGCAGTCATGTCACCTGTTCGCCGTAATCTCCCCCCCCCCCCCCCGCTTTCACTGTTTACCAAGATCATTGGTTACTTACTTTTATTAACCCCCTAACCCTCCCCCCCCTCTCCTCCATTCATGATTAAATTAAGGCCTTAATTATTGCGTGTTTAAACAAAGCGAGCTTGGACCAAACACTTTGGATCTTTGCTTATGACCACCCACCCTCAATTCCCCCACTTTTGACTGCCGAGCGTGCCCCGCCCCCCCTTGGATCTCACCACTTGGAAAATGGAAGAGGAAAGCACACATTAAAAAGAGGGGCGTCTCGATTGGGGTTTGGGTTGGTGCCCAAAGAGAGAGGAAAAGAGGAGGCATCATGCGGTCATCAGTCGTCAGTCAGCCGGAATCAATCGAGTTTAGATGGCCAGAAACGTTGAACATAAAAATTTAATGAGCTAGATGGCTTCCGTCGTTTAATCGTTTGGTTTGCGATCGCTTCGCGATAAGTGCTTTCGTGATGCCCGTTAGATGTGTTGAGTGGGAAAATGACTTGTTCTTTTCTTTTTTTTTTGAAGTACGGAGCATGCGTGTTTGGGAAAAAAGGAGTGAGTATGGTTAACAACTACGGCATTTCTTTTATTCGGTTACTTAACAAGTGTACATTTTATTTTTTGCGCAACTATCGGCGCAAGAAATGAACAAAGCATCGTCGGTAAGACTTGTCGATTTACGTAATTCAAATTTGGTAAGGATCGTTGCTCTTCGTTTTATGAATTCGTCTTGCTCGTTCAAAATTCATTTCTACGGTCTCAACTCGTGCCATGCACAGCCAAAATAATAGCATATACAGTTGTTTTAATAAAAAAAATTTCAATAATTAAAAAGCCATGAAATATTTTTTTTTTTGGTAAATCAATAGAGAGGAGGACAAAATTATACAAGTAAAGAAATTTTTTTCATATTGTGACTTGTTTTCTTCAAAAATACTTTATACTTTACGAGAGCGAATTACTTATTTGAAAACATTGTCCTATTATTTCGTTATCTTCTTTGGGAAAAATTATTTAGTACGTTTTCGCCACACCTTTATTTTTCAATTGGAAACTTACACGACGGTTTAGCCCATAAGCTAATTTTCATAACTTGAAAAGAATGTAGAATATAGATAAATTACTTGAAAGACATACGATGATTAACATAAGATCAACGGATGTAATTTTGACAAATACCCACAAGAGAGAGGGAAAGGATGGAAAAGATATACTAGAGAGAGCGACCGTAGGGTTGGCAATGCCAGACACGACCCATTCTGCATGATTATGAACACGACACGAGGTAAAACATGAATTACATAGAGAAAGCCCGAATATGACACGACACAACATTAGCTTTATATTTTGACTCGAATTGACATGAATTAACTCGTCTTCATTATGATTAAACTATTTGCCATGTAGCATCAAAATCAAAACGTTTTAGATTGACATGAATTACGCATTCGATTATGACACGCTAACACGAATTGCTAGCCCTAACTTATAGAAAAAAAAAATGGCAATCGAAGACTATGGTTATTTTTCTTTAAAAGTGAAGGTAATTTGAAGTTCAACAATTTTGCATATGCCTCTCTAAAAAATTTGGCCAGAAAAAAACCCTCTCTAAACAAATGTTTATAGTAATATAGACATACCAATTTCTTCTTGCGAGCAATAAAAATGATGTGAGATATAATCAGAGCATATTGCTTCACATGAGTGCATGAGCATTGAAACAATGCATGATCACTCCGATGCCCCGAACTATATACAAAATGTCATATCAATAAGTGCATATACGACGCATTCGAAACTCATCGAACAATTCAATTTCAAAGGTATTATTAGCGCATACAATGAGAAAGCACAACGTATCAAAAACTACAAATTCTTCTTATTTCATATTTAAACGGGCGTCTGCAGCCGATAACATCCATTAAAATGATTTTCCCATAAAAACAGACGGCTACAAACAATCAAAGATTCTCACAAGTTCAAATCCCCGCCAATCACAAAAGGGTTATACGGGATCAGGGCCACCTGTCCTGATCAAAAGCTCGAGCTTCACCGGCTTGTGGAGTTTATCGGATCTTTCATGGATTTTCAAGTAACCGGATATTCGTGCCTCCGCCCGAGATTATCGAAACGCCAAAAAAAAAAAAAAAAGGCGTTCAAACGCGCAGCCCACCTGCTCATAAAGTCCCGACTTGTATTCAAACCAATCTCGGTCAAAGCAAAGGAAACCCTGAACAGCCTTACGCCAGAAGAAGAGGAGAGAGACAGAGAAAGAGGGGACAAACTCGTCTTTTGATGGCACTTGCAATTTTTAAAAAGTTGGGGGGGGCATAAAAAAAGAAGAGGGCTTATTATTATACCCGCACGAAGCGAAAAAGGGGCGGAAAAAAAAAAAGGAGAATTTGCGGAAAAGGACGGTCCAAGTTTTGCTGGAGTCCGTCGCGAGAGACCCCCACGGGGACGAGGGGCCAGGGGAAAAAACTAAATTTTTTTTTTGGCTCGTTGTTAAGATCGATGTTAATTTGTAATTGCCCTAATTAATTTATTAATCGATTCAGTATTTCAAATTCGAGAGCCCCCCTTCCTCGTTTATTTTATTTTTATCCCATTCTCGGATTAATCGAGGAATAATAAATAAATAATGAGCTCGTATCAAGAAAAATCCTAAATCGATAGATTTGTGATAAATTTATCTAAAATTAATTTTTTGACCACAAAAAACTCCAAATCGATATACTTGTGATAAATTTACCCCAAAATTAATTTTTTGATTACAAAAAACTCCAAAATCAGTACACCTGCGACGAATTTACATAAAACTAATTTTTTAATCACCAAAAATCCTAAACCGATACACTTGTGATAAATTTACCTAAAATTAAATTTTTAACCGTAAAAAATCTCAAAATCAGTACAACCGTGACAAATTTAGCTTTTATTAAATTGAATTAATATAAAAAAAATCACAAACTAGGACACTTGGGATAAATAAAAGAAAAAAACTCCAAGTTTGGTAGACATCGATTAATCACGTGTCATTTAACTAAGCAATTTGACAATAAAATTTAGCATGAATTAACGGAGGGTAAATCTGTCACGAAATGTACCAATTTAAAGTTTTCGGTAGTTAAAAAATTAATTTAGATTAACTTTATCGCAGCCGTATCGGCTCGAGGTTTCCCGTGGTATCAACCCATAAATCAAATCACGATTGGTCGTCGCTCCTGCCTCCCGTCCCGCACGTGGGACCCGCGGGTCCTTTTCTTTTCCCCCCGCCTTATTTGGTTCATTTTATTTCCTATTCATTTTTAAAAAAAAATTCGTCGGGGGGGGGGGGGGGGGGGTGCTGATTATAATTCCTCGGGAGGGCTAAAAAGTGCCAGCGAAGCAAAGCTTTGACCGTGACAGACAGGCTGGGGTTCGGTTTTTTTTTTTTTTTAATCGTTTTGTTTTATTCTTATTTTTTAAGATTTTTACTTTTTTCGGGTGTTTCGCTTTGACCGTACGCCTCGGGTGGTGGTGGTGGGGCTTATCCGGTCTTCGCTTTGACCGCTTTTCCCCCTCGCCCCCCCACCTTCCTAGCCCCGACCCCTCCCGCCCACTCGCCTTCCGACACGTGGCGGTGGGGAGCCGCGACTGTCTCCCTGGCGCTGTCGCCGCACACCCCCCCCCCCCCCCCTTTTTTTTTTTTTTTCCTTTTTGTAATATTCCGAGTTTTTCTGCGCAATTATTCTGTTCAATTTTTTTTTTTAATCTCTTTTCGCTAAAAAGTATTAAATTTTGGCTTGTGCATGTTGGGGCATCGGAATTGCGAGAAGTGGGGAGCGAAGATCTAGAAAATAAAATATCCCCCCACCCCCCCCCTCTCTCTCTCTCTCTATCTCTTAGTTTTTTCAATTTTCAACTTATAATTTTCAATTTGTTTGTTGAAGGTTGGACTGGTAAGAGATTGTGCAAGTGAAGTGGGTGTGTCTGTGATTAGGGGGTATCAAATCGGGGGGTTGGGGAGTTTCGTTCGTTCAACAGAGAGGGAGATGGGTCGTTCATGGACACCCAATTTTTCAAGTTTAAAGATTGCCAGCTAAATTCTCTCCTCCCTTTCTTCTTTTTTTTTTCTCCTCCTTCTCCTTCATATTCTTCTTCTGGGATTTGTTTATGGTTGGGAATTCGTGTAGCATCCAGACTGGACCTCGTAGGGCTCGGCAGGGCTTTGGATAGATCAGTGTAAGGGGTGTCACAAGACTGACTCATCGCTCTCGGTTGATGCATGTGGTGGAGGATGGCCTATCGAGGTGAGTTTTATATGAGCCTTTTTTATCGCCGAGTGGTTCGAGGCCGGTTATTAAACACGGCGATTGAGACAACTTTTTGCAATCTTCGATGTCTAGAGTGCCTCCGTGCCGTGCATAATCGGTGCCTTGACAAATTTGGACTGTTTCGAATGGATTATACTTGACCAGTGATCCGGAGGCACCCGTTAACATGTCCCGGTTTGATATTGATCGATATTCCTTAAGTATTATTAAGGCTTGTCCGAAGAAAGCCAGAGATGGATGTGAGACCATTTTGCTAATTTTGCCCATTTGAAGTGGCCGTTTGCGAGAGAGATGTTAGGTTGTGCACATGGAGTTGATTAGGATCGGAAAGGTTTCTAGCAAGTAGCAACACAAAGGAAAATGCATCCCCTCGTGTTATATGATTAGACCTAACCAAAGGTTGGGCCTTGATGGATCGGGCCAAACCTAATATTGGGCCAAAAATTATTCACCAGACCCGTTCATTGGGGCTCAAGAACGGAATTGCTTGCCCAAATATGCTTATTTTACCTGCCGGACCGATGAGACTTGGGCTAGCTCAGTGAAATCACGTGGAGAATTTACTTTAATGAGAGTTTTCATGAGTAAGATATCATAACTTTTCATCGGTTGTCCATTTGGCCCGTTGCTTGAAAATCTGCGTCCCCGACGATTTTCAAAAAATAGGATTCCATTTTACGAAAGTTTAATTCGCAAGCTTTGCACGCGAGTGAAAATCGGGTCGATTGGACACCAATCGGAAGAGATAGGGAGATTAAAATTAAGTCAAAAGGTCTTTTATGAAGATGTGTGTGTGTGTTTCGCGACCGACCTTCGGTTAAAGGTGAGTAAATAGATGTCAACAATATGTATATATAAATTGTGGCGGCGGTTAGATCAATCACCTTGGGAATATAAAATGGGTGTCGTTAGGGGTGATTAGGTCCAAGGTAGGCTAGAATTACACTCACCCGAAATTGGGAATTGTCTACTAAGGACCAGTTCCGAAAAATCGGAATCGGAACTGTCCATTGGTTCCATGGACCCACCCAGGAATCGGACCGTCAATCCAGTTCGGAACTTGGGTCTCGAGTGGATCCATGAAACCGGTCGCACCAAGTTTTACGTGATTAGTGGCTTGTTTACCAGAAAGCCAAAGTAAAGCAAAAACAAAGATATAGTTTCGTTCCTTGGACAAGGATTGCGAGAACTTTTACAATACGAAAACGTTGAGATGAAAGAACTTCATGGAATAAACGAAGATTTGTTATCTAATACTCGGATAAGGCATATATTGTACAAATCAAACCAAAGCAGACCCAAGTGCGCGGAACAAACTCATCCAACACAATAAATTAGACAACTTTACAATGACACAACAATCACAAAAAGATTTGCCACAAAGTTCACGGCTTTTTGAAGCTTGTGATTCACAAGCTTCACTTCAAATACATCTATAGTCTACATTATATATCACATGTGAGAGTTTGTCACAAGTTCGCAAGAGTAAGCAAGTAAATATAGTAAACAAACTCCTCAACTGAGGATAAATGAACACAAATCTCCTATTCTTATGAATAAAAAAAGCAAGCAACTTCTCAAACTTCGAGAGCTCTTAAACTCCAAATTTCAATCTCCCAAAAACAAAACAACAATAAGTATAGATGATCACTCAACATTAGTTTTAAATTAGAACTACTAAAAATTGAACTCAAACAATTATCGCATCATAGGATTTCTCTACTTCCATTAACATATTAATTGATCACCTGCTTGAATCAAGTAACACGTCATCAATGGAGGATATTCGTTGTTGAAGAAACTAATACTTTCCATTAGTTTCTTCAATCGGCTTTATTAAGTTGTCTTGTTGAAGAAACTAGAATTTCCAGATTTGCAATCTCATTTTGAACAACATGGCACACGGCCACTTCACCAGAGATCAACGCATGAAAGTTTTACACAAAGGACAACAAACACAAGCTTAGTATAGAGGACAACACACATGCACTTTATTCCACCATCAATCATCTCCGACCATCACTGAGTATACACCATCATTTGCTGCTACCACACACACGTGACCAAGACACTTCGTGCGTAAACACGATTCAGAGAGAAAATGAGGCAAAACAGAGAAAGAGAGAGGATAATAGGACAGAGCATACAAACCTCAATTTAAATCACTCGATTCGAACTAGGGAGATCCGCAGGCCATGAGACGCAAATTGCATAACATACATTAAACAAACAAACAACTTACAGATTAGGGATTTACGGTTTTAATTTTTCTAGAGTTTTTGAGTTAGATAGACCATAATGAGGTTTCCATGCAGCCCAAACGCAAAGAGTTTCCTCTTGAACACTTGCAAAGAATGCTTCACTTTCCTCTTAGTATTTTGAAAAGCAAGTAGATTGAAGATTAGGGATTCCAACTTATAGCAAATGGAGGCGACCGAGAGCGAGAGAGGGGGGTGATGCATGGCCGGAGGTGTGATTATGAGTCAATGGGAGTTGAGCTTGAGAGACGAGATCATGAGTTGAGAGACCGATCGAGCTGCTTGATAGAAGAGTTGAGACAAGAGAGACCGAGATGAGACCGAGACGGGATGAGCGAGCTTTCAGATTAGGGATTTAGGGTTTTCAGTTTTCTTAATATTTATCTAAATATATACCAGCCCTGGTTCGGGTAGGCGATTTTTCACTTGGAACTGGAAACGGGATTGGTACTCACCGATTTATTCGAGAACTACTGGTTCTGGGCCAGTCCGATCCGGTTCCAGGCAATTCAGAAAGTTCCCGATTCCTTTACACACTCCAAGTCGTCGTAGGGGAATTTGTGATTGTGCAAGCACCATGCTAGCGTGGGGTAGGGGTCCGCGTGCATTGCATTGCACCAGTCGTATTAGGGCAACCCTTCAAAGATAGCACTTTGAAAGGCCCGTTTATCCTTTTGAATGGTTGTTTTTTCCCTTTGGGCTCATGTTAGCCCAACAAGTCGCTTTTGTTTTCTTTTGTCTTAAAACCTCTTTATATTGGACCGATGATACCAAACTTGCCCAAATTGAATAACTGAATCTTAAGATATTGCATTTGTTAATAATGGTAGTTAGATAATGAGGTATCAAGAATGTATCATTTGGCCTAATCGATTAAATTCACCTCACATATCAAATCATAAGCTTTTCAACACCAAGTGTCACAGAGATCAGGTTTTAAAAAATAAAATACAACGACTGTTAGTTTGGCTTGATTCCCAATCATCAACCATCTTGAAAGTTTTTAGAAAATCGAACCAACTTCCACAAAATTTGGGTCACGAGCTTCCCATGGGCATAAAAATCCAATCAAATGGAAAAATTACGCCTAGTCAAATTTGTGTATAAAACATATACATATTCTAGATTTGAGAATTTGAACTCTCTTGATTTAGTTCTAGATTTATGAGTTTTTCTCTCTCGATTTAGATCTGGGAGTTTAATAATGTTTTCAAGATTTCGATACCTCTGTGCTTTATCCGTGCATAGATTCTCTTCCTCCAGTTTCAATGATGATTGTAGGAACTTTGGCATTTGACGGAATCACGAAGATTTGCTCTTCTTAAAGTTAGATATGTATTTTTTCAACCCATTTTTGTTGTCTCTGTATAGTGATGGTGCAGAGGAAGCCAAACCTAGGTATGCACTGTCAATAGACAACGCCATAGTTATTGGAGAAGGATTTCACTGATGATGATACGAGATCCAGTGATTAGCTACTGATTGTTTTGCTTGACAAATCCATTATTATGGAATGAGGATGTGCTTAACTTTGTCGGTGTTTTGTTGATCCTCATTGTTTTCTTTGGCTTTGTTTTGCTATATTCTAGGCTTTGCTCTACTTCGATTTTCTCTGCCATGAAAGTCAATGCACTTCTTATGTATCTTTTTGAGTAATGAATATAATTTTTTTCGATAAAAAAAACTTTCAAAAAAAATTTCGACCAAAAAGAGAGCTTTCAAAATTTTAAAAAACCCTTTGGAGGGCTTTTAGCCAGGCCCAAATTTGACTACCACGTAGCAATCATCAAGGCGGCCTAGCCCTGCGCCAGTGCCCCAATGGACTTTCATTGGGCTTGCGCAGGCTAGGCTGGGCCTCTGCAAGGCCCAAATAAATTAAGTTTTGTCATAATACTAGAATTTAGTTAGAAAATTGATTAAAATGGTTGTGACTTTGCTGGTTTTAAATGAGGCTTTTCCTAAATAAATAGGTTTTCATAATGCCAAAATGAACCTTTGAAAATAAAAAAAAAATTTATGCATTTATTTTTGTCTCTATTGAAGTAAACCTAGGAAATTTCACATTTTTTCTTTAGGCCGTTATTGTGCTTGTTGATCTACATGTCATGATTTTTCAAAATGCTTTTAAAAAACCATAGTTATTTTCCCTTAAAAATTTCAGCTTTAAAAATCGGTATTGATATATGTCCTAAAGGAGGAAAATACCCTTGTCGAAGTAGGCCGTATAATAACATTACTCCGTCAATTTCACATGCACACACATCACAAATTAGAACTCATACATATATGGTCATTAATCATGTTACCAAGACACAAACACACGTTGCAAACATGGTCATGCCAGGGCCTAAAATGAAGAAGGAACTTCTCCTGATAACTGCATCAATATTTAAGGAAATAACTTGATAATTGCATTCGAAGGACTTAAATATGAAAAATGTGTTGCCGAAAGGGCATTGTGTTGACTAAATCATAAGCATCAATTATGCCCTCCTAACACATAAGTAAATTTCATTTAAACATTTGGAACGACAAAAGCGGCCTATTTTATGAAATTAGCCTAAGGCTAACATACAAGTAGATAGCCAATTCATGGAGCAAATTGATAATCTCAAATAACATAATGACTCCTGAATTCACTTTATGGCTCAATATCGTCCGCCAAAACTCTAGCATACAAATCCACAGCTAATGACCAATCGCTATCTACTCCAAAAGAGGCGAGAATAATATCGCATCCTAATTGACGTCTTGTCCACTAGGGGTGTCAATGCACCAACTCGATTTGAGTACCCACTGAAATCTGAGCCGATCCAGACATGAAGTTGGACATGAACTGAGACCCGACATGCATAGAACCCGAAACCGAAAAACGGTGTTATCAGGATTTTTTTCCCCGCTAATTATGGTTGCGAGACATGGTAACAACCCTTGCGATCAATGTAAAAATTGGTTAAGACACACAACACCGCGAAAAGGAAAGGAATCAGTATTAGTTACTTCTGTTAATTTTGTGCCTATACTTCTATCAAGTTCCCAGAAAGTTTTCTTTTTCATGTTCCAATTGATCACACAAAGCTTAAACTGCAAACAGCAATGAAATCGAGCCACATCGTACTTTTCAAAAGCAGAACATACAAGAGATACTCGGATGTCTGAATTCAATGCCAACGATTTGGCCGGAGCTAACAAAAACATACTTCTTTCTTTGAGATTAAAAGGAGAAACAGAACTTACTCTACGGGAACAAAAGTCGCATGCTTTCCAGATTCTATGAAGTTCAGAAAAGTGTTCATGCAAATGAAACCATATGCTCCGTGGTTCTATGCTCATGATCAATCGATCAGAAGCTAAAACTAGGAAAATTCTCCATTTCCCTGACTTCCATCAATCCACGAACAGCAATATGAACTAGAATCACACCCACATTGAGCTCGCCATCGAAATTACCAGCAGAAGCTAATTAAAACAGACACAAGCCGTCCCTACTTTCTCGACCTCTGCTTAAATCAAAACTTCCTTCCTTCTTCACCTCTCTTTCTCCCACTCGCCTTCTTCAGCGACGAAAGCCTTGCAACACATCACAACTGTTCGGAAAAGAAGCTTCGTATGTCCCCAGCTCGAGTAATTTCCTACTCTCACTCGAAAGTCCCCAAAACTCTTATTCTCCATAAACACCATCGAACGAACGAGAGAACAGGGAGTCGGAGAGAGAGGGAGAGAGACAGAGGAGGCGGAGGTGCTGAGGGAGGGTGGGAGAGGAGGTGGAGGAGAGGATGGTGACGGAGGCCGTAAAACGAGACAGCGAGCTCCGGCGACAATCTCTGAATTCTCTCCTTTTTTCACACCGAGAAACCTATCTCTTTCCACCTCAATCTCGCCAATCACTCTCCCCAAAAAAAAATTGTAAGTGGCACCATTTATGGAGTTATAACACAGTTATTTGTCTTGTTTTTGGGAAAACAATTCAGGAGGCAATTAGGCAGGGAAAAATCATAATTGCTTATGTCAAGGGGCATATGATGACTCTTGATGATTATTGAAAAGAATTGTGATTGAGCTAACACAAAAAAATTTCCTAGTGTTGTGATCGATAGTTTGGTCAATGGAAATGATGCGGAATTTATTAGTGGTGCATTTTTGGACCGATTGGATAGGCAGAAATCCAAACGGAGGGCGAAATAGTGGTGTGACTAGACCCGGTGGACTCGGTCAACGACATTTATGAGTTAATTTAAAAAGGCAGTTTCTTAATTTTGGATGTTTTATGCTTTCCAATTTAGATTAGGTAACTTTCCTATTTGACTAGGTTTCCAATTCAGATTAGGTAACTTTCCTATTTGATTAGGTTTCCAATTGTAATTAGGTTTAACCCCTATAAAAGGGTGTTTATGGTTTGTTTTGAAGACAGAACATTATTATCATCAATATTGAATTTCGAGATTTTTCTCTAAGGAAGGTTTTGTTTGAATGAACGTCAAGGTCGGGGTGGTATCGAGCCTATGGCGCATAAGGTGGTGGTCTTCATGACAATGCTCGGGAGATTGGAGCCCCAACCCTTGGGGACGATACATTGCAACATTTGAGCAGCATTTAATGGAACGCTTGGATCAACGATTTGATCAAAGTCTTCGCGTTCAAGAACAATTTGACAAGTTAATGTAACGATTCAAGGTCTCGGCGTTGATGTGAACCGAATCAAAGGCCGGGTGCAGATCTTACTCGTGGTAATCCTATTGATAGGCCTGTTCTTGTCCGCAGACAGAATAACCCTCTGTTTTCAGAGAGTTCGGAAGAAGAAGATACTGAAATTTTTTATGAGGAACGTGTTGATTATGGCGGCAGACGTCGTCATGGAGGATTTTAAAGAGGATATGATCGAAGAGATGGAAGACGATGTTACGACGATCGTGAAGTTAACGACTTTAAATTGAAAGTCAATATTCCTTATTTTAATGGAAGGTTGGGCATAAAAGAATTTCTGGATTAGCTTGTTGATATAGATAGATTTTTCGACTATATGAAGACCCCTGGCGAGAAAAGGGTGCGATTAGTAGTTTGTAGATTAAAGGGGGTGCCTCTGCATGGTGGGAGAGATTGTAGAATAAGAGAGAACGAGAAGGAAAAGAGAGAGTTCAAACTTGGACTAAAATGAGAAGGTTGTTGAAGCAAGAATTCCTTCCACCCGATTATGAACAGATTATGTTCCAACAAAGATCAACATTGCCAAGCAGGCAATTGCATGAATATACTACCAATTTATGAGATTAACAGAGTGGAATAATTTATCAGAGATGGAAGGACAGCAAGTGGCCAAATATCTTGATGGTTTGAAACCCTTCATTCGAGATAAAATTGGAGTGCAGTTTTTACGAAATTTAACTGAAGCCAAGAATATGGCGATGAAGGCAGAATTGATGCAGCAAGATAGGGGAAGAAGAGGCTACAAAAATTATCGAAGTAGCAGTTCGAGCAGTTCGGTAGAAAAGAGCAGTTTCAATAATCGCTTTAACGCAAGGCGAAATCAGGAAGATAAGGCAGTAGAAAAGCGCCCAATGAACGAGCAGAGGGATAAGGGAACGCAAGCATAGAAAACTGCGAACCCTAACCGTTATACTAAACCAGCCACGATAAAGTGTTACAGATGTAATCAGCTTGGGCACCGTTCTAACGAATGCCCTCAGAGAAAATCCGTAAACGTAGCAGCGAGAGAAGAGGAGGAAGATGGATATTGGTGTGCGCCGGATGGTAAGGACGATGATTTTGAAGATGAAGAAGATGAGCAAGTAAACTGTGTGGCGCGAGAATGATGTTGGCCCCAAAACAAGAAGATAATTCGCAGCGCCATCAGTTATTGCGAACCAGGTGCACCACCATCCTGGGAAAGATCTTTGATGTGGTTATTGATAGTGGAAGTATGGAGAATATCATTGGGAAGGAGGCGTTGAAAGAACTGGGATACCGTGGAGAAGCATCCTAATCCCTATACGTTAGGATGGACTAAATCTGGAGCGGAAAGCATTCATGTGACTGAACGATGCAAAATTCCATTATCCATTGGAAAATATCATGATGAGTTATATTGTGATGTAGTGGATATGGATGTATGTCATGTGTTATTTGGGAGGCTGTGGCAATTTGATGTAGATGCTCAGCATTCGAGAAGAAGTAATCAGTATAACCTCGTGAAGGATGGAGTGAAGTATACGTTGCTATCACTAAAGAACAAAGAAAAACAATCTGCTGAAAATAATTTCCTTACCCTTACGAGGAAATTTGAAGTTGAGGTTAAAGAGACCCAACAGATTCACGTGCTGGTCGTGAAACAAACAATTGAGACTGAAGCTGAATTACAAGTGGAAAAGCAGCCTGAAGTGGTCAAACCTTTATTGAAGGGATTTAGCGAATTGTTGCTTGAAGAGATTCCAGATGGGTTGTCGCCTATGTGCGATATTCAACACCATATAGACTTAATTCCTGGTGCTAGTTTGCCGAATTTACCGCACTACAGTATGAGTCCTAAAGAGAGTGAGATTCTAAAAGAGAAGGTGGATGAGTTGTTGCGAAAGAGACATATTCATAATAGTATGAGCCCATGTGTTGTTCCGGCTTTGTTGACTCCTAAGAAAGATGGGAGTTGGCGGATGTGCATAGATAGCAGGGCTATTAATAAAATAACCATGGGTTACAAGTTTCCAATTTCGAGATTGGATGGCATGCTGGATATGTTGCATGGTGTTAAGTGGTTTTCGAAGCTGGATTGAAGAATGGGTACCATTATATTCGGATTCGGCTAGAGATGAGTGGAAGATAGCTTTCAAAACAAAGGAGGGGTTGTACGAATGGTTGGTGATGCGTTTCGGACTTTCTAATGCTCCAAGCACTTTCATAAGGCTTATGAATCAGAGTCTGAAATCTTTTATTGGCAAATTTGTTATAGTTTATTTTGATGATATCCTGATTTACAATAAGATCAAAGAGGATCATCTATTGCACTTAAGGGAGGTGTTGACAGCTTTGTAGATTAATAAGCTGTATATTAATATTAAGAAGTACAGTTTTTTAACTAATAAACTGTTATTCTCGGGATTTATTATTACTGCTGAAGGAATAGAGGTAGATGAGGTAAAGGTAAGAGCAATCAGAGAGTGGACGACTCTAAAAAACAGTTTCGACGTTAGGAGTTTTCATGGATTGGCTACTTTTTTTATCGGCAATTTATTAAGAATTTTAGTACTATCGCAGCCCCAACCATTGAATGTATGAAGAAAGAACGGCAAATTTCTATGGGGGGGAGAGGTTTTGCTATTTTGAAGGAGAAGTTATGTACCGCACTTGTTCTTACTTTACCTGATTTTGATAAACTATTTGAAGTGGACTATGATGCTAGTGGAGTGGGTATAGGAGCTGTTTTATCTCAAGAGCGCGGACCAATTTGCTATTTCAGTGAAAAGCTTAGCGAAGCAAGATAGAAGTGGAGCACTTATGACAAAGAATTCTATTCTATCGTAAGGGCTTTGAAGACTTGGGAGCATTATTTGATTGGGAAGGAATTCGTCCTTTATTCTGATTATGAAGCTTTGAAGTATATGAACAGTCAGAAGAGGATTAGCAAGGATATGCATGCACAATGGCGTCAATTTTTACAAAAATTTCCTTTCATATTACAACACAAGTCAGGTGTGTATAATGTCGTAGCAGATGCATTGAGCAAAAGACCTGGCTTGTTGATTACATTAAGCCAAGATATCTTGGGGTTTGAGCAGTTGAAAGACTGTTATGCAGATGATGATGACTTTGGAAAAATTTGGGAGTCGTGTGTTGCCGGTCAACCTGTACAAGAATTTTATGTGCATGATGGTTATCTAATGCATGGCAATCAGCTTTGTCTTCCTCGGACATCATTACAAGAGAAGGTAATTCACAATTTACATGATGGTGGATTAGCTACACATCTAGGTCTTGATAAAACTATTGGTGTTTCCAAGATGGGAGCGATTTTATTGATTATTCTTTAAGGAATTGCGTAGAAATATCAGTGAGGTAGTAAACTTACAAAAGTGTTATGTTTGCCATTTTTAGCTAAGGGGAAATATAATAATACAAGTTTATATATGCCATTACCTATTCCTAATAATATATGGGAAGATCATAGTCCATGGATTTTGTGCTTAGTTTATCACGAATATATAAAGAGGCATGGATAAAAGTGTTTTGGCTAAACAGATTGTGGAAGTACATTGAAGTTTTTAGAGAAAGCTAATTAGAAGTATCAAGTCATGTTTTTTTGCGGTAGGTGATCAAGTCATGGTTTTTTTGTAAAGAGCGATTTCCAGGATCTTACAAATTACAGCCAAAGAAGTATGGACCTTATGCTATCAGCAAGAAAATCAACGATAATGCTTATTTTATAAACCTTCCACATAGCATGGGCATATCCAACACTTTTAATGTTGCTGATTTGTCACCGTTTCATGAGTCCATTAAGCTGTTATATCCATATCCTGATTTTAACTCGAGGACGAGTTCTTTTCAAGTGGAGGAGAATGATGGGGAATTTATTAGTGGTGCGTTTTTGGACCGATTGGACAGGCGAAGTTCAAACGGAGGGCTTAAAAGTGGTGATGACTAGATTAGATGAGTTTTTTTCTATTATTTTAGTATTTTTTTTTATGAGTTAATTTAAAAAGGCAGTTTTTAATTTTGGATGTTTTATGCTTTTCAATTTAGATTAGGTAACTTTCCTATTTGACTAGGTTTCAATTCAGATTAGGTAACTTTCCTATTTGATTAGGTTTCCAATTGTAATTAGGTTTAACCCCTATAAAAAGGTGTTTATGGTTTGTTTTGAAGACAGAATATTATTATCATCAATATTGAATTTCGAGATTTTCTCTCTAAGCAAGGTTTTGCTTGAATTATTCGCAGAATGCTGCGTCAGGAAACCTATTAGATATACAGAATGAGTAGAAAATGGCCGTATTGAGAACAATTAGTTGATACAGTGCAGTGGGCCAACAAGAAGGCTTAATTTAGTTGATGGAGGTTTCAATGAGAAACAGTTAAGCGCGGGAGAAAAAGTCAGTTATGAGTAAGACTAATACAACCAATGGGAAAGAGTGCATGATGTATCCATCAAGTTAGCGGAGTTGATGAATTCGCCACGATAGTGAAGTGGATGTAATCGTCAGAGTAGTGGAATCGATATATCTATCAGGATAGTGCGTATGGTGTAACGTCCCATAATCATAGATAGGAGGATTAGAAAGTTATTCGTGGACCCTAATCAATTACAGAACTTAACGTTCTTATGCACATTTATCTTTATCTTTACTTTCTTACAATTTATATAGGTGGCAATGATTGTTCCCATGTTCATACCTTTAAATTCCTATCATTTACTTTCTTGTCCAAAATTAACGAAGGACCATTCACATTCTTTATTGATTTATATCAATCCATTTATATTTTAAAATGTTTTTAATAATCTTTTCCGTGAAACAGAGTGCATTTTTGTTGTTTTAAAAATAGAGAAAATGAAAATGCTTTGGAGCAAAATCATCTTAGCATCTTTCCATGTTTCTTGATATTGGAAAGTTTGGATACGTGGGTCCTAATACTCGACCACTTGCAATTAGTCCCTAACGATGACAAAACTTTTGCTTTAGTCCGTAAACTTACGATTGTGATCCCCAACCATCCTTTGCACAAAAAATAGATCAAAATTATGCACATTGTGGAGGCCCATGACTACTTGACAAGAATCATAGGCTTTTGGGTCCAATTGATGCTCGTGTGGACCCAATCAATTCTTTTGTGACAACTCTACTTCAAGGCTTTGTAGAGTCGCAAATGGAAATATGTTAAAAGCGGACCCATTATCAATGAGTACTTGGGCCACATGAGTAGCTTTGCATTTGAAGGATATGAACAAAACCTTCACGTGCCATCTTCCTTAAGTTGGGAATTCTATTGGCGACACCCTAGATCTCCATAGCTAGAATTTAGAACACATGTAATCGAGTAAAAAAGATTTGCACACTTGATTTGGAATCCATCGATTTTGATGCGGAATAGTGACGATCCTCAGCGCAAGTTCTTTTTCTCTATTATCCTGCATCTCACTGGCTGAATGAGATTGCTTTTCACAGTTAGCGTTTGCTCCTTATGTGAGATAATTTGTGCGTTATGATTAGATGAGGGATTTGAACACTATTTATAGAGTTTTAAACCAGGCCTTCTCATCACTGGTTGGGCCTTGCTTGGCCCATATCTGGCCATTCCCATAGTATACTATTTAAGAAACTTTATATCTTACCTTATTAGATCATTTCAGTAAAACGGTAAATTATAATCTTAATTAATTTAGCCCACACAAAAAAAAACTCTTACAAATGCTTCATTAGAAAAGGATATATGATACTTCAATGGAATAGTGCTCAATCGTCTCAAGGGCATGTACTTCACTTAATACCTTCATCAAGGACTTTTGATGCTTGACGGATGTCTAGAGGAGCTCCAGTAAAGATATTTGAGAAGACATTATATGCAACTGATCTACTACATTATACTCACTTGCCTTGATCATAGCAAAAAATTCCTTGGCCTCTTTATTAGTCAATGACTCGACATGTTAGGCATTTGCTTGGGTATAAGTAAGCCCAAACCTTGTAACTAGATCATCATCCAAGTCGTATGACCATGGAATAGCTTTATTGTCAACACACCAACAAGGCTATGGGGTGTTGATGACTCTTCCTTCATCATTTGTCGGCAATTCGATGATCTATTCTTCAGAAGCATCTTCGAGTGGTGGCATGTCTACTAGCAAGGGATTCACCACCTCCTTTTCGTCTTTTAGTATAGCAAACTCTTCATCCCAATCAATAATGACTTGGTGATAGTGGAAACTATATCAGTACCATCGGCATATACGATCATTTCCGCTTCAACCATGTTGTGAACCCTTTCCTTCATGAGGGATAGGGAAGAAAACTCATCTTGTGGATAGTATTCAGTCCTTACTAACCCATCATAAACATCATAGATGTGGACTTTCAAATTCTTTTTCCTATTAGCAGTAAACTCGAAAAGGACGTTAACACCCTTGGCATGATTAAGCAATGGATTCTTTTGGACATTTGGCTAAGTAGTTTGGAAGGAAACACCTTAGTGTCCCAAAGGTTTTGGACTCTATGCTTTAAGGTTAAGCAATCATTAGTTGAATGCCCCACTTCTCCCATGTGGTAATTACATTCTTGGTCTGATCATAACTAGAAAACTGTTTAGGTTTAGGCTGCTTTGGCTCAATGGAAAGCAAGCCCTTCTTTTTTGGAGGATCGTCAAAACCTTAAATAAAGGTCTAGGAAGCAAAGTAAACTATCTCTTATTATTATGGCGAGCCTAGGATTGGCACCCATTGGCTTGCTATATACTGGCAATTTGGATCATGGGAGTACGATCATGGTTGCGATTTGGTTGATATAGGTCACATTGACCTGACCAGCAGGCTCCTTTCATTCTTAGTGAACCTTCTGGAAGTGGAAGTTTGTTCATTAGCCCATTCGTCTCTCAATGCCTCCTCAATACGCTCACTAATAGGGATGAGTTGGTTAAACATGTTAGTAGTTGAGCCCAACATTCGGTTGCAATACTTAGGCGGGAGAGTCTTCATGAATAAGTTCATTAGCTCATTTTCAATAAGTTCAGGGCTAATCCGAGCAGCCAATGACCTCCATCTTGTGGCATAGGTCTTGAAAGATTCATTCTCTTTTTTCTCAGTATGAGTTAGATCCTCACAGGAGGGAGTGATGTCCATATTGAACGTATACTGCATGAGGAACGCATCAGTCAAATCCTCCCAAGTCTTGAGGAGGTCAATCTTCTTCATGATATTGTTGGGGGGTAACAATACAACTTAGAGGGGGGGTGAATATGTTGTTTCAAAGAACTTTGACAGTTTTGCAAAAATTTATAGCCATTATGAAAAATAAGGTCCAGTAGATGTTTTGATTAATGTGAACAAATTGTGTACTAAAACAAACATGAGTGAGAGAAACAGGAGCACACAATGATATATAGTGGATTGGCTCTATCACAAATTCTACATCCACTCTTCACACTAATAGCCTCAAGTCAGACTGGATTACACTAGTGATATGCTAAACAAGTTACAAACAGCAAGCACTAATCCTATCTAATGATAAATTAATTATTCGAAATCAGATGCTGCTATCACTCTTGTATACTTGATTTTTCACACGACTACAATGCAGCAAGAACACAATAGTCAAGATCTCAAGAGAGTGGTGCAATATTAGCTAGGAGTTTAGCTTAGAACAATTTTGGTTTTTATGTGTTGAGCATTTGACATTGTGACCTCAAAGATATTCTCTTATATAGACATCTCTATTCTTCTCATTAGGGATGTTTTAGAGAAGCAAATAGCCATTAGAAATCCGTTGGTGCAAGAGTGTCGATTTCTAGTCATATTTTGGAAAATGATTTCTGATTTTTGAAAAAGGAAAATCATTCTCCTCAATTTAAGTATAAGCTTTCCGTTGACCCTGAAAAGATTTTCTATTGACTCATTTTCCTTTTCCTAAGTGATCCAAATGCCGAAAAATGAAGAAAAAAGTTATTTAGAGAAAAGATTTGTCGCTAAATAAATGGAGCCAAGAGACTAATAGATTGCCTTCCAATTATACTAAAAGACATAGCTACCATTACCCTTATTGGAAGACTTCTTTTCACCCTAGCATTGCTTCTTCCACACCCTCTCGAATAACAATTTTTCATGTTTGCTTTCTGTTATGACTAGTGCTATCACCTAGAGGGGGGTGAATAGGTGATTTTACCAAATTGAATGATTTAAACGTGCGGAATGAATATAGTCGAAGTCAACAACTCGTATGATTAATATCATATGGATGTGCATGATAAACTTGAATGTAAATTGTCGTTAGATAATCGCGTCTGATGACTATGATGATGTTATAACGAACTCGTTTGACAGATATGTATGCAGTATAATGTCAATAATAATAAATGAAAATTTAGGGATAGGAAATATTGCGCATAGATCTTTATAGTGATTTGGCTTTATCAAGCCTACGTACACTCTCCATGCTGACAGCCTTTTGGCTGTGTTTTACAATTAAATCATCAAGAGATTACAAGAGCAGTGCTTTTCAGATGATAGATTGCACTATCACATACACTCTTCACTCAAATAATTTTCTCTCTAAAGTAATAACGTGGAATACAGTAATCACAAGTGTGTAAAATCGACACTCTATTCAAACTTTGGAATTCATGATTCTGGTTATTCTTCTTGTACGACGTTTTGACTCCTTTTATAATCCTCTACTTCCAATTTATCCGTTGGACAGTCTTCAAAGGATTGATCTCCAAATCAATCCGTTGGAGAAACTTCTCAAAAGAAGATGCATACTATTATAAGAAGAACCATTATCTCCGGGTGATTTGATCGCCCATATAATCAAATCAAGGTTTCCAAAAGTGTAGTTTTTCGTGTTTAAGGAACGATCTTGTGATTGCCAATTAGAAAATCTTAAAATATCAATTTGATTATTCTACATAAACTTGCCAAAAATAATACTTATTGAATCTGATGAGTAATTTTGAGTCTGATAACAAAGTCCTTTCATTGACTAAGTCTGATGACTCAGCATTTACCGACATCAAATAACTTAAGTGTAATTGTGATCAGTTAGTAAAGGATTATTTTGTCATTCTTCAAAATTGATTAGGGATTTTCCTTAACATTCTCCCCCTTTTTTATAACGACAAAACTATCCATATGCTTTAGAAATATTTATGTGTGAATAAAATAGTCTATTCAGATGATATAATAGATATAACATTCAAAGTATATAAAGCATTGTTAATTTCTGAAAACAGCATGATATTTAAGTATATCAATTCTTATTCTACTGCTCACGCCACATTTGCATTCACAATTCACAATTCACAGTTCACAATCTTTATAATGGTTCTCCCACTTTTTGACATCAGCAGAAATGATAAGTAGTAATAGCATAATCAATAAAAATACAATAAGAGTTCATCAGAAGAGTCTAACAACCAGTGTCGAATCACAAGTTAATATCCAAAGTTCACACCAGCATAACAAAGACAAATGTTGAACGCTAAAACAAATAGTTCATAAACTAATTGATGGGAAGATATATGATCAGTTTGGCTGATTTGCTGGAGGAGCTGAGGGTCTAGAGGGTTCAGATGATGATGGTCTACAGGGTGGGAAAGGCACTTGAACAAGACTAAAGCTAGAAAGCTGGTTCAATCGTTGCTCAATATGTGATGAGAGCTGATGAATCTGTTCTTCAATATTTATAGTGTGAATTGCTGCAATTTGTACATCAGTTCTAACTTGTACTTTCAGATTGTTGATTCTTGCTTCCATCAAGTCCTTAAGCTCCTGAATTTCTTCTTTAAGGTCATTTCAAAGTTCCTTGACTTTATTCTGAACAACAGCTTGCCTCCACCTCAGATATGTAATAGCTACATGATCTGACATAGATGAGGAGATATTGTATCAAGAAAAAGTGTTTGTGGTCTGAATGTCAACTGATTCTATGACCTTCTCTTTTCTTTTCTGTTGAGCTTCGGATGGAACATTTTCATGATCATCTCCTTCAAGAGGGAAATCTGCAGATGTTGCTTCTAAAAGGTTTACCTCTTGTGTATTATGATTTTGCTCCTTCTATATGTCAGCCATATTAAAGCTAGTTTCCTTAACATTTTGAGCATTGTTTTGCTCATACTCCTCTTGCATTTCAGCTTATGTGACATATTCATACTCAAGCTCCCCTTGTCTCATAGAGGGTCATTCCTAAGTTTCTTTGTCTGTAATGGCCATTGTCTCTTTTTGATTCTCCATAACTATTTTGTTGATGATGTCACTAAGTGATTGCATCAAGTTTTCCTCCTCATCTCGCAGCCTTTGAATTTCAAGCTGAGTTGCAGCATATTTATCTGCATGAGCTTTATGCTTGGCATCTTGATGGAGTAGTCATTGCATAAACCTTGTTTCCTCAAGGTTTTTGTCATCAACTTGAGATTGCTCATCAGATTATTCATCGATATTTCCATATCGTCATAGTCACTACCACAGCTTGTTTTCCTTTGGCTGGTCTATCTGATCTTGAGGCTGTCATTTGCATTTCCTCTTTCTCACTAAATGTTCAATTGATTCTTCCTCATCAGATTCATAGAGTATAATGGAGCCCTTGTTTTATTCACTCATCAGCTCGACTGGAATAATCTTACCTTTTTTATCCTTCCAACTTTCTCCATCAAACCTATATCCCATTTTGGTCATCATAAGTTCTGCAACAGTCATGGTTTGAAGAGGTTTGCCTTTGAATTTTGCAGAAATGGAGATTTTGAAGTACTCAAAGATAGCATTGATAAGAGCTCTATAAGGGAGTTGACCTTTGCTTTTCTTGACAGTTCTGTACATTTGAAGAAGTATCAAATGGGATAAAGAAATAGGAAAGGTGTTTTGAATTGTCCAAATTAGCTTTGCCTCATATCGAGAAACATTAGTTTTGGAAGAGCTTTTGGGTCTGAGACAGTTGATGATGATTTTGTGCAAGACAATAGAGTTGAGAGAAAAAAGAATGTGAAATACATGAGATGTGGAACCTTTGATGAAAGAGGAGTTACCAGACAAAGATCGGTATGCCGAATCAGAAGTGGTAGGAATAAAAGAAAATTCAGTATGTTTTACTCCTAGAATGGCAGAGAGATCAAAGGCTGTTAACTTATAATCTTGTTGAAAAACAGAAAATTCAATCTCAGCAGGAGAAGTGAAAGATAGATTAGAATAGAAGTAAGCAGTGAATTCGGGGTAAACCTTGTGGGAAAGAGAGCACATTCTCTAAAAATCAAGATTTTTAATCAACTTTTGAATCTTGATATTGAAATTTTCAAAGAAATTGAAGTATATAACTCTATTATTCATGATTCCTCTGGCTAGGAGAGAGTTATAAGCAATCTGATGAGTTTTATTTCTGAACAAATTGTCTCTTTTCTTATTATCAGGGGGGAATTCCAAAAATGGGCACAAACTCAGTGTATAGTTTCTCATCATTATCCTCCTTCCTAGAGTCAATGTTCTTGTTTTTCTTTGCAATATGGAGTTTCTCCTCACCAATAGATTCATCTCCACCAACATTTGATTGTTCCCCTACTTTCTCTTTTCCTTTTCGAGAAATCCTTTTCTTCTCTATCATAGGGATTTCCTTAACATTATATGTCTATTTAAGAACTATGCCCTTTTCGGCAACAGGTGTTGTTCCAATCTCCATACCCCTTTCATATTCATCCACAACTTCTCGTTCAAACAGAAAAACCTAATGTCTTACACATCGCATTTATAGTACTCTGGTCACTCCGATTTTCTTGAAGTATTTTAATGGCTTTTATCAGTTGCCTTGCCTTAACAAAACGATCACATTCATGGACAAAGATTCTTGGAGATTTATTAACTTCAGACGATTCCTTGTCAGAGCCCGTGTCAAAGATATTGATCTTCTCTGGTTCTCCATCTTTTTTCTGCCCTGGTGAACATTCCCGTAATACGATTTGATCTTCTAGAGCCCTTGATTCCTTTCTTTGATTCAAAAGTCGATTTAGGTGCCATTGAAGAGATTTTTGAGTTTTGGAAGAGAAAGATGGGATTTTTAGGGTTTCAGTGAGGAAATCGTGTGTTCGAAGAGTGTGATAATGAGAGAGAAGAAGAAACATGCTTTAAACCATGAAGTGCAATACATCGGTTCTTACAAAACCCTTTTTGGAAACTGTCAATTGACAGTTAATAGAAATTTCGAAAATTATATTTGAAAATTTTGGGATTTTAATTCCCAAACGGTATCAATTAAGACAACTTATTTTAAACAATCATATCATTCAAAATATATGAGAGATACATACCTTTTATAAGTTGAGTTGCGTGACAAAACCAAATGCTTCAAATATGTGCTTGAACAGATAAGTCATCGGATGTAATGTGAGTTTATACTGCACAGCTCAATGAAATGGGTTGATAATGTTTAGTTTGTCTCTAACAAATTCAAAACTTTTCTTTTTCTAGAGGTTTTGTAAAAATGTCAGCTAATTGCTGTTTAGTGTCAATGAATTGAACATTAATATCTTCTTGTAAAACATGATCGCGAATAAAATGATGTTTAATATCGATATGCTTAGCTCTTGAATGCAGAATAGGATTCTTGGTCAGATTAATGGCGCTGGTATTGTCACACTTGATCTCTACAATTAAGTCTTTGATGTTGAAGTCTCTTAATTGTTATTTCATCCAAAGGATTTGAGCACAGCAACTCTCAAGTGAGACGTATTCTGCTTTTGCCGTTGAAAAAGCTACAATTTGTTGCTTCTTTGAATACATTGAAACAAGCATGTGTCCTAGCAATTGACATATTTAAAAAATGCTCTTCTTGTCTATCTTGCAACTAGTATAATCAGCATTTGAATATCCAATGAAAGTAAAATTTGATCTCAAAGGATACTACAACCCAAGTGTAGGATTGGTGCCAACATATTTGATAATTCATTTGACTGCAGTAAGATGAGATTCTTTTGGTTCTGACTGAAATATTGCACACAAATAAACACTGAACAGAATATCTGGTCTTGAAGCAGTTAAATATAAAAGTGAGCCAATCATGCTTTTATACAATTTTTTATCTATTGATTTTCCTTTTTCATTCTTGTCTAGTTTAATAGAATATGACATCGGAGTTTCTGTCTTTTTGCAATTTATCATACCAAACTTTTTAGTAATTTTTTTCCTTACAAAAAAAAAAACTTTTTAGTAATTTTCCTAACATACTTTTCTTGACAAAGAAAGGTACCATTTTTGGTTTGTTTAACCTGTAATCCAAGGAAGAAAAGTTAATTCACCCATCATGCTCATTTCGAATTCACTTTGCATCATTTTAGAATAATTCTTACATAGTTTTTTATCTGTAGAACTAAAAATAATATTATCTACATAGATTTGAACAATTAAAATATCTTTACCTTTTCTTTTGATGAATAGGGTAGTGTCTACATTACCTTTTATGAATTCATTTTGTTCCAGAAAGCTGCTCAGTCTTTCGTATCAAGCACATGGTGCTTGTTTAAGACCATATAATGCTTTCTTGATAGTATATACCTGATCAGGCTTGTGAGAATCTTCAAAACCTGGAGGTTGTTCTACATATACTTTCTCTTTGATGTAGCCATTCAAGAATGCGCTTTTGACGTCCATCTAAAATAGTTTAATATCACAGAAATAAGCATAAGCTAGTAAAATTCTTACTACTTCTAACCTGGCCACCAAAGCGTACGTTTCACTGTAATCTATTCCTTCCTCTTGTGAATATCCTTTGGCCACAAGTCTTGCTTTATTTTTGATAACTTTTCCTTAATCATCCAGTTTATTTTAAAATATCCATTTTGTTCCAATAATTGAGTGATTTTTGGGTCTAGGAACGAGTTCATATGCTTGATTGATCTGAAATTGTAAAAGTTTCTCTTGCATGGCTTCGGTCTAGCTTTCATTTTTCAAGGCATCTTCGACATTCTTTGGTTCGACTTAAAAAATGAGAGCCAGCGTATTTGTGACTTCTTTTGCCTTTACTCTAGTTTTGATTCCTTCATTTAAATTTCCAATGATGAGGTCTTTAGGATGACTAGATTTTTGTTTCAAGTTTTTGTTGAATCTTTCATCGTTTTCATCATTGAAATTTGATGATTCTTCATTGTCTTGTTGGTTTGATAATTCATGAGCTTCATCAGATCTTTGATTCTGATCATTTTCATCTACTGTCAATTCATCAGATGCTTTGTTAGATTCTTCAGATATTGGATTTTCAGTGTCAGAGTCATCTTATTGAGTCTGAATTGAATCTTCAAACTTGACATTTAATGATTCTTCCACTGTTTGAGTATTTTTATTGTATACTCTGTAAGCCTTGCTTGTTGTTGAGTATCCAAGAAAGATTCCTTTATCTAACTTTTCATCAAACTTACAACACGATCATTAGGATTTTTTTATAATAAAACATTTACATCCAAATATTCGAAAGTACGAGACATTAGGAATTTTACATTTGAACAATTCATAAGGGGTCTTTTCAAGAATTTGTCTTGGAAAAATTCTATTTGAAATATAACATGTTGTTGATACAGCTTCAGCTAAAAAATGTGCTGGAGTTTTATTTTTAAATAGAAGAGTTCTAACCATTTCTTGCAAAGTTCTGTTCTTTCTTTCAGCTACTCTATTTTGTTCAAGTGTATAGGGTGAGGAAAAATTATGTTGAATACCATTTTCATCACAAAAATTAAAGAAATTTTGATTTTCAAATTCTCTACCATGATTAGTTTTAATGCTTGAAATAATATAACCTTTTTCATTTTGTAACTTTTTGGCAAATTTTGAGAAATATTCAAATGTTTCACTTTTATAAGCAAAAAAGAATACCCAAATAAATCTTGAATAATCATCTACAATAACTAAACAGTATTTTTTACCTCCAAGACTTAGAGTTTGAGTTGGTCCAAAAGTATCTATATGAAGCAACTGCAAAGCTCGGTTAGTACTGATATAGTTTATTGCTTTAAATGAACTTCTTACCTGTTTACCTTTAGAGCAAGCTGAACATAATTCAGTGTTCTTGAATTTTCATTCTAGCGGTCCTTTGACGAGTTTCTTTGAGGCTATTTTGAAAATTAACTTGACACTTATGTGTCTGAGCTTCCTGTGCCATTGATCAGATTCTTCTTTTATGGAAACGAGACATTGCAAGTCGTTAGACTTCGTGTCTAGTAGGTAAATATTTCCATGTCTTTGACCCGTAAATGATTGCTTGTTGCCTTTACTTATCCCAGAACATTTGTCTTCTTAGAAAGTAATTCTGTAACATATATTATATAATTGACTAATGCTAATTAAATTGAAGTTTAAACCTTCAACTATTGAGGCTTCGTTGATGATGAGATTTTCGATTCTGACAGTTCCTTTGCCAATTATTTTTCCTTTGTTGTTGCCTCTAAAGGATATACTTCCTCCTTTAATTCTTTCTAACTGGATAAATTTCCGAGGATCTCTGGTCATGTGTCTTGAGCAACCACTTTCAAGGTACCACTTGTTCTTTCTTTTCTTTGATAACTGCAAAAGAAATTTAGGATCGTCTCAAGCTTGTTCATGAAGGAACAAAGAGAGTCAATGAGACAAACCTCAACATTCTCCTTGGGTAGTCCGAGTCTTTCACTTAGAAACCAAATGAAACAATTTCTGAGATGCAGAGTAGATTCACTGAGATCATAAATAGGCTTGAATTTCAAAACAATCCCATCTCAGAACCAATGAAAGTGAACAAATTGCTGAGAGCTCTTTCAAAAGAGTGGAACAACATCAAAGTTTCTATTCGAGAAACTCAGAGGATCAAACCACTCACGGTGGACAAACTTATAGGAACTCTTCAATCCTATGAAACAGAAAAGTTCTTAGAAACTGAAGAGCCCAAAGGTAAAAAGTCCATTGCTTTAAAAACTAATATTGATTCTGATGACCCAGATACAGATTCAGATGAAGACGAATATGCAGAGTTGAATTGTTAAGGCTAGTGCTATCACCTAGAGGGGGTGAATAGATGATTTTACTAAATTGAATGATTTAAATGTGCAGAATGAATATAATCGAAGTCAACAACTTGTATGATCAATATCAGATGGAAGTGTATGATAAACTTGAATATAAATTGTCGTTAGATAATCACGTCTGATGACTATGATGATGTTTTAACGAACTCGTTTGACAGATATGTATGCAATATAATATCAATAATAATAAATGAAAGTTTAGAGATAGAGAATACTGCACACTAGATCTTTATAGTGGTTCGGCTTTATCAAGCCTATGTCTACTCTCCACGCTAGCAGCCTTTTGGCTGTGTTTTACTATTAAATCACCAAGAGATTACAAGAGCAATGCTTTTCAGATGATAGATTCCACTATAACGTACACTCTTCACTCAAATAATTTTCTCTCAAAAATATCAACGTGGAATACAGTAATCATAAGTATGTAGGATCGAAGCTCTATTCAAACTTTGAAATTCACGATTCTGGTTATTCTTTTTGTACGACGTTTTGACTCCTTTTATATTCCTTTACTTCAAATCTATCCGTTGGACAGTCTTCAGAGGATTGATCTCCAAATCAATCCGTTGGAGAAACTTCTCAAAAGAAGATGCATAGTCGTTAGAAGAAAAACCATTATCTCCGGGTGATTTGATCGCCCATACAATCAAATCAAGATTTCCATAAGTGTAGTTCTTCGTGTTTAAGAAATGATCTTGTGATTGCCAATTAGAAAATCTTGAAATATCAATTTGATTGTCCTGTATAAACTTGCCAAAAGTAACACTTATTGAATCTGACGAGTAATTTTGAGTCGATAACAAAGTCTTTTCATTGACTAAGTTTGATGACTCAGCATTTACCCACATCAAATAACTTAAGTGTAATTGTGGTCAGTCAGTAAAAGATTATTTTGTCATTCTTCAAAATTAATTAGGGATTTTCCTCAACACTTTCTTCTAAACTTATTTCTATTGTCCAAGACTTCAACCACCCCTTGTCATATGAGCAAAACATCAAACATCCAAAAGAGCAAAGAAAGGTTAGTTTTATTTGCACAATGTTCATTTTATTTCCCCAAGATTTTCCTCAAATCGTGAATTTTTCTACTTCGATTTCTAGTATAACTTATAAGAATTTGCTCAAATTGAATATTGGGTTGATGTATACATTATACATAATTCATATTCCTCTGTCATTAGTCTAGATATTTTGATTTTATAACTACATCTATAAGTAGGAAAAGTCTAAATCCTAGACTGATAAGATCCAGCATATTTAATATTTTGTACTTTTAATGGCTAAAGCTTTCATTTAATTTGGAATTTTATTCATCTTCATTGTATTATTTGTTGTCCGGCAGTCACCGTGCAAGACAATATTCAAGATGACCCAAGTTGCCTAAATATTCTGTTGATGAGGAAAATGAGAATAGAGAAGAGCTTCTTTTGAATTTGCATGATGATAATGGATTTTTTTAGAAATTTTGGTTTATTTAACTCTATATTGTTAATGGTTTTTTTTTTTTGTAAAATATCTATCAAAAAACTGCAATGATGACCAGAAAAATAAATAAAAATGGGACTGTTAGATTCAACAGAGAAAATGAAATTAAGTAGTTAAAATGTATGGACTATAATGTACTGACATACATCAAAAGTTTGATTAAACCTTATGCGTTCATTAAAACTAGTGGATGATTCCTTTTCACTATTGGCTGTGCTTGGCTTATAGTTACACAATAACTAGTTGGCTATTTGCCAAATCAACTATTTCTTTCGAGAAGAGGGTCATCGGTTTTGTCCCAAATGGGGAAAAAGAACAAATCAAACGACAACAAGATAAAAAAGGCAAGAAATAAGTTTAAATCAAAAGTGGGCACCACATTCCACCTTAGTCATTATTGCACTAGTATAATTATAATTGAAATTTTTTAAAATTCCAACAGGTAATAAATTCAAGGTGATGAGGATATCTGTAGCAAAATTTGAAGTGGAAAAAGTCTGAGCCGTATGGAAAGTCGATGATTATCAATATCCGATTTTAGTGGTGGAGGCCCATCACCGTTTGATAAGAATCATAGGCTTCTGGCCCCATTTTACGCTGGTGTGGGACTCATTCAAGTCGCCTTTTGTTTCTTTCAGCCATCCTAGCATTACCCTTGGTTCGATGGAATTGACTAAGTGACCAAGAGGCATAGGTTGTGGCCTTTGCCTTGCCCCAAAAGACGACTTTGAATAGAATTTCAAGCAAATCGATTCAAATCGAGCAACAAACTTTAACTTTATTAAAAAATTCAACTCAAAAGTTTAAATTATTAATTAGTGGAGATCTGTTGTTAAGCAATATGAGATAATATTCAATACCTTCTCTAGCTAGCGTGCAAGTCGAATTAGGAAGTAGCACGTGGAAATTTGACTGATAGGAAGTGGACGAACATATGTGAAAGAGATAGCATTGTCTTTGATACCATGTTAGAAAGTTCAACCTAAAAGCCTAAACTAATAAGTGGAGAGAAATCTGTTGTTAAGCGACATGAGACAATATTTCAATAACTTTTACGCTAGAAGGTTTCAACTTCAAAGTCGCACGAAAATCAAAATTGATTGGCCTATCTAACCATCCATAACAATTACGTGACTACTCTATATAATCTCTCCTCGAGTTCGGAATTTTGAAAATGAATCCTCTTGCTTCATAGGAAGTTACCCTTTGCTTCGATAAACATGTCGCCATCACATTTTCGACAATCCCAAGTCTTGGCAGGCGCTAATTCCATAGTCGCCACCAGCGTCATCATTATCACGCTTGATTTTGTGCATGTCCTGAAATTTTAGATACAAGTTTGGTCTTCTCTTCTTTGTCTCTCTTGGCCAATAAACTAAATGTTAGGATTAGACGCACAAGCACAGTGAAATACAGAGTAAAATGTGAGAAAGATAAATCGAGATATAAGATTTATCCTAATTCACTCTTAAACTAGGGCTATATATAGTAGATCATTACATTATAATTAGCACCTTCCATCTCTCTGTTACAACTCTCAATTACGAGATAAAATAGATTATATATAAGCAAAAGCTATTTATGGACCCAAACTCAAACTATCAATACAATATGGACTCATTATAAAAGCCTTTAGGCAGCTAGGAGGCATTGCTCTTGCGATCCCCACCGGGGCGGCCTCCCCGGACCCTCGCCCACTCACCGAAGAGCGAGATCCCATGTCTTCCTACAAATGGGGAGTATGAACCACACCATAATACTAAAGTCCCAGTCCTTGCATTCTCTTCTTAAAAATGGAACAAGTCAGCTGAGATTGATACTTCGGCTGTCGGTTTTCAAGCCAAGTTGCCTTATTTGCAGGGTGGAATTAAACAATACATAAGCCAAAAGAACAGCTTCATCAGTCCTGCTCCTGACGTCTGTGCTTAGCGGAGATTTGGGCTTCCTTTTGAATCGTCCTCCTTAAGTCTTGTAATTAATGCGTGCCTCAACATGGGAAATGTCCCATGTCAACAACAATTTTCGTTCATCCTGACGTACGTGCTTACAAGAGGATTTGGACCATTAGAAGAATATCGGCAGAAAGCAGTATGTGGACGACAGACAGATTCTTTCCGTGTCTGGTGCAAGACAGAGTCGGAAGACTCCATCCAATTTGGATTTCTTTATCTGGCTCTACTTTGATTGGTTCCAAATGGAGAAAATTTCTCCCTGGGTATTAAGGTGGCCAACCTGTAGACCAGTTTTGCGCCCATAGATTTTCCACCGTTTGACGTAACATTTTTTCGTGTTTTTGCACGGCCAACGTAACGTGTTGTTTACACAGCGGTCCTGATTATACCTCACATCACATTCATTTTAAGGAGCACGACATGTAACGTTGGATTCAGATACATATACGTGGCATGCACTCACAACAATGTAAATGATAAAATTATCCAAAAATTAATAAATCTATTCAATTTTGGTTAATTTAGTCTTAAATCTTTTAATTATGTTGATTGAGTTTTAAAATTTTTAATATTTTATCAATGTAATCCATCAGGCTAATTTTGGCTGGAAATTAATAACGTGAACGCCGACCATTTTACATAGCACGGCAGGTGTTGATGTGAAAACTTTTTAAATATTTTTGAATTTTTTTTTTTTTTTTTTTTTTTTTCTTTTTTTAAAGCGTTAAGGCAAGTGGCTGTTGGCCACCGATTGAGGCCCGTCAGCCCTCGCTAGCCAATGGGCGAGGGCTTGCAAACCCTTGTCGGCCGTGGGCAAGGGTCACGAAGCCCTCGCCAGAAGCTGGTGAGGGTCCCGGCCCTTGCCGAGTGGCCGATGAGGGTCATGACCCTCGTCCTCGGCTGGCGAGGGTCGCGAGCCCTTCCCTAGCCATGGCAAGGGCTCACGACCCTGGCTCAGAGCTAGATGATGGCCGCGACCCTCGCCTAGTGTGCTGGCGGGGGTTGCTGGGTCTAGATCGATGGCCGGTAATCCCTATCGGCCTTAACATTAAAAGATAATAAAAGAAAAGAAAAGAATTCAAAAAATTATACAATTATAAAAAAATTTCCACATCAGCGTTGGTTATGCCATGTAGAACCGCTAGCGTCTGTGTCATCAATTTCCGGTGAAAATTAGCCAGGTGAACTATATTAGCAAAATGTAAAAATGTTTAATACTCAATTGGCATAATTAAAAAGTTTGAGATTGAATTGGCAAAAGTATAATAGGTTTAGGACTTTTTGGATAATTTTTCCCAATGTAAATTGCTGATGTGGGGGGTCTGTCATCGCTGACTGTCCTACGTGACACATTGCCATTAAGATTTCCAACGACAATTAGCCAAAAAGACTACATTGAAATTTTGCGCAAAAGTTTAAGACTAAATTGGCAAAAATGAAAATTTAAAAACTGGATTAACATCCCTACAATAAGTTTAGGAATGATTGGACAATTTTCCCTATAAAAGCCTTTAGAATTATTGCCAGTAAAGATATGAGATGTGTACAAGAAGGGCGCAAGTTGGGAAAAATACAAAAGTATGCTATCAAAGCCCTGAAATAATTTCATATTGATTCTGTTAGATATACTCATCAGAAAGGGGTATGCAATCTTCTTTTAGATGAGCAATTTATTGATTATCCATGAGGAAGTAGGAAGGCCAATAATGTTGTAAGACCATTCAATAAAATCAGTGTGCTCCATCATCAAAGAGTCATGTTGAAAAGTGGCCTTGGGTCACTTATTAATCATACTTAATCAGAAAATAACGTGATTCCCAATACATGAATTACGCAATAGGGAAGTAGGGACAAGTGCCCTTGGGCTCCCTTTGAGAGAGCAGATGTGCGTGTATTCGATAATTACCCGATGTGTACGGGACAGAAGGACTATCACTTAGGTCAATATCTTACAAGGAACATTTCAAAAAAGCAGATGATTCATCGAATTTGTATGCATATTGCAAGGGGACCCTATATGGATGAATGTTCTGCCACTTGCTACCGTTTCCATGAATAGCAAATTAACCAAGAAATGGAACGGTAATCCATTTGGAATTACTATATGTTTTTCCCTAATTTTCTCAGTTAGATTGTTAAACATGGTCGAGATGCATAAACACTAATATTACGAGGAGATGATGCCTATATAGTTTATTCCATTGTCTGTAGATAAAATCAGTTATTTCAAAACTAAAATCCAACATGATCTATTATCTTGAAAACACTATTTTTGTGTGTTTTTTCCTACTCAAAAAAGTAATTTTATTTATCTCTAATTTTAGATTATTGGAGAGAAGCTTTATCACAAAGAGCCCCAAATCGCTTCTATGTAAGAATAACATGCAATTTTTTTTTTCTTTTTCACAATGAAAACGATCTTGATTCCTTGAAGTTATCTTCAAGATTACCAAGAAGAAAAGCTGTCTTAGGGATGCCATTTTTTTAAATCAAGGTTTGTCATGTAAGTGATAGATTGTGTAATTATATGAATCCACCTATCAAATTAACAAAGTATGTAATTGCCATTCTCGGCTAGCGCTGCCATGGCAGTGATTTCTCTGTCCGAGCCGTTGTCTCTAGTGGCTCGTCCCTACGCGATGACCTCCACCCCCATCATGCACAACATGTCCCCTCTCTCTCTCCCCTCCTCACGCATGGCCCCCTCACTCCAAGGTCGTCGCAATCACACCTCATGTTAGAGTTATCGACGGTCTTGTGCTCCATCACAGACAAGGTTGAAGTCAAGTCAATCTCAATCTGGACGCAAAGCTCAAGCTCTGGCCATGGCGAGCTTTGAATGGAGCTCGCCATGGCTACAAGCTCGCGACTCTGTGCTAAGCTTAGAACAAAGCTCGCGTGGCTGAGCTCTGCACAAAGCTCGAGCTCTTGACTAGAGGCCATCATGGTCACGAGCTCTATTCAGAGCTCATGCTTACGTGCACAAGGGAATGGGTGATGGGCGGTGGTGGCCAGCCTAGTGCCGGTCGACGCTATGACAATGCACGGGACTTCAGTTAGTGGTGGGTGGCAGAGGACAAAACTGCAAATTAAGTCTTCGATCACGCAACCAACCATCACGATGGTATTATAAGTTACAAAATACATCTAACCATGATGATTAGGGGATATCCCAAATTTCAAAACACACACGTACATCCACCTGTGTAGGGTTATGTATTTATAGGTATCCATCTATCTCCATATGAGTATTTTTTTTTTATCTCAGACAAGTTATCTATTTTCACATGGGTTAGTTCGAGGGTTTTCTCTTATTTTGTTTCCTAACCAAAGCTACTTTGTCGAAACTTATGTCACGAGAAGGAAGGAATATTCCATCTCAATAACAATAGAAAAGATAGATGACGTGCTCTGTATCGGTGGTTGACTTATTATTGTGATAGCTATGTCCCCCTCGATTACAGGAAACCGGAGGCTAGCCGGTAATCTTATTATATGACGTAGACTTATTCTATACCTATATACAAAGTCAACCACAAACTTATATTATATGGCGGAATATGATGGCTTACTTACCTAAAAAACCTTTTAACTTTAGGTTCAATCTCAAATTTGCCTCAAACTTTTTATTGTCTAAAAAAATTCACAAACTTTCACTATAGTTTCAAATCTACTCCAACGTCCAAAAATCACCACTAATTTCTTCAAAATTATCAACATCTGGGTGATTTAGATAATTTTGAAAAAATCAGTGATGATTTTTTTTTACGCAGAGCAGATTTGAGATTAAAGTGAAAGTTGGTGTTTTTCTTGAATAGACAAAAAAGTTCGGGGTAGATTGACAATGAACAATATATGGTTGATTGGGTCTAATAAAATGAATTCACAGCGCAATCTCTCATTTCCCTTTTCGAGATATAGATATAAAAGAACGAGGAAAATATTCATTGTGGATACTTGATAGGTGCACACTTTCAAATTATTTTGTTGACCAGTAGATTTGTCTTTTCTTTTGTTGGTTTATCTTACTCTAACTCTCAATTTACTCTCAGATTTTTGCTCTGTCTTTTTTAGAGTTGAAATTCACATCTGAAACTAAAAGTTCCCACCTCTAGCCTCACTGAGAAGATAGGGAATCGAACTCCTCACCTTCTCCTTCCCAAGTAGGAAGGGTGGCCATTGACTGGTAGATTTTTCAGTTAGCTGGTTTCATCTCAGAATCTAGTCACGAGGCTCTGGAGCAGTTTAAATATAATGACAATGCAATTTTCTCTGATTTTCTCACCGCTAATGGCCTTTGTTGACCCACTTAAATAACAATATTACCATTGGCATAGGAGAAAATTAAATGTATTGAAATAAATAATTGATAGTATAATCTAATCTACATCATACTCTTTTTTTTTGTTGCTAAAACTAATCTATGTCATATTGATAGACAATGAGAAGTGAGTTTCTATTTTTTAGATAGTAGCTTTCAAGTTTTTCCTAAATTATTTTGATACAGCAATTATTTTGAAAGGTCGACTAGGTTTACCTATCTCAGCTATATTTCCTTTTTTATTTTTTCAAACAAAAAAATGTAGACATGGTAACCATCATTAAGCCTTCCTCTTGATTTTTCTTATATAATGCAGAAAATCTCAATTTTGATGATCAAGTACAACAAACCTTTTAATTTAGTTTGCATACCATGTGCAATTTTAGAGGAACCGATTCTAATTAATATACATAGGAAATAAATACTTGTTGTCTAAAGCGATCTCTCTTTCATTCATTTTTCACCAATTTATCCTAAATCACTAATTCTTCAAATTATAAAATCATGGTAGGGACAAACAAGTAAAGCGATGGAGTTCACATGAGAGTGGACAGATTCTTAATCTTTTACATAACTAATGACTTGCTCCATAACTTCCACTTCCCTCTAAATTTTCCAACTCTCCAATTTGAACTCTTATATTATTAGTAATAAGCTCATTTTTCAAGAATTGAATGAAAGATGAACTTTTCTTGCTGAAATGCAAAAGAAAAAAAAAAGTGTCAGCAGATAATAATTGAGATCTCACAAGTCAGATGAACGTTGCATTTGATTGGTTGTATTGTTTCTATCAACGAAATAGGGTGGTTGTCTTTTGGTGAGTCGAAGATGGAACAATTATTGCCTTCTCACCTTTGTTAAAATTAACTTCTTATGAACGTGCAAAGTCCAAACTTCGCAAGTGGAAGGGGCGGCTGTCTACCCGTCTCACGTGCATGTGTCTAGTTATTATCAACCTTTCAGTGGCTCCATTTTGGAGAACTTCATGATGTCGCGAGTGATCTTAAGCGCTTTCTTGCAACTACAGCTTAATTGTTCTTGATCTGGCAAAAGAAGAAGATATTTTATATATGTGTGTGTGTGATTGTGCTCTAATTGGACCCTAGTGAAGCTACAATATCTCTCTAGTACATTACTCTCACTTGTGCTTATAATGGAAAGACTCTTTGGATTTACATATGAGGAAAAACATTGTTAATACACTCAGAATTTCTCTCTAAAAGATTTTAAATACAAGCAATAAACAAACTGTTTGCACTAAAAAATATCAACTTTTGTTTATTATCGACGTATAGTAGATTTAATTGATGAGAGTAATGTTTGTTATTTATGAAGATAATTATCGACAACTTGGTGAATTGACAGGAAAAAAAAGTGGAGTTGACAATCTCGAATGCAACCGTTAAAGAAGTAACCGACAACGTAGTTGCAAAATAGTGAAATCGAAAAAATTATCAAGGTAGTGAAGTCAATGTAACTGTCGATGTAACCGTTTATAATCTCTATTTGTAACCACCCTCTGTAAATCTCCCATTGTAACATCCGTTGATAACCATCGATTGTAGGTTTTAAATAGCCACATCATACTCTTCGGAGCCTCCCTTCCCCTGAGCGCACAAACAAAAAACATTTTTTTAATTTCTGCATAGTAGTTATAATTTTTAGACTCACGTCGTTGATCAAATTCCGGAGTGTTTCTTCGCTATAATTTCCCAATTTGCGTCGTTAATTAAATTTTGGCATGTATCTTTGCTGTATCCTGGTTGCCTTGTCATCAATTAAATTCTGGCATTGCATCTTTACGTTTTTAGTCTTTATGGTTGATTAAATTCCAGCATAGTTTGTGTATATTTTGCTCCGTCTAAATTGATTACGTTATCGAGCTTTGTCATCGATTAAATTCCAGCACGGTTTATGTACATTTACTTCCATTCGAAGCAAAGTTATCGGTTCTCTTCTCTACCTGTGATATTTCCTTTTGGAGTCTCCACATAACCAGCCTTCTCTAATAAAAAACAAATAACGAATTTTGGCAAAAGATATTTTGTTGTTAAATCCAATTTGAGCGAAACATCTCTTTGTCACGCCTGGTGAGACCAGTGTAGTTGATTTGAGGAAGTAGTATGTCGAGAACAAATCATCCAAAGCCTGATCATGATGCAGGCAACAACCTTGATGATATGGCAACCCAGTCCAAGGCCTCAACTGCTCCAGCAATAGAGCCGAGCCAAGGGGGCAACGTCGAAATCCCGCGGCACTTTATGGAGGAGAAAACGAGGGAGCTAGCACCAAACCTTACTTTGGTGGCTACCATGAAAAGTTTGTTCGAGGAACAATACAATAAGATGACGAATCACATAGCAAGACATATTTTGATGTAATTAAGTCGATGGTCATCAATGTGATCAACAATGTCATCCTAGGCCTGGGACATTTAATCAGTTCATATCGATCCAACTGAATATGGCTATTTACGGGTATGTTCCTTCAACTTTTAATTAATTGAACGGCGGAAATAATTTAGGCCAATTGATCCCACCACTAGTGAAAATTTTACAAAGGTATGAAAGTCCTATCTAACTATGAGCTCAGGATGCAAGAAGGTCAAGTTTATTGACCTATCTACCTTGAACCTAGGGGGTAGGAAGGGTGTTGACTTATAAATCCTGATCAATTGGCTGAACTTGTATTACAACAATTAGGTGCCGATAGAGGAACGTTCATGTCAGTATATAAGAAGCCACATCATGATTCGGTTGACACTATACCTTACCCAAGAAAATTCAAAACTCTTGACTTCATTGTTTTCGCTGGCGAATAAGACTAGTCAACCATCGAACACATCGGTCGATTAATGGCCTTATGCGGAGAAGCGGGAAAAAATGAATTCCTGAGACTTAGGTTGTTCTCTTTGTCTTTTTATTTGGTACACGAATTTATCTCCTAATTCAATCCTTACTTGGGCTGATGTGGAAAGACAATTCTATTCTCAATTTTATAGAATAATGCCTGAAGTATCAATTGCTGATTTGGCTAGAATTCATCGATGCGATAATGAATCAATCCTTCAGTTTGTTGCTAGATTCAAGAGGGCTAGGAATACATGCCTTACTTCACTCTCAGACAAAGAATTCACAAATTTGGGTTTCAGTAGATTGAAATTTAATCCTAGAGAAAAATTCGAAGCCAAAATTTGCCGATTTATTTTAATTGGCAACGAGAATGTCTAAGTATGAGAAATTACCTAAGGACAAAGATAAATGGCCACATGAAGGCTTTACACAAAACGTGCCTTCGTGGAAGAATAACAGTCATATGATGAATCTGACCAAAATATAATTCGGCAAGAAAAAACCAAATTTGCCTATGACAAGGGAACACACGATGACCCTTCATTATCTAATTTAAAATAATTGAATGAATGATGAATTATTCAATTCTTTTAAATGGGGTATTTGTTTGCGCCAAAAAATGACTAATTTTTGGATATTGTCGATGTGTAATAGACTTAGTCGATGATAACAAAATTTGGTCATATATGAACATAGTTATCGACAACTTGAACAATCAACAACCAAAAGGAATTGATAAAAGGTGGAGTTGACAATTTCGAATGCAATCGTCAGCATAGTGAAATGAAGCAACCATAGAAATAGTGCATTGAAAAAACTTTATAGGTAGTAAAGTCAATATAACCATTGATGTAACCTTTCAGCAACTATTTGTATCCTCCCCTTGTAACCTCTATTGATAATCCTCAATTCTAGGTTTTAAATAGCAACATTGTACTCTTCGGAGCCTCCTCCTCCCCATGCGCGCACGCACACACAAATAAACATACATGTTATCTTTCAATTCTTGCACAGTAGTTATAGTTTTCAAACTCGTGTCGTCGATCAAATTCCAGCGTTGCATATTTATGTTCTCAAGCTTTGTCGTTGATTAAATTCCGGCATAGTTTGTATTCGTTTGGTTCCGTCTAAAGTGATTATGGTCAAAATCTTTGTTGTCGATTAAATTTCGGCACGATTTATGTATGTTTACTTCTGTTTGAAGTGAAGTTAATGGTTCTCTTGTTTATCTGTGATATTTTTTGTCTGGAGTCGCTACAGAACCTTCCTCCTCTTATAAAAATTGAAGAATGACTCTCGGTGAAAAATATTTCATCGTCAAATCCAATTCCAGAGGGCATATTCTTTTTCACGGATTGACAAAAGGCAAATATACGAAAATAAAAATCTTAACAAACCCTAAAAGTGATGTGAATTCAAGCGAATGGTAGCATTTTAACCAAAGTACAAATATCTTGCACATGAAATAACCCGAATTTCACACGTTACCACAAATTGTCAAGCTCTATCTAACTTGTGTGTGTGTGTGTCTCTCTCTCTCGTGCTAGAGAAGGTGGAGGAGAGACTAGGCTCATAACACAAGTGCGATCCTCCTACATCAATAATTGGATCATTTATTCGGATTTATGCTCATAACACAAGTTTTTTTTCCTCCTTACAAAAAAATATGGAAATAAAATAGGATGTTGTATAAGATGACGAAACCTAACTCTCTTATCTTAACTTGGATTATGTAGATGCTACCATATTTTCCTCATTATCATTTCGTATTGAACAAGATATATGAGTATCTTGTAAGATCCAACTACTTTGAAATGTGGTAGATCCCCGTAGAATAATCATATATTATAGCAAAATGACCTTAATTTAAGGTAGTTTGAAGGAAGTTATCTTTTTCGAATGACTTTCCTTAGCAAGATAGAATCTTGGCTGGTTAAATTCTTTGAGTACCATAATCTTGTGTGCACAGTCATAGGCACTGAACAAAATATGAACACGATTGCCATCTACACAAGACTAGCTAGAAAGAAAACTCTATTTCACACGTAAAAAAGGAAAGTTCGAAGCTCTTGATTAATTGAAAAGTCATATCTTACAACTACGATGGAGTGTCACATCTAGGCAGTCGATTGCATGCGTCAGAGGTCACGTGCGCCGACGACAAACGACAATTTAGGGTTTTGAAATTGAATCATTCGTCTCTTCTTTACTCAACCGTCCTCTGTGCCTGTACGTGTCCCGGCCGCCATCGAGCAACCTCCAGTCCAGTCACGTTTCTGAAGGCAGAGGAACAGACTCATTCTCACTTTTTTCTTTACGGATTCAAACCTCTCAAACTTAAGGATAACCAGACCTAACCCAAATAAAATGCCCTTGGACTTTACTGATAAATTACTCTAAAGTCTAAAAATCCTAAACGGTGCGCGCGTGCACTCTCTCTTGATCTTTCGATACCGTCTCCCTACCCTCTGTCTATGTCACCACTGCATTAGCTAGACCCCGGGTTGCATTGCCTTGCCGTTGCTGTCGTTGCACCCTTGTCGCGAAGGCCAAGGAACTCGCAACCACAACCATCATGTGAACGACTGCTCCAGCATCAGGTGAGCCCAGAATTGGTGAGGTCTGAGGCTTGGGACCTCGGATCTTAAGTCATGACCTCTCGTGATGGACACTCGATCATAATTGTAATAAGACAGCAAAGGGATTGTGCTGTTTACAAATGCAAGTCATTCAAGAAGTACTTCTTAGTCCAATCTTTGAAGATTGTTTGACATGTGCATACATGAATAAATATTTAAACAAACATACTTATCAAAGATCCATTCACTCGTATAATAATATCTTTACACGGAGAACGTATGCAATGTGACTATACAAATATCTCACACATGCAATCCTAGAGATAAGGATAAATCGGTATTACAGTCATTGTCTCGCGTCCATATTGATGTCAAAACTATCATTAAAATGGCACAACTTTTAGAGCAACCATTTAAGTAACTCAAATAACTTAGTTTACTTGGAATTTGATGTAGCTCGTCAGAACTTTAACAGACACTTTTAAAAATTACCTTTATAAAGATTGCTCATAAAGTTTAGACACTAAATTGATCATTTATAATTTTTTGGTTAAACTTTTTAGTATTAGAAATTTGAAAGAACAACATTGTGACCCAAAAGAAAAAAATCACACACCAAACATTTTGGCTTTGCTAGCTATTTCTTTTTAGGAAAGAAACTGTAAAAAATCTCACTTATATTTACTGTGACACATTTACGTTGAATTTTTTTTGTGATATCAAAACCTTAAATTATGCCTATTGTGATATATTTACCCTAAACTTTTTTTGTGGCATAAAAAACTCCAAACTCATACTTATGTGATACATTTATCCTTTATTAAGGTTTTGTTAAATGATTTTGTAGCCAAAACAACAGTCGTTTTTATTTCACTTAAGTTCACGTAGGCGGATTTTTGATAGTTTTCATTGACAGAACTTTAATGGAGGGTAAATGTGTCACATATGTATAATTTTGTGAAAAGTTTAGGTAAATGTGTCGTAATGATCATAGTTTAGAATTTTTGGTGACTTTTTGTCTTTCTTTTTTTGTAAGAAACAACCAGCAATTGCAATTAACCCGTCCCATCGAGTATAAAAATAAAATAATAATAATAATAGAATACGGATTTTTATAACTGTTTGAACAGTACTGGATGAAAATAATATTTATTTTATAAAATAAAAAAAATCCTTAAAAAGTGGAGGCCCAGATAACCATTATATTTGACCAAAAAAAAGAAAACCACTATATAAACCAGCACTCTCGTGCTAATTTCTAAGCTCTCCTACCGAAAGAAGCTCAGATCTCTCTAAGCCCAGAGCTCTCCTGAAAAATCAATGGAAGCCTACCCGTTCGACTCTCCTGCTCATTCCTCAAACTCACTCACCGAGAATAATGTACAACACAAACGAAGAGCCTCCTCTTCCCACATCAGCTCCCTCTACTCACTTCGCAAGAAGATGAACGACATGACCTCGAAGCGGCCTTGCAAGAAGATGCACATCGCGCCGATGCCACCGGTCCCGAAGCGGGTGTACACGGTGGACCCTGCCGACTTCAAGGCTGTCGTCCAGGAGCTGACTGGCGCGCCCACAATGGCCGCGGCACCGGCACCGGCACCTCCCAGCATACTTCCTGGCGCCAACTGCCGTCCTGCCGCAGCGGCGACCCCTCCAAATGATGAAGATGATCAAATGAGCAGGCCTTTTCCTGCTGTGAATCCAGGTTTGATGTCGAAGCATGGATGGAATATGCAAGTGAAGATTCTCACGAAGTATCAACAGATCAGAGCTCTGGGACAGCTAATAGCGATCCGTTTGGGTTTAGTGCTGTGGCTTCTAGTCATGGTTGGTGTTCGGTTGATTACCACGTTCTGAGTCCTGGGACTATGGCGAGTTTCGAGCCAATAAACTCAGTCCTCTATAATTAGTTTTTTTCCCCTTTTTTTCCTCCTTTTGCATCCGGGTTGCTGCAGTACTTAATAGGGAAAAAAAAATTTGCAGGGTCATTCTCTGCAGTTATTTTGTTTTTTTTGTCTTTCTTGAAGGTTGAGATATGGTTAATGGAATCTTAAATAAATCTCTCTTCTGTGGAAAAGAATAAAATGATCTTTCTTCTTTTAATTGCAATCGCCCTTTGATGAGTCCAAAAGAAGATGTATTAGAAGCTTCGGAGGCTTGAAGGAGGAGGCAAAATGTCCAGTCGCCCCTCTCTCTTAAGAAGTTATTAGTGCATTTGTTCGATACATGTGAACAGTTAGATTTCGTGGGATTCACGTCAGACTCACGTCATAGAATGGTTTAGATTTCCCTCTCCCTCTTAGATGACTATGAGTTGTCCACATCATCTTCAGCTATGCAAATCTGGTCGAGACGTCGTCGGTCATTGACGTGCGATAGTCACTTGTGCAACGCTGGCCATCGACTATGACTCTATCTCTCTCTCTCTCTCTCTCTCTCTCTCTCTCTCTCTCTCTCTCTCTCTCTCTCTCTCTCTCTCTCAAATGGTTCTTGAGTATTGTAATCTGTAAACAAAGAGCTTAAGAGTAATAGAGGTGATTGTGTTTCAGTAGAGATATCCGCTAGCTTCAAATACAAGTAGCACCTGCTACTATCTGTAACTTCCTAAAGTGGATTCAACTTGATTCTCAGTTATTAGTGCATAAGAGTGGATGTAGGCTTGGTTATAAGTCAAAAATTTATATAATTGCCTGCAAAGTCTCCTATCTCTTTAAATCATTCTTCTACGTATTTGATAGAAGCATAAATTACCAATTTAACCGTTTCTGCTTCTATTGAAGTAGCCTTGCAACCGTTCCACAGAAAGTTACAAATTTTATTTAAAAATAACCTATTCTCCACCTTTAAATTGTGGTGTGAGCCCTAAAGCTTTCTCTTGCACCCTCAAAGAGTTAACTTCCTCTTCAGCACGAGGCTCGTCTTTTCTCTGCCACATGAAAGATAATCAGATTCATGTAGTCCATCTTTGGCATAAGGGCACCAAAGATCTCAGAAGTTATGGGGCTAGTTCTCCCCTCTAACTTCCGACAACTAGAGGTACTTGACTCTCAGGCAACTGGTTTTGGCTCACCCTCTTCCTCCCTTAGAGGATCCAAAATTGGCGATTGCGATGTGAGGTAGATGGGTCACGTGCGTTCCTAGTTCTCCTAGCCCTAGCAATGGATTCTTGTGAGTTTCTCACTTGACGCTTATGTTACGTTTGATAATCGGGATAAATTCAGAATATGATAAATTTTATCTTATCTCGTGTTTGATGCTTGTTGAAGACAGGATAAAGTCGAATATAAGAGAAGGATATAGCTCGGATAAAATTATCCTATGGAGAAGGTGGAATAAAGGTGGATAGGATTTTTAATATCTATAATATAAAAAGTTATTTTTCTCGAATAACAAACTTGTTAAATTAACAAAGTCAAAGTAACAACAAAATAACAATAATTTCATTGTTATTTATTCTTATTTTTATTTATATATTCAAATTTCTTTCTATCTTATGATATAAATTTCATATATATATAAATAAATACATTTAGTATTTATATTTATTACATATTTTAGGTATATTAGTAGAGTTTACTGTTTAGTAAAATTTTATTGGAGAATGATGATGGAAGGGGAAAACAGAAATAAAAAAAAGAAAAGAAATAAAAAGAGAGGGAAAAATAATAAAAAATAAGCAAATAAAGATAGAAGTATGTGAGAGTGTTGTGAGAGATTTTTATTATCTCCGTTTGTGCAATTTTTATGTTTATTTACATTAATATAACGTTTATAGTAAATAATGGATATGGTAAGATGTGAAAATCTCTGGCTTTATTGTTGCGATTCATCAAACAGTAGATATGATATAACAAATTCATTGAATTTCATATTCTATACTATCCAATTTTATCACGACTAGAAATTCAAATGACCAAATGCAACCTTAGATATTAAAGGGACATGGCTTTTCCTATGTTTACATAGACGGGCCAACTTTTTAACACGCTACCTTCCTCGTGTGGATTCCAAGTACAACAAGCTCGTAGCTCCATGTGCCCTGCACATCACAAGCCAGAAAGTCCCCTAGGGAGGGGGAGGAGGAGCACGAGCCTAACAATGACGAACGATAGTAATAGAGTAACGGCTAACGCGTGCGAAAATTTGATAGCTCAGATGGTTGTATCTGGGCTTTTTTGTACTTACTTTGTTTCTGGGCCTTTGGCTCATGAACCAGCCTGCCTCATTTCATTGGCCTTTCTAGCGGGCCAGGTCAATGGGCTCGCTTTTGACTGTTGTTGGGCTTTCCGCAGGATTGGTGTTATCACCGTTAAATGGTGGATATATGAGACAGATAAATAAGGGGAAAAGTGTTAAAAAAGTCCCAAACCTTTGATATTAGTGTTAATTTAGTCTTAAACTTTTTTTTAGTGTTAATTTAGTCCTAAACCTTTTGTATTGATGTAAATTTAAATTTATTTTTAAACAGATTTTTTTTGGTGCCATTTAGCGTTTTGGCGGTTTTTAATAATGTTTTATTTATTTTTATTTATTTTTTTTTTTGTTAAGGGATGGCGTGGTTAGGGGTAGAGGCAGGGGCCAGGAAACCCGGGCCGGTGGGTTCGGTTCGATTCTGTGTTCTATGGACAGAGGGTCCGTTCCCGATTCCCCATTTTAGGAACTGGCTATTCCGGTTCCTATAGGAATCGGAACCTGGAACCGGAAATCGGAACTTGAAACCGAAAAAACCCTAATTCAATAATTCCCAAATGCTCCCTTCTCCTCTTGGATCACACCTTTGAAATTCCAGAGCCATACACGCACACGCCCAAACCCATCCACAGACTCACTCACTCTCACAAACACAATATTTTCGCAATTTATTTCCACGCCGTTCGCCGGCCTCCGTCTCGCGGCTGCGGACCCTTGCATTTCCCGGCGAATTCCTCCGGTAATCGCCCCGGATTGCGCTTTTTGTTTCTCTAATTTCTTCTCGCTGTTCAATTTTTCCTTCCGCGATGTCGAGCGCTGAGCTCGATTTTAGCTCGGATGCTGGTCGTCGTTCGTTTTCGGTTCGGTTTAGTCAGTCAATTCTAGTCTTTTGCCTCGTGTTTGGTGGCGAAACGGGTCGACCAGCGCATGTCTGGAAGCGCTAGTCAGTGCTCCAAGCTTCGCGCGTGTGGTTAATCATGGTGGTCCTTGGAAGGTGCTGAATTGGGGGAAATGTAGCTGTTGTGATCGAGATGCTCTTATTGGGTGTTTGTTGTCGTGGCTGATCCTGGAGTTGGGTTTTTTTCTTTAGAATTTTTCTTGCGCCGTGCAAACTTCTTTGCCTTTTTAAAGATTTGTATGAAGCTCTTCTATTCCTGGGGATGGATTAGAACCGTGTGTATGTGATGAAAAAAGTATAATTTTGTTCAGTGAAAAAAACGTTTTGAAAAATATTGAAACTCCATTAAACTTTTCCGGGTTCTGCCATGCCCTGAGAGAATCCAAAGTATTTCCATGCACTCGCATGATTTAAATTGTCAATCTCAGTTCCAATTTTTGGTGCTAGGTACTTACTATTGTAGTTACTGATATTTGGTGTGGACATTTTGGAAATGTCAAAGCAATTCTGTTTTTGGTCTTCAGAGTGGATTTGAAGAGAGCAAGCTGAGTTGGGGGTAATCATGGTGGTCCTTGGTGCCATGGTGTGGGGGGAAAAGCAGCTGCTGTGATTAAATTGGGGGAAAAGCAGCTGATATTTGAGATGCATGTTCCAATAGCAAAATTAGTCTTTATGAATCAGGGAAGGGAGCAACAACCATCCCTTGCCACCTCCTCCATTTTCTCTATTAACAAACAAACTTTTCCCTTGCATTTACGAGCTATATCCTGAAATGTATGAACTCCTGCAAATATTGAGGTTAGATAGAGTAAAACACAGTTTCTGGTGACAATTGTGTGCAATGAGATGTTGGAGTTGTATTAAATGTAGTAATTCAACTCAAAGTTAGTTGATTTCTATAGTTAATTGGTATGATACTTTGAAAAGATATGATAATATCTTACTGCATAAAGACCACTAGTAAAAGTTCAAGTGCTCTTGGAATTCAATGGGTACCATCCATTTGCTCCTCGGGGAACAACAATTACAAAACTTGGTGACAAGTCTAGTAACTTTTGTTATGTTTCCTCTATTTTATCTAAAGGTTTAGGGTTCCTCATTTTGAGGAATCACGCAGAGGTGGGTTCTAGGTTCCGAGTAACCTATAGGACCTAAATTGGCACAAATCGCCTGGTCTAGTGACTGGCTAAAGGAAGAGAGAGGGGAGGAAAAAAAAGAAAAAGAAAAAAAATAATAAAAATTTTTATTGGACTCCAAGAAAAATTGGCCAAAAGGATTTGAATTGACACAAAGACAAAGGTTTAAAAAAAGTGCAAAAGTTTAGGACTAAATTGGACTAAATTGGCACAAAAAATGTTTAGGATTAAATTGGCACAAATGCAAAAGGTTTAAATTGGCATAAAAAAAAAGGTTTAGGACTAAATTGGCACAAATTCAAAAAGTTTATGACTTTTTTTGACACTTTACTCGATAAATAAGGATAAAAATTACAAAAAAACCTCACTTATGCTTACTATGACATATTTATCGTAAATTATTTTTCGTGACGCCAATCATCTTAACGTTATAGCTGCGTAATGCAGAACCGTTTAAAATCTACCTACGTGGACGCTAGAAAGCAAATAGTGTCCACACAATTTAAGTGAAATAAAAACAACGGTATTTTAAGTGCAAAGTTATTTAATGGAATATTGACGGAGGGCAAACGTATTACATTGACAGTTTAGGGCTTTTTGTATCGCAAGAAAAAAGTTCAGAATAAATGTATCACGGTGGGTATAGTTGGTAATTTTTGATATCACAAAAAACGTTCAGGGTAAATGCGTCGACGCGGGGCTTAGTTTTGAATTTTTTTTTTCCTGTGGCCTTTTCCCGGTAAATAATTTGAAAACAGATAATGAATTTTCATGCCGCTGGACATGGATCTTGATTCTATCATCGCAACCTCCTCCGGAAACGAACGGCGCAGGAAATCGGCAACAGAAAAATGACGCCCCGTAAAAACGGCGCCGTTTCGAGAGGAAACTATTACGATAATCACGCGTCCGACTTCAAGCCCCAAAGCTGAACGAAACCCGCAAAGTCATGATTGCTTTGCTGAGTTCGTGACTCGGTGAAGCCACCGAAGCGTCCCCAACTCGATCGCCGCCGGACTCGCCGCCCCGGACTCGGCGACCATGTCGTGGCTGGCTAGATCCATCGCCAATTCCCTCAAGCTCGACGACGGCGACGACGAGGGCGACGACGATCGGAGCCCTCGCGCCACCGGCCCCGATCCCTCTCCCCGGCCGAAATCGGCCGCCGAGCCGCCGTCGGGTTCGCCGCCCTCCCCGTCCAGCGAGTCCCCTAGGGGCGTCAAGGAAGACCTCTCGGAGCTCAAGAAGACCCTGACCCGGCAGCTCTGGGGCGTCGCCTCCTTCCTCGCGCCCCCGCCGGATCCTTCCCCGCCTCCCCCGGCGCGGCGGACCGCAGATCCCGATCCGAGCTCCCCGCCGCCGCCGCGGCCGCCCGGTGGGCCGGCTCCGCCTCGGGAGCCGTCCGATCAGGAGGATCCCGACGATGAGGCGCTGATCGCCGGGATACGAAGCGATTTCGCGGAGATTGGCGGCAGGTTCAGGAGCGGGATCTCCAAATTGTCGAGCAACAAGACCGTGTGGGAGTTCACTAAGATCGCTTCCAATTTCCTGCAGCTCGGGCCGGAGGGGGATTCGGTGGATGAGGATTTGGTGGGAAATGCGGTTGGAGTGACGGAGGAGGTCTTGGCGTTCGCGAGGAACATCGCAATGCATCCCGAGACCTGGCTTGATTTCCCTCTGCCGGATCATGAAGATGGTTATTCTGATGGTATAGTTGCTTTTCGATTCAATGGAGTTAATTTGTTATTGTGGGTCGCGGAATCAGTCGTTCCTGCATCGGTGTTGTATTGCTGTTTGGTGGGTACAACGTGCTTTCAATTCAAATCTTCGATTTAGTGGAGTTTGATTTAGGTGTTTGACTGTGTTGTCAGTTATATTGGTCGCATTGGCTCTATCTTTATTTTTGGGTTTTTGCTGGAGTTTATGTTTCTGGCGATTTTATCACATTTTGTTAGTGAAAAGGTAGTAGATACTGAGTTTGTTTTCCCATTCAGCTAGTAGTGGATGATGATTGTTCTTCAACAGTAGAACATCTGTGTTTTGCACTATACTTGACATAATGCATGCAGAGGATTATAATGGAATCGGTTTCCTCGTTTTTAACTTTGACAACCCTTCAGCTTGGGATGCAATCCAGATGCACTAGTAATGCATGCATTAACTGCTTTAACTCCTTCCTTGGGAGCAATCCAGATGAAAGTAGTTTTACAAGATTTTCAAATTTGTGTTTTTGAAGTGTTTGTTTAAATCAGTACAATTTTAAGTTGTAGAAGCATTCCGTTGGAGGATGGACGAGCATCATTTTACTTTGCTAGTAATCATGAGAACTCGATTAACTTTTTTCTTGCTTTGGCTATGATCAATTGAGGTAGGCTTGAGGAGACACAAACACGTGGCAAGTAATGGGGTAAACCATTATTTTCATTCTGATTTTAATTTTCATTATACTTATCATATTGTGGCATTATCTTAGTCGCAGTTGAGTTATTTCAATCTGCTGGGCTTGTTTTGATCTTCATTCTTTTACCAGATTTGTAATTACTGCATATAGTCATGTTGAAGCTTGATTGTAGACAGTAGCCTCCTTGGCCCTCTTTACTTATGATGGACATAACATTCTATAGAATTGTTGATGTAGCCACATATCTTTAACAATAACTAGTTTGGTTTACATAGGCGGAGTCCGCAGGAAATTCTCATTTTCCTTCTCTCTCTCTCTCTCTCTCTCTCTCTCTCTCTCTCTATCACACACACAATCACAATCTTCCTAGAATAATTGATTTGGTTTATAATTTTATATGCTTAGTGTATACCAGTTAAATATGTTATTCTCTCCATTCGGATTAGATTTTTTTTTTCAAAGAAGCTTATCTTTAGGAGTTCTACATTAATGGAACTACCTAAATTGCTTCTGTAGAATTCGAACTGTCTGATGCGCAAGAAGAGCATGCTTTAGCTATTGAACGGCTTGCTCCAAGATTAGCTGCTCTTAGGATGGAACTCTGCTCAGAATACATGAGCGACGGTTGTTTCTGGAAGATTTACTTTGTTCTTTTGCATCCCAGACTCAACAAACAAGAAGCTGAACTACTTTCAACACCACAAGTGAGTAGTTTCATGAATTAAAGTATTTTGCGAAGTACATAATACTTATTGATTGATGGTTATGGTTCTCTCTTATGAAGAAAGTGAGTTATGCATGATCTGTTGTGGAAATGGGTCACCCACTCGGCTACAGAGGTTGCTTTTTGTGAGCGCATATATATTTCCAATCATGATCTGGCTATCTTAGGGCAATGTCCCACCACTTTTATGTAATAGTTGCGATGCTGTATTGCATTATAGATGTCAATTATCATATATATATTTTCTCTATTGCATGATAAATGTGATTGAAGTGTTCATTGACATTACGACAATGTCTATTTATTTTAGGTGCATTTGATGCTTCATGGATCAGGTAGCCATGAAATTGCATGTCATCCTGGTCCTAGTAGCTAATTCACGTCAAATGATGACTACTAATATAGGTCACTAGTGTTGAGCACGTGCTATGCATGTTTGCAAAGTTGAATAGATATGTAAGGAAAAAAAAAGATTGAGAGTTACCTTAGAAAAGAAAAAGGGCAGTTATTCTTTGAGTGGAGAAAATTGGTGAAGGATTATTAATTTTTTGAGTGGAGCAAGTGGGTGGTGCGTGGGTGGTGGATGGAATTTAATTGTTAGTCTTTTCATATTATATCATGAAGGGTAATTTTGGAAGAATAAAAAGGGTTGTGAGATGAAATGTGTTTTAACTTAAATATACAGATAGTTCATATTTTTTTTGGCCTCAATTCCTTTAATTTCAGATGTTACTCTTCATATAGTCTTCCAGCCAGAATTAGTTATTTCGACATGCCAGTTCTCCACAGAGCTACAGCATTGATATCCTTTCTGTACTTTCATTCTTGTTTTTTATTACCCAAGTTATATACTTTAAAGGCTCAGTGGGATGTGGCAGGAAAAGCTCTACGACATTGTGTACATCTTTTGTTTAACAAAATTCCTGTTGATCAAATAACTATGACAATATGGAAATTTCGTGCAAGAGATGTGACTTTCTCCAGCTGTATGCATATACTTGGATTTTATACTTTTGCAGAAAGAGCAAGTTGCTAGCTGACTTTTGCTAAAAACAAGTGGTTGTTTCGTCTGGCTTTTCTTTTTGCGTTAATTGTGTGATTCCTTTTTGCATTAACCACTCAAAATTGTTAAAACACATATGAATATCGGCATATGAATTACCCCACTAACAATTAACATTTGGACATTGTTTAAACGTTACATATGAACAATGTCCAAATGTAATTCGAAATCACCCCACTAACCTCATGGACCAGGTAAGACGCAGGCCATCCAATATGCACCATTGAACCATAGGTCCGGACTGTCAAGCATTCTCGGTGGTTCGAGTGCACTTTTGTTGATTTCTCCATTTTGAGTGCTTTAATCTCACTCTAATTTGTCCTAGAAGAAAAGAAACTTCTTATGGAAATTTTGTTTTTCATGAGATTTCAGTTCTGCAAATTATTGCCATCGGTCTTATTTTTTCCTATTGAGCGTGAGATGTCGTGTGTCACCTTCCTTGGTTGCAGATAGTGGAAGCAAGAGCGATGCTGATGCAAGAATTACAGATCCGGGGCAAGGCAAAAGTTGAATCAGACTGGTCTGGAAGGGATCTAAGAACAGACTCGGGGGATTCATCACATGAAGAACATTTATCCGTACCTTCAAGTGCTCAATTTGAATCTACACCTTCTCAAGTATCTGTTGCTGGAGCAGCTGAACCCGCAGCAGTGGCTGTCACTGAGACAGAGAAACATCCAGTGGAGACCATTGAAATACAAATTGTCGACAAATCTGTTGTTGAGGAAAAAACAATGGATCAGAAAGAGTATCATCATTCACATTCTGGATCCTCTTCAAGGGTCTTGGATGTTAAGTCTGAAGATGATGCTGATGATTGGTTGAGGGAGGAGGAGACTTTGGAAGGAGCTGATGTCAGAGGAACCACCATCCATATAGAGAATGATGAGGACGTATCATTTAGTGATCTTGAGGATGATGATGGAGACATGCCCGCAACATATAAGAAAGTTGCCTATGGGTCTGATTCTTCCACAAAAGATTCGAGAGACTGGGTTCAGCTTGGTGGAAGTTCTGATGACTCTAGCAAAGAGGTGAATCCTGTTGGTAAGAAAGGTGCTAAATCGGAGAAGGTGACTGATCGTGATCTGGAGATTAAGGAATCAAATGATTGGCTCAATGTTGATGACATCGACGAGGTATGATTATACAATTGTACACTTCCAAGATGCATATGTTCGTACATTTCTTTCAAGTTGCCTGTTCTATCGTCAAATACTTCAGTTATGGTTTTCTCAGTCTAATTAAGGCTCTGGAAACTGATGTTTGTACATAAATTCACGTCTGAAATCTATCATTGTGTATGGAATGTCCCAAGTCCATTTGCTGCAATTCAGTGCAGCTTGCCCATCGTTCCCATAGTTTGTTTACCAAACTTTGGTCATATGAAAATAAAAAAAAGTTAATTGAAGGCCTAATAACATTGGGACATTGTTCAAATAGCTGTAAAGTCATTATCTGAAAGAGAGGCCAAGATTGTATGGGCAGAGACTTAGGTCATCTGCAGGAGTCCACTCTTAAAAATTAAAGACCCAGGAGAAATGCAAACCACTGTATATATGGCAAATCACCGATACATTTCCTGAGTTGCAGAGGTGTTATCAGCTCTAGTTCGTGGTTCATGCAAACCTGACTGACTGAAACAGCCTGTTCAGGTTTTATCGTCTTGTTTAAGAGACTTCTTGTTATGTGAATTATCTAGTGGTGATCATAAATTGCTGTTAATAACGTAGACAATGACTCAAGGAGAAAATTGCGTCTCTTTTTATCACTTAAGTGAAATTTTTTAGCACTACTTGGTTGGGGATTAGGCTTAATATGAGGATGATGCTGGAGCAGAATGGAGAACCTCTGCTATGCTATGTACGTGTTTTACTGTAGACGATCTTTGGACTGGAGAAACTTTCCAATGTTGTCTATATGATCCAGTTGTAGCGGAACGGACCGTGGAATTGGGTTTGGAGTATCTATACACATGGGATAATTTAGATGGACTACATTTTCCTCTATTCCTAGTCGGGCATTATCCATATGCAAACCTAACTAAAATGTAATGTGGGTGGTGTTCAAGTATTTAATTCATACCGTTATGTATGGATCCATACGAATGATCATTACATGGATCAATCATCCTAAAAATTTATGCTTAAATTTCGTTCACTTTCTTTGAGATTATTGAGCGAGGATTATAAATGCGTTGAACATCAAATCTATTAATGATCGATACACTGTAGCTCGTTGGTAAATTTGTGTGGCAATCTTAGTCGGTCTGGCAGATATGTGGAGCTGATGTAACGTTCAATTGAAGCTTCATTGGCCTAAACGTCAACAAACAAAACCAAAGGAAAAGGGAAAAATTACACAGTTGCGAGGCAGCCGCTTGTATCCTATCCTCCTTCGACTTGTCTCAAGTTTTATAGAGATCTGTTGAATCTGAGGTAATTAGTGCGCTATTATCATATATTCGTGATGGTTATTATTGTCCTTTCATGTCTTCAATCAAATGGTTCGATGTAATTACACGGTGACTTAGATTAAAAAATGGGCGAAATACAATGGTTTATGTCAACTCAAGTTAATCGTATTGTATCGTGTTCAGATATCTCTAAAATATTCAAGTTGCACTTGACATATTTTATCTCGTCGCGTTCGGAAATTTGCTCTTCATTAAAATATGAGTCCAATCTATGGATTGACCTAGTCATTTCATCAAGTTGCCATCCAGAAAAACAGGGAAAATTGCCAACCAAGGAGTTCTCTCCGTGTGTTAATTGAATGTGCTATGAAGAATAAAATGACGGATTTGGCTGGTCGGTGAAACTTATTTCCTACTTTTCCGGGGGATTGATCCCCGTCTCTTATGACCAAGTCGGATGCGCGGTGGTGCTAGGTGAGGAAAATTGATTTCGAATAGGAGGTGCTTGTACACGCTCCAAATAGTTAAATTGAAAATTGGTTCGGACACTACGCTCGAAAGAAACTTGAACCTTGTTATTTAGGGGTGAGTATGGTCTGGGTTGGGCCGGTCCAACACCTAACCCAACGACTAATCCTCATAATATTGGTCCTCAATTTTTGAGATTGAGGATTGACCTTGTTGAGCTTGGATCGAGGATTGGACAAACCCATTGGGTCCGGTCTAGCTCTAGAGTCAACTCGGGACCAAACGATTATTTTTTTTTTTGTTTCATATTTTGTATTCTTTATAATGACAAATACACTATTTCAAATTACATATCCATCTACAATGCGATATTGATCAACCAAACTATAAGCAACAGTACATAATAAACATGAATATAAGATAAGGTAACAACATAATGTCACACTTGCTAAAAGCAACAAACCATGAAAACAAACACGTGAAATACAATTAAACCATAAGAAGAGCAAAATACATAATATAAGCGATTAATTATACGACTTCATGTCATGTTCGTTCCTAAAAAAAAAACACGCAAGGCGAGCAAGGCGAGAGGTCGAGGTGAGCGAAGAGGGTTTCTATTTTCTTTTGGTTGAATTAGGGTCGGTTTCTTTCTACTTTCTGAATTACACGGCAAACTGAACTATATAAAAAAGAAGAGAGCAGAGGAGGAGGCGCTAAGGTTTAGAATAGACAAATGCAAATAATATAATATATACAAGGTTGGTCTAGGTTAGACCAATCCTAAACTCCCAAGTTCAAGGACTAACCCGCACAATGCAGGGTCCAGGGGTTCTAGAACCAAGGACTGACCTAGTCCCCTTGGGAACCGAACCAGGACCGGTTGGGTTGGGCTAGTCCAAGGTTGATCTAGGGTTGGCCCCAGACCGGTGCTCACCCCTATCATTATTTACCTTCTCAGTGTGGAGAGCAACTTCCAATCTGGAGTTGGGCTGACCCCTTTGCCTTTAGGATAGAATGAAGCTTTTGATCGTGGGCTTCTCATCAACAACCCAGTCAATTAGGACATGACCCAACATTATCTATTAGTTCAACTGTGAACTAGCTCCAACCTTAAGTGGAAAATTATTAGAATGGTTCTAAATTTATTGCAATCGTGCTAATTTAATCTTAAATCTTTTTTTATGCCAATTTAGTCTTAAACCTTTTGCATTTGTGTCAATTCAATCCATTCGGCCAATTTTGACCAATCAGTGCTGACATGGACGCCGATCAGCCAACGTTGATCTGGCGAGGCTCATCCTTAGAGTCGTTGGCGAGGCCGACCTCGCCAGTGGCTAGGCGAGTTCAACCTCACCAAGTGATGGCAAGGATAAGCCTCGCCAGTGATGGGCGAGGCCAACCTTGCCAGTTGCTAGCGAGGCTTGACCTCGCCCAACCAAGGCGAGGCTTGTCCTTGCCGTTGCCAGCAAGTATGAGCCTCGCTAGTGGCTGGGAGAGGTCGAGCCTCACCAGGGGCGAGCAAGGTCGGCCTCCCCCCACCCCCGCCTCTAGCCGGTCAGTAGCTAGAGGTTGAAGATGAAAGGAGGTAAAAAAGGCAAAGAAAAGAAAAAAAATAAGGAAAAATAAAAGAAAATAAAAAAAGAGATAATTAAATAAATTTGAAAAAAATTAAAAAATTACCATGTCAGCATTGATCGGACTGCTGGTGTCGGCTAGATGGACTGAATTGGTACAAATGCAAAAAGTTTGTGATTAAATTGGTACAATTATAATAGGTTTATGACTATTTTGGTAATTTTTCACCTAAAGTTGTTGCTTGTGGCTGCGGAAGTGTTTCTACATTTGGCGCAGCTTTGAAGTTTTGGGTCTCTGAAATATCTTATATTCCCTTGAATGAAAATTGGGGCGTTTGAAAATATATATATATATATATATATATATATATATATATATATTTTGTGATTATTTTGAATGAAAGCTAGCATTGGCAAAGCCTAAAGCCTAAGGAGGCTGACTTTATAGCAAAAAACCCTCTCTAAGGATTAATGAATTGTCGTTGCCTATATTGCTCTTAAAAACTTACTAAAATTTCACTTTGCCACCAAATGCCCCTCTGGGTACTGCATGGTCGAGGTCTGGTGCGACTAGGGTCAACTAGCCGAGGCTTGATTAGCGGAGATGTGGTGTGATGAGGCTCAATAAAAGCAAAATTTGGTCGTCGAGGGTCAACCATTCGAGGTTGAGATCTGGTGCAACGAGGGACGATCGGCAGAGATCTGGTGCATCGAGGTTTGGCTAACGTGAGATCTGGTCACCGAGGGTTGACCAGTTGAGCATCGACCAAAGTCGCCTAGCCCACGGTCACTTTTGGTTAACATTGATGCTTGCCTCTGGTTGTTGCCGAAGCTCACCCAATGTCCTCGCCCTCTCTGCCGATGCTTGCCTAGTTGTTGCCTTTTTTTTTTTTTTGTATAACTGAGTTGCTTTATAAAATATACGCTAAAAGTTAATCATGTAAAAGCTATTTGCCATGGACATGAGCAGGTTCTTAAAAAGCTCAAGGGGAGACAGAGGAATGAACTCTCAAGTATGATGAAGAGATTTCTCTATAAGTTCTCTCCGTATTCCCTCTCTCAAGGGAGGAAAAACAATGGGAGGGAACTTGGGAGGATTTTGAGTGGAGAAGGTAGACTTGATGTTAGTTTTGACTAGCTATTGACGGGTAGGCATATATAGTAGCCTCTTGCGCCTGGGGTGACAACATGGAAGGCTTGCCATAGTGCGTTGCTGGCCTGTGCTACGAACACTGCTTGGTAACCGGTTTGTCGGCAACGTACCCCCTAAAGCTATTTGCCTTAAGCGGATACAACTTTAGTCAGAGGTATTCGGGGAAATGGCTTTACATTTTATGAAGGACGTACAAACTTGGGGGTTATGGTTTCATCCGCAGCTCAAGTTGCACCCCCGTTTTCCACAAACACAACTATACAGGTTGGGGGAAGGGGGCACCAAGTTGAAAAGACAGCATCAAAGCTGCGAGGTTTCGCTCACATTATTGCGAAGAAGCTTGGCATTGTCTCTTCCATGTCGAGTGCAAAACGTAGCAGTGCTTTTACTATTCAGAGGTGTCCCAAATGTCATCGAGCCGAGATGCAACAGAATATCCTGAGGCATCAACATCTCCACCCCCCCTAATCCTCAGGTATACTGTGTTCACTACTCACCATAGAATCGTTCAACTTGTGTCCTTTTTTGTATCATACTAAAAAATCTAGGGCGGGGGGGTGGCCCCAGCAACGATCCCTCAGTCGCCATGAGAAGCCTCAATTGGAACTGTCAGGGTTGTGGGCGTGCATCGACAGTTCAATAGTCACAAGACCTTCTAGATGACACAACCGGAATTGGTTTTTTCTTTCGGAATGGTTTTAATCATTGTTCTGTGGTTTTCCCAACTGGTTCATCAGGCGGTCTATTACTCGAATGGCGTGGAATTGGAGCTGTGCGAGTAGTTGTCACCTGTCAGTACCTAATACTGGTCGAATTTGGGGCCGTGAAATTGTTGTGATCTGGGACTATACGACAGATGTTTTGGGCTACCGTAATGGAAAGGTCATCACGCAACATGGGGCCGATAACTTACTGATAACACTTGCTGTCGGGTTCAATCCTGGATGGGCCATTATCTGACGCCTGCAACTAAGTTGATTCTGATTAAATCAGTGGCACAAGCTGTTCCTCAGTGAATCAGTGGCACAAGCTTGGAGAGTTACTAGAAACTTTGGGTGGGGTAATGATGACCATAGCGATCGGATTCATTTTATTCGGTGGAGCACAATCACAGACCAGAAAATAAGGGGAGGTTTAGGTATATGCCGGATGCATGAATTTGATCAGTCTTTGTTTGCCAAACAAGGATGGCGTGCACTAACGAATCAAAACTAGGGGCAGACAAGACCCGCAAAATGTATCTTCACTGGACATTCTTTTTTGCAAATACTTGTCTGGTTCACAGGTACGGAAGGACTTGATGAAAATAAAAAGCGTCATTCTACAAGGTGGCCAATGGGTAGTTGCCGACGGCAAAAATATTGAGTTTTGATTTGATCCGTGGTTGTGACTGGGAAAACCATTAATGCCACCGAGATGGTCCCAAACAATATCAGACATGTTTCTAACACAATAATACCACCGAGAGGTCATGGAATGTCGAAGTTATTTCAAATCAAGACCTATGTGATTTGATCCGACTCCTGCGTAGAGTCCCAACCTCTCTCATATCATGCTAGTCAGGATACTTTAACTTAATCTCCTAGAAGGTTTGAGCAGTATCCAGTTAATTCTGCGTGTAACTTTCTCTGCCACTCCTTGTTTGCACAAACAAGCCTCATCTTCCACTTAGTCCAGATGCTCCCGGCATCCTGCTGATTGGCATTCTGGAAGGCCAAACTGATTCCAAAAATCAAAGTTTTCCTTTGGAAATGCCTAAGCAACTCTACATCGACACGCTCTAACATCCATCATCCATCTAGTTGAGCAGTGTCCCTTTGCATCCTGTGCGTGGTTTGCGATGCCTATGTCATTCACACTACTCATCTTTCATGTTCTAATGTTGCAGAATGGCGTTTTTCCGGGAAGCATCAACATTCTCCTGAGTTGGCGCAACGATGCTTTATCCTAAAATGCATAAATATTTGGTTAATCTGGCTGGAGCGCAGTTGAGTTTTATTTAGCAATGTTGAACAGTCCATTGATCGAGCTGCATATTCTATGTACTTTTCAAGAATGAAAATGTTTGTGCAGTGGAAATGTTAAATTCTGTTTTTTTCAAGGTGGAAAATGTAGCACCTCGAATCTTGCATATCGGGGTTCTCTAGATAGTAGTGCCGGATCCCTAGGACTTAACAAATCCTAGATTCCGGTAATCTACAAAATCAACATATAGTTGTGAACTAAAATTGTTGAGGAAAACTCTTAATGAATTTTGAAGCTGACAAAATTTTCTATGTTTATCTTGTAAATCTGACATGCATTCCATTCTAGGTTAATATATTCTAGAAATTTAGAAGGAAATATCAGACTTTACAAGTTCTCAGAACTAAAAGTTCAGACTCAGAAATGAGAAGTTCAGACTCAGAAATGATAAGTTCAGACTTCACCAAAAAAGTCATTTAGACTCTAATTTTGAAGGACTTAGATTTTACTGAAGACCTATGCTGACTCAGGTTCTGAATGTAAAGCAAGAATAAGAAATTCTTTAGATGCAGACGCATAAGTTTTTTAGACGCAAAAGCAAAACTCATTTAGAATGAAATACAATAGCCAGTGATCTGGCATGGATTTCACAAAAGAAAAGTTTTGATTGTCTCAATCTAAAGCTATAATTGATTGACAATCAAACATTATGACAAGTATACATTACAACGGATAAAGCTCTATTTATGAAAACCATAATTCTGATTGTATGGACGACCAGAATCAGCGTGATTCAGATTTTATTAACTAACGGCTACTCAATCCATTTTATACAAATTTGTCCAAGATGAAAATTGGAAGATGATCCTCTGAAGACTATCCAACAGCTAATTTGGGAGTGGAGGAGTATAAAAGGAGATCTATGAGGAGTAGAAGGCAATGTACGAAATCGAGAATCACAAGTCCAAAGTCTGAGCATATTCCGATCCTTTCTCTTGTCTTTCTTGAGCTAAACATTAAGATTTTGAGAGATACTTTGTAAGAGTGATTATGTGAGATAGAGAGTCCTATTATACACAAGAGTACTGTCACTCAGAATCTGTAATTTCTCTTAATTACATAGTGAAATCCAGCCAGTAGGCTGTTAGCGTGGGAGAGTGGATGTAGGCTTACTATAAGCCGAATCACTATAAACTTGTATGCAGTTTTTATTTCCCTTATTTCTTACTTTACATACTGCACATTAAGAATACTATCTATATAAACTGTTTTGAATCTGAATTTTATTTAGACTCAACTTTGATCAATCATTTCCGCTATAAATTGATCAAAATTATTTAAGATCACCTATTTACCTCTCTCTAGGTGATCCTTACTAGCTACATAAAAAAATAACATATTAGAGTCATCATTAATCAATTTAGGTAAACTTAAGTCGATTGGATACCTATATAGCCCGAATAGTATCGATAAAGTTAACTACCTTGGTGCACTTGTGAAGGAGTAGGTCAAATGAAAGCTTGAGATCTTAAGTCCAGGGGTTCTGTTAGGCATGCGTAGATTAGCATCCATGAAGCCCTTTCAATACTGCAATCTTAGTTTTGATTAAGTGCTAAAGCATTCATTAATCAATTTTTTGTTTAAAATCTTGAAATGTCGCCTATACACTTATTGAAAAATGATAAACGAGGCCATTTTATTTTGTGTGATGGTGTGAGTCCATTTGTGAGTTGAAATTGTGTATTTAGATGTCAATTAAGATGCAAAGTTCAATCATGGCATGCAAGAATGACATGACATAACAATAATCATATACGGCGAGAAATGACAAACCAGATGCAACAATCACAAGTGACATGACTTGGCAAGTTGGATGAAAGACATAACGATGAAGTGACAAGACATGGCAATAACAACATGCAGCATGACATGGCAATTAAATGACATGACAAGGTAGTAATAATCACATAAAATATGGCATGACAAATTAGATGGAAAACATAAGGGCGAAATGACATGGCAATAATCACATGCTGCATGACAGACGAATCAAATGAAATGCATTGTGATAATCAACTAGAGCATGACATGACATATCAAATGCAAGACATAATGGTGAGAAGACATGACATTGCAATAGCCACATGCAGCATGACATGGAAAATCATATGCAAGACATGGTAGTGAGATGACATGATGTCGTAAATATTACGTGGAATGGAAATTGAATCACATGCAACATGATACAGCACATTGGATGCAATATATGGTAATGAGATGAGATGACATGGCAGTAGTCGCATGTAATATGACATGTTAAATTAGATGCAAGACATGATAACAAGATAACATGATTTGGCAATAGTCACATGTGACAAGACATGGCAAATCGGATACAAGATACGACGATAAGATGTGATGTGAAGACTACACTATCTAAGCCGTCATTCATTTGATTAACCGGTTTACTTGGACATGGTGACGTTTACGTAGCAATGCATCCGTTCCTTTTGGCCAAGTTAAGACAAAATCATTTTTCGAATTAAAATCATGAAATGAATAATGGAATGCACAAGCCTAGTTCATGGATTTGAATAGCGATAGCAATTTCGACTTTTAGCCTTATTGTCATAGCCTATATATGCTCGAACCCAATCTCTTCAGTACATGGCCTATGAGTTAGCTATTAGATAAACGGGTGCTCTAATGCATCAATGCAATATATCTACAACCTTATATCCCCTCCAAACTACACAATTTGTATACAAAAAACAACAACAACACGCATTCTAGCGTATTTTCATTAGAGCCATAAATGGGTTCTCTAAGAACATGCATTTTTCAACTGTTCAAACAAACAGTATGATGACATATCCTAAGCTTTCGAGATTTTATTTCGACCTTACAACAGCCTAAGAGGTTTTTTTAACTACTCATAGATGTAGCATAACGCTATGTTGTAGATTCTATGATTCTAAATAGATATTATGACAGTCCTAGCATGCATTTTTGTTTGAAATTGAAAATAAGGGAGTCAAGATTTACTTTCAAAACGTAAGAGTTTCGATACCTACACAGACAGAAAAACACATGAAAGCCAGAGCAATGTGAGAACGGAGCTCAACTTAAGAGCAAAAGGATAAAACATAGACTCAACATCCGCCTCCAGATGGGTTTGCTCACTTCATCTCGAAGCGTGTGCGCCTTTGCTTGACGCTTGCTCTTTTCAGGCCTTTTTAGTATTCCATGCAAAGTTGGACTCAAGTGATTTTTGCGTCGTGGGAATGCTTTGATCGATATCTTTTGCACAAGCCAAATCTTGCTAGGTGAAATCGCCAAATTATGGAGCCAAGATTTCAATCAATATTTGGGGCCTAAGGCTTGGGTCTATGAATTGGCCGCTGTGCTTCAGTGACTTATCATTTTCAAAAATCATCATTCGCCATAACTTAAGGAACCAAAAACTTTGGTTTGATTCTGAGACCTCTAGAAACGATTTTGCGCTGTAGGGCCTTTCTTCGAGTATCGAAAGGTTTGACTGAAATTAGACTGGCAATTACTTTCTTATCTGACATCTGTTTTAACCTAATTTTTGTTGCGTGGGAATGCTTGGATGAAAAATTGATCTGACAGATTCGGGTGGTAACATAGGTGTCAAAAGACTGGTCTTTGCTAGTAGACCCTATATTTGAGGCCTTAAATCTGTTTCGGGCCTTGTATCCTTGTATCCCACAGATCGACCTTTAGTCAACGCTTGATCTGTCAACGGGTTGGCATGTAGAGTAGATGGAGCAACTACTGTACAGAGTATGGTGTCGGTGGAGTCTACTGGGCTGGGATCCATTTTGACGAGACCGGATACGTGGCAATAGTTGCCATTGACTAAAGGCCTAGGACGATCCCCCTTTGGCAGAGGAGTGGCCTGTTATATCAAAACCTAAAGGATAATGATACAAATAATTCTTAAATTTTAATTTAATGTATAATATAATTTATAAATTTTTAATTTATTCAATGTAATTTCTCAACTTTAGTCTAATGTTCAATGTGATCCTTGGACATTTGGTACATGTTCAATATAGTCCATGAATTACATGAAAATGTTCAATATAGTTTCTGAATTTGAATTCATGAAAAGACTACATTGAACATTTTCATATAGTTCATGGACTAAATTAAACATGTATAAAAAATTTAAGGATGATACTAAACAACTTAAAAGTTCAGGTACCACATTGTACATTGGATTAAAGTTTAAGGACTACATTGAACGAATTAAAAGTTCAAAAATCACATTTCACATTAGGCCAAAGTTCAGGAATTGTTTGTGTCATTTTCCCAAATCCTAATAAAGCTTGCTGGGAGATATGCTCCATGACCGACACTTTTGTTGACAGACAGTTAGTAGCTAGTGTCCGCCTTGGTCCTAGGTGTGCAATGGCCTCTCCCACTTTTGAGTTTGAAGCCTGATTTAAGCTTATCAAATAAACTCTCGCAGACAGACTAAAAAAAAAAAAATCTCATAGTCATGTTCAATATAATTGTTTCATCATAAAGGGAAAAATACCTTTCAAAATATGGATTGATTGGATATAACCCGATAAAGATTGTGAAGGGTCCTCTATTGATTAATAAACAGGAGATGTAAAAGGCAAGAAATCTAAATGTGTGAATACCGAGAACAATTGTTGTCAACAATGTAAATGTATTGGAAATGTAATGATAAGCTGAAAGTAAAGGTGAGGAGCGTGTGTTCTTTGATCGATCATTTGCAAGATTACAATTTAGGTATTTGTACCTACAATCGGTAGTTACATAAATAGTGACTAAGAAATCAAACATGCTCTAGACTCTATTTGTTTCGCAAAAAATAAGTAATTGTGAAAATACTTTTCTAAAAAATTACTTGTATCGCATGAAATAATTAGCCAACAAAAAATATTTTCATTATTGACAACAATTTATATTTGAATATTTTCATGGATGCTGAAACTATTTTGCGTTCTTTTATTTGTGTGCGATATAAAAAATTATTTTTTGAAAAATATTTTTCAAATTATTTATTTCCCGGAACATAAATGGAGCCTAAATGACTTTTATTATCTAGCAATGCTTATCTATAGACGGTTATAAAATCCGAGATCGTCGACTGCACGTTCTGACGATTACATCCTGTGCTTCTCCTCAATCGATCAAAACTTGGTTTCCATCTGATGACTTCATTATTGGGTCTTCTTGTTGTCTAGGTCTTAGCTTGTTTGTAGTTCATAATCTAATGGAAGCGAGTTGATTGCGCTTGACTAGAGAGTCGACCTATTAACATATACGTAGTCTACAGGCTGTGGATACAGTCGACACTGTTTTGTAATTTTTACTGCTCGAGTAATGAGCAACATATTACCCAAAAAATAAATAAATAAGAGAGCAGCAAACAGCACGGCCATCCATTTTTCTAATTGCATTTAACATGATATCATTATTATCCTTCCTTAAATAAAATAAAATTGACTATAAATTCCCTCTTATGTTATAATTAACCCTTTATGTCTTCGGAATCACAAAATTTCACTCAATAAATCCAAAATATCAACATGTCACTAATATAAAACCTAAATTGGCATGTACATTTTTTTATATTGGGAAAATAACATAATTAATTCATGAGCTTTGATTCAATGTGCAATGTCCCCAAACTCTTAATTTGCTCAATGAGATCCTTGAAGTATTAGTAAATGTTCAATCTAGCCCATAAACTATATTAAAATGTTCAATCTTGTCCTTCCGTTACTTCAAGTTAAATGAATTTTACTAATGTGGTTTCCAATCAGTTAAGTTTGAATGGCAGACAAAAAAATTACATGTAATATTCATCTCATTGCAAAATACAATAGTCCATGTCATCAAATAATGATGGACATGTTAATGCCCTAATTTTTTTTTTTCCTTTTCTAAAGTAAATAGATAAAATGATGAACATATCGACTCATCGTTTTTAAAAAATCCAACTTCGCAAATAATAATTCACGACATCAAATAAATTTTGATTTGTTGTTTGAATAAAGGAAAGGACTATATTGAACATTTATCAATAATTTAGGGCCTACATTGAATAAATTAAAAGCGTATGGACCACATTGTACAATAAACCAAAGTTTATTAATCATTTATGTCATTTTCCTTATTACATTTGGTGTTAGACCTCATAGAATGTATGATATCACAATGGTGCCCTCGTGCTAGACAAGGTCACGGCGAGACGAGCTATCTATAGCATCACAGTAATATTACGAGGGTGGGAGGCCCCGGGGACTCCGTCTAAGAGAGTTGCTTTTCTTGAAATTGGAACTTACGATCATACTTTCTGAATTCTTTGTCAGGTGTAGCTTTTTTCAAGTCGGCATCTTTCTCATGGTACATGGGTTTTACTTCATTAATTTCATTAATGTTTGCTTTATGCTTTGTATGTTTTCCTGTTTTACATATGTACACACACATAAACAGAGTATTGAATTCTTACGGATTTCTAGAAAGATGTAAAGTAAGTTGACAATGCACTAGTGTGAAAGGAAAGGGCACTGAGTTAGAAAAAGGACACGCTGCGATCACTAAGTTATTCCGGATGCTTACAAGAAAGAAGAAAAATGTAAAGTTGACTCTCCAAGTCGACGTAATTTGTCTTGGTACAGAAGTATCCTTACAGAAGAGAATTTGAACTAGATAAAAGTTTCACCATTCTGCCATCATCACTGTCACCCAGCACTAGAAGGTGGCAAGTCTCCTCAGGTCAATTCGGAATAAACTTACAAAGTCAGATTGTCGTTTTTCCTGTGTGCTGTCCGCTCGCACATTCGTCGAGTTCTTTTTTACATAAGAAGAGGATGCAAATACGAAGGCTCAATTGTTTGGAGGCTCATTCAACACCCTTTAAGTCTAGCTAACTAGTTGCGTCCAGGTCTTTGATTTGTGCAGTTGAGCATGACCCACAGCAGTTCGCACGCATTTTGTGAATTTTGAACTGGTGGCCTTCAATACCTGAGTTAATAGTTTTTGACGCCCAACTAACTATGGGTTCGGATGCATCTAGTTACTCTCTACAAACTTAATATATTACCATCATATTCTTTTAGCATGGGACATACTGATCTCTCAAACCACGCTTTAGCATGTAGAATTTATAAATTTGATTGCTAACCCGCAAAATTTACAAAAGCGATAACTAGAGGAGTATTTGCCGGGTCGCAACTGTTGATTGTCAAGTGATCTCGAGTCCAATAATCAAAGATCAAGTGATTAGAATGCCTTTGCCTTAGAGCTAGGGAGGCTCTCAATGACCAACAGAAAAGTTGGGATGTGACGCTTTGCCGGGTCCTAAATTTGCCTAGTCGTTCTAGTAATTGATTAACCTTTGAACATGTGGTCAAACCTCTATATGACATTCTTTCCCCATAATTATGTGCGTTCTCTATGATTCAAAGCTAATAACCACAAAAATACAAGAACCCCCAAATGGAAGACCAGTTCACATGATGTCTGCTGTCTCTTATTGTGCCTCTCCCAACATGCATTTAGTGGAAAATGCACAATCCCAACATAACATCAAGCACTAATTCTCTTTTGTAGAATAATTCTCTCTCTCTCTCTCTCTCTCTCTAAAGTGACAAGCAGAACAAACTCTCGTGCCGTCTTAAATGGGCAACTGATGGACAAGCCCTTTTTGGGTTTGGTTCTTCTTGATTAAATTCCTGTGGTCGTCCTAAATCAGCCATTATTTTTCTTTTCGAGCCAACAAGTATCTTCCCTGGTTGTCTTGATTTCACACCCGTAAACCATTTGTCATTGCTCCCTCATCTTTGGCCTATAAATACCCCCCACATGCATAGTTCGCTTCTGTGATTCTCTCAGCTCTTGCCCAAAATTAAAAGTAAAAGCATCCAACTCCCAGAAATTAAACATGGCCAAGATGGTTGCTCTGTTCTTGATGATGTCTCTCCTCCTCTGCTCAACTAAAGCCTTCGGGGGGGCGACCCGGACCAGCCTTTCCTCAAGAAAACCCCGTGACATCTCACCACGAGGTTAGTTGGTTTTGTCCAGTAGCTTTCATATGAGAATTGAAAGGAACGTACGAACCGAGTGATGTTTATTGGTTTTCTTGTTTTCAGAGGGTCGAGGCGGAACACGTTGAGGGGATTGAAGAGAGCTGCGAAGGAGTTGGCGAGGAGGAGTGCTTGACGAGGAGGACTCTCGCTGCTCACCTCGATTATATTTACACTCAAAAGCAGAAACCATGAAAACATTAGTTGGATTCTTGTGATACATATGTAATACTTTGGTATATATTAAGAAAATCACTGTCTTCATCGAGTAATTGCCCCCTGTTTAGCTGAATCTTTGTGTTCTTCAGTCATCTTCTCGTGTTTCATCGTGTTTGGTGCAACGATGGGATCGATTCTATGAATCTAGCGTTCGACTTCTGCTCGAATTTTTCTTCTCTCTGGGCCTTCTCTGGTTGAAGCTACCGTTGTTTGAGCGATCTTATAAATGTCTGATAAGCTTTTGAACTGAAATTTCTCAAAATAACATCAAAAGCAGCTTCCGATATTTTTCTATTGGAGTAATTTGTGATGGTTTGAATTCCAATATGGCTTATTCCTTGCTGTTCAACCCAATTTACACGTGAAGAGAGGACGGACGTCAAAATTTTTGCATATCACTGATAATCTATTCCGAAATTTAAGCTTTTGGGCTGGTACTTAATCAATTGTTCCAGAAACTTCATAAGAAAAATTATGTTCCGTGTGCACCAAGAACAGCAATGAAATTTAGCTAAAACTGGTCAATGCCCCATAGCCAGCATGTGACTACAAGCCCACCAAAAGCGCGGTTATGAAACATGCTGGTTCATCACACCAACCAACTCATAGTCTGTTCTGCTCAATAGTTATTGACCTCCGAATAAATATAGTCTACGAACAGAACCAAAAGGGGGACGATGGATTTCAATCTTTTTGTGGGTTTCATACTGTTTCATCTGTTTCCACACGTTCCGAATTGAATGTAAGCAACCACTTAGATTGATTCTGGTTGGAAAAAGATAATGAAGTCGCAGCAGAGGAAGACGGTTGACAGTTGTGTGTGAACGTGATTCCTGGCCTCACTGTGTGGTAAGATGGCGTGTGCGTGCGTGCGTGCAGAGCCGTCGACATAAATGTAGAGAAAGAGAGAACTCTTGGAAACTGTTTGTGTTTTCAGGACTAAAGATAGGAGATTTCCATGTGCTTATAGACGGGTATGTGAGCAATTTGAAGGGCCATGACAGATGGAGTAATCCAAGAAAATGTAGGGTCGAGAATAAGATGAGAGAAAAACCTGGTTTTACATGCAAGAAAATAGCATCCCTAGAAAGGGTCCATGCCATAAAAATAGAATATCATTTTATTTAATTTAGGGGGCATGAGTGCTATGACAAAGTAGCGTTGCGATGGTGCTAAAGAAAACTGATATATTAATAATATAAAGTGCTTATTTGATCATTTTAGTTTGGTTGAATCTGCGAGTTAGCTCTTTAACTTTTCCAGTCAAGTCTTTTAATTCTTCTGATTCATGCAATCGAGTTCTTTTAATCACTTATGGTTACTAGTACCATGAGAAATCGATATCTTTTTAGAGAGAGATCCTTGTTTAATCCTCATAATTGATAGACATCTCTACATATCTCGTGTTAAATATTGCTCCCTTTCTCTGTCTCATGCTTCTTTTTTATTTAATTCTTCTTATTTTCTCGTTCTAAATATCTTGCCACCTCGGTGTTACGTCACAATGACCAAATAACTTAATTGCATAAATTTTAAAAAGTATAAGGACTTGATTGTAAGCAAAAAAAAAAAGAGCTAATTGTGCATACATTCAAACTTATATGATCATATCTCAATTTGACTAGTCCCCCTTAGATGCAATGACATTTACTTGTAGGTTTTTTTACACTACTAAATCGTACACGAAGTCCAGAGTCACCGAACTTTTTGACATGACATAACACATCTCATGTATGCACGTTTGCATTTGCGATTAAATCTTTGACAGTAGTAAAATGAGCAAAGATAGAATAAAACTGAGCAACCGAAAGCAGAATAAAGACAACTAAAGGGCTTTGACAAAAATAAAAGTGTTCTTCGCTAGATGCTAGGGATTTGCTTTCTTCACAAAAGTGTTTTCTTCCTCGTTACTTACCCAATTTTTTTTTTTAATTTTGTTTCTCATTTCCGTTGCTTGCTGGCTATACTAATAACTATAGAGTGGGTCCAGACCCTAGAGATAAAGACTTGCCCCTTGCGATCAGTTCCTTTCTTGTTTCTCCAATGCCCCAAGAGTCAATCCTTGCACATTATTGCTGTCTATATATGTTAAGAGTGGACCCATCAAATCGTTCGAAATAATTGTTACGTGTACTCGACTGGTGTGACCTCAATACACGTGAACCATTAGATTATGTGGATCTCACAAAGTTCACATATAATGACAGCCCACATGCATTGAGCGCACATATTTAGGCATTGTAACATTAACCAATCCTGAGTTGCAGTAGCAAAAAATGCGAGAAAAAAATGCCATATGCATCTATAAACTATTTGGTTGCCCAAATAATCGAGAGTAAACTATATTTTGATGTCCATAGACATACCGAAATAACACATATAACTCAATTTCTAGCACTAGTCACCCAATGTTCTATATCAAAAAGCCCTCATTGGTGGACCCTTGTGCGTGCTTGCCTTCTTTGGTAAAAGAGGCGTACACACCAAAAAAAAAAAGTGGCACGCAACAAAAAGAGAGTAATACAAGCTAACAGAAAGAGAGTGACCACTTGATCCTTTTGGCCATTAGCGTCCTGAAAGAGGTTTGGAATCTCACTCCGGCGTTTTTGGATCATACTATCAGTAGTCAAACATAGACGCTCTAGACCAATCTTTCGAACATCAAGAAAACACCATACATAGATTTGTAGTATTCGGACTTAGCTTCTTATATATGGTTGGCACCCTTCACTTTCTCCTCGACATGGTCCAACATTAGCACTCACTAGCCTTTGACTGGCCTTTTCGTCTTTATCCATACGTGGCACGGGGATACCCCTTGTAAGGTTTAGCAAACTGATGTTCATTACCAATGCTTGAGTGCTTGGCTATTGCTCTCTCCAACCATGAGATGGCGAACCTTATCTCCTTCAAGCCCTCACATCACAATTATGTAATGACTCGGGAAAGTCTGCATCACCTTTTTCGTGGATAGCCAGTTTTTTTATTATTCTTTAATTTTTGGTAAGTGATGGAGTTTTATAGTGATTAGTGGATGCTAGTGGTTGAAGGTGCTACAGGAAATGCTACATTAAGGAATTGTAGGTAGTGGAACAGCCTTTTGGAGAGTGCACTTGGGGTGTCCTCATTGGAAGTGCATCCTGATAATGACTCTTTAAAACCACTAATTATCATACATAAATACTGAGAGAGAGAGAGAGAGAGAGAGAGAGAGAGAGAGAGAGAGAGAGAGAGAGAGAGAGAGAGAGAGGATACTTGTGTTTAGCCATAGTGTTCTTGTCCTAGAGTTGTTGGTATGTAGTCCTTACACCCATCTCATTGTAATGTATTCTGCGTGATGAGGTGAAGGACTACAAACTCAAATACCTCCGAGAGTTAAATTTCAGGGCCCAAACCACTTGGACATCTTACAGAATTCTACAGAAGTTATAGAATCAATGGACTGGTGTGCTAACTAGTAAGGTAGGTCTCCGAGTGGGTGTTGATGCTTTGTTCCAAAGAATTCTTATAAAGAAGTGAATGAAGTTATGTTGGGGAAAATATCAACATGAATCTAGAAGAATAATGAAGTCAGACTTGAGGCGTGATAACACTCTTTTAAAGGAAATATTTACCCCACAACATGATTACCGGTAAAAATCCTTCAGAATACAATAAAGTCTTGAATGAGAATACCAGATATCAATTCTAGTACTTCTCCAGGATCTCTCAAGGAAAACAATTGGAAACTATGGCTATATATCTTTAGAAGGAAAATGAAAATTAGAAGTTCAAAATAGTGAACAGAATTATTGAATAAATATATTTGAACGGATATAACTTTTCAAAGATGAAGAAGTTATGTCCCAACAGACACAACCTTCCAAAGGTTTAGAAGTTATGTCCGAATAGACACAATCTTTAAAGGTTGTAAGAGCGCCTAATAACCATTAGGCAAAAATATTAGATATGAAATTAAATAAATAAAAAATAACCGTTACTCTATTATGAACAGTCACATTATTTCAATAGGACACAATGGTTATTTTATAAAAACAAATCCAAATTTTAAAAAATATAATTATTGTTTAGTGTCAAATCTAGTCCACGTGCGCACTCACATCTTTTTGATGTGAACAAGGCACCTCATAGTTTGTTTGAAAACAAACTACCAACAAGTTATCTATTGTTTTCAAGCAAAGTGGAAATTTTGAGTTGGGGAATTGGTGTAAAACTTGAAAAGGAGTATTCTGTTCCACAAGTTTTAGCAAAAGTTTCCTTTGGATGTGACTTTCAATAACGCATTTGCTATTTAAAGGAAATCTGAAGAGTAGTAGGAGTCGACACGCTCGTTCTCTGGTCATGCCAGATGTTAACCGAACTGGTTTCTGCACGTGCCACATGCCTTAACTTTACACTTACCTTAAGTTTACAAGTGCAAAGATAGTCCTAACGTTTGCTTGCGCTGTTTGTGTGAAATATTTACGGAATCATTGCATGCAGTATCTTTGAGAGGGTAGTTTGCTCCTTCTCCGTCAATATCGTTCTGCTGTTCGCAAAAATTTGCTTACAGTTGACACTACGATTAATCCACGCTTCTCGTAGCTGTAATGACTGTCTGTGATAATGTATTTCTTGCATTGCATCTCCTTACCTGAACAGGATTGAACCGATTATGCTTCTAGCTTGTGCTTTCGTTGCCGATGATGTTCGTAGTGCTTCTATTGCATCTTTAGGATAAGTCGTGTTCTTTACTGGTGATGTTTGTGTTAAAAGCAGAAGCAGTAACAAAAATATTGATTACAGCTTCCATATCCCTCATTGATTTTGTTTATTATCACATTGCATTTCTTGAACTTTGAGATCACAATAACAGTCGTAGAAAATAGAGTTTGGTGGTGGTGACCTCAGTTTCCTCACATTTTCTGAATAGGGGGAGAGACTCGACATCCTGTGAGAAGGAATCTTCTTCCATTAGAGTGAAATATCTTTGAAAAAATTGAGAAGTTAATCGCTCGAACCAATGATGCGTTTTGACCAACGTTGTTAAATCTGGAAAATGGTTCACTGGCGATGTTTTCTGGGTGAAGGAACCTTAAAGATAGTCTAACGATGTTAGGTTAAGATGGGACACTCATTTCTCTGTCCCAACAACACAACGGCACCATTTCTCCTGACCCTCTGAGCCGGTTCGCTCCTAGAATTTTAACCTTACAAGGGATTACCATCCCACACCAGGATTTGAGCAATGAAGATTTGATCAAAATCACTTTGAAGTACACAAGTGTCACGATTCTCTTTTCCATGACGTAAGTCATGTCGGGGCGTTGGGGAAAAGGATTGGTTTAAAGTTAATGCCCAAGTAGGCCAACAGCTCTTAATTAGGCATGGGCTCTCTCAAGCATGGGCTCTCTCAAGCCCTTACCTTACTTGACATTGGATTCATTTTAAGTTTGATTCAGCCAATGAATATTCTATGTGAAATGGAGTCACCACTAACTCATTCGAGTAAGCTAGGAACCAAGTGAGGCATGGGAGATTGCCTCACTTCCTACGTAATCAGAGATTTTTTGGGGTTAGAAACTTGATTACACTAATAATTTTTATTACTGTCCTTTCGGTACCACTAACTTGGTTGGACTGTTTATCTAAGTGATCATATGGTCTTTGTTACCAATCATGAGTCCTAAAGGCCATTCGATTTGCTAAGTGTTCATGTGATGTTTTTTAAGGGTTTATTATGATTCTATGGCTTATCATAACCATTCTAACAAGAAAAAAGAACCCGATATTCATTGGGCAAAGAATCTACATGGCTTCGTTCGAAGCCCCAGACATGATCCCCATGAACTTGACCCGATACCGAGTCGGACAAATAATATAGAAGGCTTTATTCTTTAGCCCCGGGATATGATCCCCGTGAGCTTGATGCTGGAGACTAAGCCTAGTTCCTAAATCTAAGCTAGATTAAGGCAGGCCTAGCTTCTACTCATTTTATTAGGTGGCAGTCCTAAACTAGACTAAGCTACATATTCAATAAGAAAAGTGACTCTAAGTCTAATTTTGATTTTTATTTAGTAGCTAGACTATTTTAACTAAGTTCTAAGCTATTTTGATTATTAATTCCTATGTTCATTAATTAAGCTAGCCCAATTAATACCAAGCTAAGCTAGTAAAACTAAATTTAGACACCACCATAGACTACCATTCTTAGCTCTCGGCCGCCGGTCTTCGTCATCAATCTCATCATTCATTAATCCACACATTAGCATGTTCAATCATAAATTTCGATTACCCATCAATGTCATAATCAACTCAGGGTTAATTGATTAATGCTAAGTGATTATTAGCCCCCACTTGCTAATATCTCAAGGAGCGGGCTAAATCACTAAGCACCTAATTACAGTCTAATTCCCATTCTTAAGCTATCCGCTGAAGGATCATGCATTGCTAATCATGATCAAAGCAATCAATCATCAATTCTATCACAACTCAAGGTCAAATAAACATGCATTTAGGCTTATTAGCCTTGCAATCCACCAAGTCAATTAGTTGACCAAAATGTCAACTTCTCTGTTTTGCCCTTGATTCTGACCCTCTAAGTTTTAATTCAATTGAAAGCCTTAACAAATTCCAAATCTAGTTATTCCAATTTTTACTTAAATCTTATGATGTTTACTTCAACTTTCATTTAGATCGCATTTCCTAATTGTGGTCAAATTAATATAGAAAATTCAATTTAACCCCATTGCTCCAGATTATGCCATGTTCCAACCCGACTCTTTAAAAATTCGAAAAATACAAACCGACCATCAAATGATGCCAAATTTTATGAAATAACAGCTCATTATATTCTGTGCAACTTTCTTTGTTTACCTTTTGTAAAAAAATCCCCCCCAACTATGTGAAATTATGCAATTTACCTCAAGGACACAATCTGTATCAGTTTTGTAAGCCAATTCTGACTTTGATCTTATTCATCCAAATTGACCGATTCATTATCGATAGAATTTCATGAAATTTTGGGGATTTGAATTTCAAGACCTCTCTTGCAATTTTGAGCTTCTGTAAACTAGTCCTTCAACTATTTATTATTTGCAAAACAAATTTGGTCGATGTGGAGACATCATTTTCGGATCTAGCTCCACTTTTCTTTGGTATCTTTGGACTCAAAATTCATAGCCTTAATGACATTCAAATTTAATGAACTTTATATCAAATCAAAGCTCTGTAACAGCTATAATGCATGTGAAGACAAGTTTTTCTAATTCTGAATCAATTTTCCCGTAAAAATCAAGGAACACAGGGAGGTCAGAATAGACTTCAAATCTTCTAGCAATCTTGGAACACAAGCACATGAGCCTAAGCACATTCATCTACTCCTAGAACACATTCAACTCAGTCATTCCAGCATTCAAGCAAATATTCAACATTCTAACATAAAAGCTTATCATCATTGTTGGGGGCAAACAATACAACCTAGAGGGAGGTGAATGGGTTTTTTTTCTTATATAAAAGACTTTGACAATTTTGTGGAAATTGGTAGTTATCATGCAAAGATCAGGTTAAGCAAATTGATAAAATAGCATGAATAGGTTGATTGCTAGTGTAAGTAAGAGTGAGAGAAATAATAGCATACAACGATGTATAGTAGTTTGATTTTATCCCAAAGTCTACATCCACTGTCCCCACTAACAAACACAAGTTAAGTTGAATTGCACTAATAATTTGCTAGAAAAGTTACCACCAGCAAACACCCATCCTATCAAATGATAGATCACACTATCAAGAATCAAGTGTTGCTATTACACATGTACACTTGATCTTTCTCACAATCACAAGCCATCAAGAACTCTATAGTGAAGATCATAAGAGAATGAAACATTTTTTGCTAAGAACATAGCTTTCGGTAGATTTCTGGATTTTATATACTGTGCACCTAACATATGGCCTTCAAGATCCCGTTGGAGATGTCTTAGAGAAGCAAAGAACTGTTAGAGATCAGTTGGTGCTTCTGTCCAGAGATAGAACTGGCCATACAATCCTTTATCCTAAGTATTTGCAAGCTAGCTGGAAATAGCTGCTTCTATCGTCCCTATGTTGATGGCTCCGCCAAGTTTGCTAGAAAGCTTGTTTTCAGTACTATGATGTCTTTCGATTCTTTTCTGGTGTGCATTTCCGAGCGGCAACGGCTATATTAGACTCCCGCAATAATCATCTAGAATGGTCGTTGCTCCAACATAACTAATGACAAGATATGTCCAACATTGACAAAAATATTGTCATCGGCTGATCTTTTAGTTCGTTGGTGTTGTTTACGAATAGAATAGATTTGTGATCTTTTTTCTTCCTGAATATCACTTTTGTCTTTTATATACTGTCAAGAACATATGCAAATGTCACGCCGTACCACGCCAAAAGCGTGCTTGGAGGTGCTTTCATTCATCACGAATGGTAAGGTGTCCCGTCACTAAATGAACGAGGGTCTCTCCCTGACCATACCTCACGAGACAGTAGGTACTTATTTTCTAATACAGTCTATTTAATCTATACTTTATTTTGGAGTCGCCACTAGTCTTTAATATTTGACTAAAAACTCTATCGAGACAGCAGAGAACCATCTCGATTTTTGCAAACCAGAGATATCATGGATATGGGGACTTGGTTATGTTAATGACTTCAATATTGAAATTGCATAGCATGCAATTTCTTGAGGCTTATCTGCTAATCTTAACCATTCTAAACGAGGAGGAATCAATCAATTATGAAAAGTACAATCAATTCAAATTACAAAGCAACAATCCTAATATCGTCCCTAAAAAGGAAAATCAATCAAAACAATCAAGATCTAGTGAAGCCCTAAAGGCTTGTTCATTTTTAAGGGTTAGGCCCTTTTTGGGGGTTAAGCCCTTTTTGGGGTTTTTTAGGGTTTAAGCCCCTTTTAACCTCTAAACTAGAGACTTTTCAAAAGAACAACTTGTGCACCGCAAAAAATTCTAACATCACTCAAAAGGGGTGGCCACAAATGTTCTAAATTATTTTGCAATTTTTGGAATTTTTTATTTTTGATTTTTTTTTGAAAAAATTTTCATTTGATTTTCCTACTTCCAAGAGTCTAAATTTTCCATTATTTTTATTATTTTTATTATTTTTTTATGAATTTTCTGAGTTTCCCCATTTTTTTTATAAATTTTCCGAATTTCCCCATTTTTTATGAATTTTATGAATTTTTTTCATTTTTTATGAATTTTCTGAAAATTTTTCATTTTTATGAATTTTCTGAATTTTTTCCATTTTTAATGAATTTTCTGAAATTTTTCATTTTTTTATGAATTTTCCGAAATTTCTAATTTTTTTAATTTTCTAAATTTTCAATTTTTTCTGACTTTTCCTGATTTTTTTTAAAAATTTTTTTCTTGATTTTTAATTTTTTTTTGTTTTTTCATTTTTATTATTTATTATTATTTTTTTATTCCCCTGGGAATAAATTGGATTGGTTCAAATCGGTTCAACTATGTTGGACTGGCCGAACTGGTCTTTGGCCGACCCTTCGACAAGAATGGTGCCAAAACGGCGCTGTTTCTTTGATTGTTCTTTTGGGTATTTTGTCGAACAAGCGATGTGTATCTAAACTAAAATACATTTCCCTCACTGAGACTTCACCCCCATCTCCGGCGACTCTCCGCCGGTGCTCTAGCCACTATCAATGATCCTAAAGCATCATCCTATTGCCCTCTACCTACCAGCCACGACCGGAACACCGCCATACCATCGCCGGCCGGCATTTTCTAGGCTAAACAATCTATCATGAAACTGTCCTAATCAAGAACAACCCTACTAATACAACAAATTCTAATCTAACCATTTAATCTAACAATTAAAACATGCATTAACACATCAAATGGATTAGAGAGGACTATCTTGGATGGTCATTGGCCGTGAGAATGCACTCCGGCAAGGTTTGAATGCTTTGACGAGGGTGTTTATGGAGGCTGACTCAAGAATTATGCAAAAACACGATCTAAAATGCATAGAACAAGCAATCAATCGATCAAAAACATGAATATGGAATCATTAAGCACATAAATAAAAAGGAAATCACTGATTCAAGCACGTACTGGCTTGGTCAATCACTCAAGCATTTCAACAAATAGTTGGTGTGTGATTGGGAAGGAAGTTTACCTTCTTCATCGGCGACCAAAATGGAAGTTTCTAATTGCTAGGAAGCTTCGGCTTGGCCCTCTTGCACCTTCTCTATCAGCCTACAGGGTTGGCTTTGCTGAGAAAGTCCTGGATTCATCAATTGGGGCTGAGTTTCAGACCTTCTCGATCAGTTCCTTCACTAGATGATTAGAGGAGGGGGTCATCAGAATAGGTGATTCGTCGGCTCCTTTCCCATCGAGACAGTGCCGATCACTCAACCCAAGGAACCTCAACTCTCTCCCACTCTCTTTCTCTCTCTTGGAAATTTCTTCAAACAGGTTCTCTTCTTGGAACCTTCTCACCCACCCATTTTGATCTCCTTGTCGACAATTGGAGATCTTCAGCTGTCCCATTTTATTTTTTTATGCGTTGGAATGAGGGATCTAAGTTGGTGAACAGGTGGGGCTGACCAATTTAATTGCAGCCTTTCTCGTGCAAGCCTGAGTCTGGCAAGGAAGAAGCCGACCTGGGCTGGGTCGGGTCGAATTTGACTGACCTGGTAGACTTGGGTTGGTCTAAAATTGCAAATTAAACCCAATTTTGACCTATTTTGACAATTCTGACCCCAAATTTCAATTTCTTGACACATTTTACTTTAAAATAGGGGATCTCTTTGAATTTTTATCTCAATTAAGCCCAAAAATCCCAAATTTGAATTCGGGTCAAGTGGGTTATTATTCAATTGGAGGTCTAAATGACCTAATTCTTCTGATCTAAGGCCAAAATTGGAGTCCCCATGGTCGATTACCCATAGGGAAGGTATGAAATTTGATCGAAAATTTCAAATTGAAAGAAATCCCAAATTTGGGTCATAAAATCCCTAATTTTCAATTAATTTTAGAACTTTTCAATTAATTTGTCAAATTGTGAAATTGGATGGACAAAAATGAAATTCAAGGTCCCAGAATCAATTGTCGTGAATAAACTATAGTCTAAAAATGCCCAGAAATGACTAAATTGGATTTTTGGTTTAATTAGGATGTGAAATTACCCAAATTTGGGAAAAATATATCCTTCATTAAAATTTGTAAAATTGAAGCTTCCAGGATGAAATTAGAAGTAAAACAAGATTGATGATTATTTTTGGGAAACTTTTGGACTTCATTTGGTATTTTTTTTTGTTTTCCTCCCATTTTAAACAAAAGAAATTCAGGAAAAATTAAAGAAAAATATATAAAAATTATTTGGTTGTTTAGAAATGGGTTCCTAAGTATGGCCAAGGTTCCTAATCCTAATTTTATGATTTTTATGTGAAATTAAAAATTTGACCAAAAAATCAGGTGTCAACAATAAATATCAAAGTAATCATTATACTATGGATAGTTTTGGGATTATCAAAATTCTCTGAGATGTTTCCCCTACAATCTCTCTCTTTTGATGATGACAAAACTATCTTGCAGACGTGAGAAGTTGATATTTGATAATGTTATATGTAAACGTAAGGATCTGTATTAGTGTTTGTCTTTCAAAGAAGTTACACATTATAGATGTCAGAATCTCCTCAATTATTTCAAGGGATGAGGAGACAAAATTAGAAAGATCTTTAGGGATAAGAATAAATTACAAGGATTCACGGTTTTATGATGATTCATAATGTATAAGATAAGTAAGAAAGATAACAAGATAAATGTTAGAAAACATTATCAACAATGTGTATAACTCTCATTGTCTAACTCCCCATGTCTCAATAGTAATGATTTTTAAGCATATTTTTATAATCAACAAATGTCGGCTCAGACATGATCACATCAAGTATTTATACATCTACCATTTTTTGGGGATAAGGATACTAGGAGTGCTATAACTTTCCTACGATACTTACTTGAGTGCCATAACTTTGTTTTGCTCACTTGAGTGCCACTTCCTGCAAAAATAGATTATTTGAGTGCCACTTCCGACAAATCATTCTACATGAATTTTTCTATTTAATTTTTCATATCTACATGGAAATTTTTAAAAATAAAGGGATGAATTTATTGCTACGCCATGTAACATAAAAGAAAAGAGAGAAAAACATGAAGGGAGAAAAAGAAAGAAAAATAAAAACTTAGGGAGAGAGAGAGGGGCTGCCATGGCTGATGTAGCTAGCAAGGATCACCTAGAGGGGGGTGAATAGGTGATCTTAAACAATTTTTGTCAATTTAAGCGGAAATAACTTCCCACAGTTGAGTATAAATAAAATTCAGATTCAAAACAGTTTATATAGACAATGCTCTTGATGTGTAGTATGTAAAGTAAGAGATAAGGAGTAAAAAAAATTATACACAAGTTTATAGTGGCTCGGCTTATAACAAGCCTACGTCCACTCTCCCACGCTGATAGCCTACTGGCTGGAATTCACTATGCAATCAAGAGGAATTACAGATTCTGAATGACAACACTCTTGTGTATGATAGGATTCTCTATGTCACACAATCACTTTTACAAGTATCCCTAAGATCTTAATGTTTAGCTCAAGAAAGACAAGAGAAAGGATTGGAATATTGCTTAGACTTTGGACTTGTTGATTCTCGATTTCATGTGTCCTTCTGCTTCTTGTAGGTCTCCTTTTATACTTCTCCACTATCAAACTAGCCATGGGACAGTTTTCAGAGGATCATCTTCCAATCTTTATCTTGGACAGATTTGTATAAAATGGATTGAGTAGCCATTGGTAGATAAAATCTAAATCTTGCTGATTCTGGTCGCCCATATAATTAGAATCTTGGTTTCATAAGTAGAGCTTTATCCGTTGTAATGCATACTTGTTATAATACTTAATTGTCAATTAATTAGATTGAGATTGAGTCAATCAAAACCTTCCTTTTGTGAAATCCATGCCAGATTACTAGTTGTTGTGATTCCTTATGAATGAGTTTTGCTTCTGCGTCTGAAAAACTTCAGCGTCTGAGAAATTCAGCATCTGTGTCTGCATAATTACTGTGTTTGAAGAATTTTTAATTCAAAACTTGAGTCTGTGTAGGTCTTCAGTAAAATCTGAATATTTCATAATTAGAGTTTGAATTACTTTTATGGTAAAGTCTAAATATCTTATGTCTAAGTTTGAACTTTTAGTCTTGAGTCTGAAATTTTTAGTTTTGAATCTGAACTTTTAGTTCGAGTCCGAACTTTTAGATCTGAAAACTTGTAAAGTTTGATATTTCCTTATGAACTTCAAGAATATATTAACCTAGAATGGAATACATGTCAGATTCACAAGATAAACATAGAGAGTTTTATCAACTTCAAAATTCATTAGGAATTTTCCTCAACAATGGCCACTCAAGCTCTAAGCTTCAGCCGGCCATGGCCGCTGGAGTTTCAAGCCATAATGGCCGCTGCGAGTGAAACAAAGACGGGGATGCCAAAAGTCGGAGGTCAGAGGGAACGATTTCTTGCCAACAAACAACCGATCAGCTGCTCCCCCATTTTCTGCAATTGGGCAAAGGTGTTCCGTCATGAGCGAGAAGCTCGATCAGTCATGGCAACCGAGAGCTAAAGCTTGGGAGAAAGAATGGAGGGAAGGTTCTCTACATCTCTTGACCTCCCATTTCCCCACCTCAATCACCACCCGATTCCATCCAAATTCACGAGCCTCTTTACTTACTTCAATTCCCTCATTTTGCCTCTGCCCTCGAGACCCCCCATGACCTCTGCACATCTTGCCGCCAGCTTTATTTTCTCTTCCACAGCCCTCTCTCTCTCGAAGACCCTAATTCCCCTCCTAAAACCCAACTCAGGAAATAGTCCCAAAGTGCAATCCCTCACTAAGAACCTCTCCGTCTTTGAACGAGCTCTGATCAGCGTTGCCGGAGGTAGGATCATCGGCTCGTTCACTTACGTGTGCTTGCGCCCACTCGACATCATCAAACCAAGCTCCAGATGAAAGGCGACTCAGAACTATACAAGAACATGTTCGATAAGTATGATAAGTGGAGTGAGGAGAAAGTCTTGAGCGGCGAGGAGTGTGGTAGAGCCCTTGTCGGATTTGGGCTCGGCTAGCCAAAATTCCTAAGTGCTACAGTAACCCAACCATGGGGAAGATGAAGTTCTTCATCGTGCCCATCTGCAAATTAGATTGGCCATACAAAACTAAAAAAATGATAAAAAAGCATAAAAATTGTCCACGTTAGATTTTCTGGCTTCCATGTCTAATTTTCTGGGGTTCATGTCGGATTTCCAGCTGCCAAATGGCTGATAGCACTTAAGTGATCACTTTTTCAAATTTTTGGCATTCAAGTGAGTGAAAAAAAAGTTATGGCACTCCTAGTGCTCTTATCCCCATTTTTTGTCATAGCAAAAGAGATAAAAATAAGAACTACGGACAATGTGCAAAAGATAACTTCATTCATTCAAAAGCGCGGGAGTCCGGCTAACATCAGCACTAAGAAAACAGGAGTACAAAAAATAATAGTATCAAAGAGGTGTGAGTGCGTTTTCTTTGCTGGGAGGAGGTAAGAGTTTAGGTTCCTTTGGAATAGGGCGGAGGGGATTATAACATTTTAACCTCAGGTAGGATTGTTTAAGTTTTACTATATATCAAGAGATGGAAGATATGGTAGTCTTGATTTCCCAAACATCATCTTGGAGTTGAGCTGGGACAGCAACAATAGAAGCAGATTTTTCTAGTCATGGTGGTTGAGTTGATTGTCTCTGTACTAGTGTCTTAGCTTTCTATTTTCTTTCCTTTTTAGCTTGTTCTGCCAATCTCTCCTTCAGAATAGCTTTTGCTCATTCATCATCTTCTTGGCCTATAAGGATCACTTCACCCTTCTAATTGACTCATCCATTAGGAGTCTCGGCATCATTTTGTCCAGTGTTTTCTTTCCAATTTCTATGTTCAGCAAGCTCTGAGGGGTGGCATATGTAAATTCGATGCCTTTGTGCCAAATTAAGCGAGTGAGAGGATTGATGAACCTTGAGCAAGCGACGATGAGTGAGCAATGACGATGGTGATTGAATGACAGTGACAAAGAGGAAAAAAACGCAACAGTTCAATGACAATGACCGAACAATGCCTATTTTGAGAGATGCTCGCGTGACGTCACTTTTGGGGTGGGTTTCGTGCGACATTATTTTTAGCCAAGCTAGCCAAGTTGTTTAGAGTGTCCACGTGGACTCGTTTTTAATATAAAAATTCCAAATCAGCTTTAACTTTTTATAATAAAAGCCACGCCACTTTTTTGGCCAAAATTTCTCGTCGTAAGCACATATGTGATTGTTTTTCTCTAATTTGACTCTTAAGTTTTGTGGCAAAAACTTTTGGTACTAAAGTAAGCACCGTACGAAATTTTTGACACTTTTAATGTCGTTATGCCTTAAATTTGAAGTTGCCCATGATTTAATTCAGGTTTTTGCGTTTACTTAATGGATCGTGATTCTATTTGAAATTATGTATGTGTATGTTGAGAAAAATTGCACCTGACACATTATATCTTATTTTAATAATTGTTTTAGGTTGTAATTGTCATAGATAGAATGATTGATATGTGTCTTCAATGAGTGATTTTAGTGTCACAGATAGATTGTGAAGGAGATCTACTGTGTGGGAAGTCTTTAAAAGGATTCCTTGTGCAGACAAGAGTCAAAAAGAGGCTCAATGTTTATATTGTGGGGCTTCTATTGATTCTTCTACCAGTCAAGGGACTAGTTCCATGTGTAATCAATTGGCTAGATGTAAGGAATACCTATATGTGAATATGGAGAAAAGTAAAAATATTGCATGATTGTTATAAGTTATACATGGAGGAAAGAAGCAAAGTGAAGAGACATTTTTCTAATACATCTCCTATAGTTTGTCTTACTACTAACACATGAACCTCTTATCAGAATTTAAGTTACATGTGTCTCACTGCTTATTTTGTAGATGTTGATTAGAAGTTACAAAAGAAAATTTTAAATTTTGTTAAATCTCAGGTCATTCTGCCAAGATTATAGGAAGAGTAATTGAGAAATGCTTGACTTGTTGGGGGAATTCAATGGGTATTTTCTATCATCGTAAATAATGTGAGCTCAAATGAGTAAAGAGTTCAATACTTGAAAAAGAGACTTAGCTCTTAGAACTCTCCAGTATTAATAGGTGAATTACTCCATGTGAAATGTTGTGCTTATATATTGATTTTAATTGTGAGAGTAGGGTTAAAAGATATACATGATTCCATTGTTACCATATGCTTGGCTATGCATTATATGAGGTCTCCTCCTCCGAGGATGAACTAATTTAAGAGTTGCATTGAGCTAGAGAATACTAAGTCCAAGAGTCTTGTATGCTTGGATGTAAAGACTCATTGGAACTCGACATACATGATGTTAAAAGCGGTTTTGAAGTTTCAAAGAGCTTTTACCTTTATTAAAAATTCAAGATAGCATATTTGTTGAAGAGCTTCCCAAGTTGAAAGGGTTACCTACTAGTGATGATTGGGAGTATGCCAGTCGACTTCTTCCTTTTCTGAAGTTGTTCAATGATACGACTTTAAAAGTATCAAGTTCTTATGTTACCGGTAATGATATGGTAAAGGATGTTTATGGAGTTTCTACGATGATTGATGGATATTAGGAGAATGAGGACAAAAGTTTGTAGGAAATGGCCAAGAGAATGAAGATCTTATTCAATGAATATTTGGAAATGTGAATAACACGAGTCTTGCTTTGTTCATTGCCTGCATACTTGACCCTCAATATAAGTGGGAATATGTAGACAGGAACTTCACGAGAGTAACGGCATCTCTGACGTCATTGTTTGAGCAATACCGCACTAGTATACGTCCCTAAGGCAACTTGAGGTTGAAGAGTACAAGGACGATGAGTGTGTCAAAGTCCCCTATGATTGGTGCAGACATTGTGACTACAAAGTATCTTAGCCAAGCAGTACAACAATATTTGAAGGAAAAATTTGAATTAGATAAGTATTTGACGGAAGGATTTGAATGTTATAATCCAGCTTTGATATCTTATTTTGGTGGAAAGTGAATTCTTTGAGCTATCATATCCTCTTCCCTTCCATTGCTTGAGCTATTTTGATCGTGTCCATCTTGATTGTAGCATTAGAGGTCGCATTGAGTATAGAAGGTCATGTACTTGACGTGTTCCGTAACTCTTTGACCCCAAGTATGGTGGAGCCTTTTATATGTGCTCAAGATTGGCTATGATTTGTGTCACTTTCCCTTTTGATTGAGGATGACTAAGAAGAACTTGAAAGGTTTGAGTCAGGTGAGAAAATATTAATATGGAATACTTATACCCTTCTCTATTATAATTGATACTTCAGTTTTCATTTTCATTGTGAATTTAATGCAGAGTTGTCAACTATGACCATGGAGCCGAACTCGATATTGGTTTCTCTTGATGATTGATGAACATGGAGATTGGTACTTATTAAAATAATTTCTTTTTTTTTTATTGTGAATATAACTTTGAAGTTTCTTGGTTTCTGTCTGATGCAATATATAGGGGGATTGCTTTTATTGTCATTCTAGTCTTAGTCATTTGTTGAGATCATCTCAAAAAAAATCTATTTTGATTGATTAATGACTACCTTACTCCTAGACCAATAAAACTTGGGACAAATGCGCTAGATTGTTATTTTTCTCTTCCCTGTCAATTGTGTACGAAAGATTCATTTAATTAGCTTTATGCATGGCAAATGTGACTATTAAACAATATTTTTTGTTGACGATAGTTGCCATGCTAGAGCACTTAGTGTACTAATGTGAAATCTCTATCTTGTCAGTTGACGATTTGCTTGGTGATAAATTGCTTGGTTTTCCACCTATTAGTCATTAGGTTTTCATTCTTTGGTTTGTTTTACATTTTGAAGGCTGAAATGGAGCGCTTTGAAAATGTTGATACTTTAGTTTTAAAACAATAATGAGAAACTTTTCGAGTGGGAACAAGAGAAAAAGTCTTCACAGGTTTGTCTTTGAGGCATAGGTGAATTTGAAATGAAGTTACTATTCAATTTGATAATATCCTGGTCTAATTCGCAAGTTCTCCAGGTGTTGTAGTTGAAGAAGAAACAAGATGTACAATCTCAACTTATAACCTGAGGACCTGTGTAGGAAAAGTTACTGTTCAAAGTAGTTGCTTGTAAATAGAATTTTATCATATGATAGTAACCATGTTATGTATGCCCATATGGTTGAGTGCTAGAGAGACTTCTTTCTGATTGCATGGTGCTGAGGTAAGACACATGCCTCTTTTGTGACCCAAAAGAGAAGTATATGATGTTATAGATTTGACCGATCAAATTGTAGTAAGATATCTACTTCTACTATATGCTTATCAATTATTCGTATTTTGTTTCGTTGAAGTTCAAAAAAGGTGGTTCGCTTCAAACCAGCAATCGCACGCTTTGTGTAGGATTTTCGTCATGTCCATCTCTTGTGAAGTGGAAAAACATCATGTTAATGAGAGAATTGCTTATATAATATATGATAGTAGACCACAACAATTATAAGCCAAGGCTGCTTTTTTGAACTTTACCTTGTGAAGACGGGGTCCAAAAAAAAAGAGGAAAAGAATTTAAACCCGAACCAAATCGGGTTTCCAATTCCAGTCATATTCGGTTCGGGTCAAAGCAGACACACATCCCTAATGGTTCGGTTCCAGTCGAGTTTCCTGACACCGCTAGAGGTTAGGATATTCTCTGTTGGTCTATATTTGTGCCAACAATAATTTGCTTTGTCAATTCTTAAATGTGCACAAATGGAGGGATGCAAGCCAATTTCCATGACTATGGCCACTAGCTCTCATTCTAATATAGACGCAAAACTATATTTGTATCCTACGCTATATCAAACAATCATCGAAGCTCTTTAATATCTCATGAAACCCGATTAGAACTGAATCGTTGACACCCCTAGAGGTTAGGATATTCTTTGAAGGTATATATTTGTGCCAACAACAATAGGCGTTATTTTAAACGTGCACAAATGGAGGGATGAAAGCCAGTTTCCCACGCCTATGGCCACAAGCTCTCATTCTAGTATAAACGCACAACTATACTCGTATCCCTCAATATATCGAAGAATGTTCAAAGCACTTTAAAATCTCATGATCACATGGCTAGATATTTCATATGCAATCAATTTTGTCTGTCAATTCACGCATCAATCGACCGTGAGTCATTTTCAAATTATGAAGAGCATTATACGTTATATCAGGGGCACATTAGGTCAAAGAATGCGAATCTTATCAAAGTCAACTTTGGGCTTTTACGCCTTTTGTGATGTAGATTGGGCATATTGCTACTTGACTTGACAATTGACTACCGAATTTTGCCTTCTTAGGTAGCAATTGTGTATTATGGAGTGCAATGGTCGCATGATCTAGTGACATGGCCGCGTATCGTGCAATGGCATTGACGGCTGCGGAGATTACTTCGATATCATTATTTTCGAAAGATTTAGGTATCCATCTCTCAAGTCCACCAATATTATTTTGTGATAATGTTAGTACACTTTATATGTCGATGAATCCTGTGTTTAATGCCAGAACTAATCAAGATGGATTATCATTATGTTCCATTTGTGCATCAAATTGTTGATCTCTTCACGAAGCCATTGTCTACAAATGCATTTGGAAACTTATGTCACAAATTGGAATTTTGGGATTGTTGCATTTCCAATTTGAGGGGGAGTAAAGGCATTGATTTATCGATAAAGGGAGAATAACTTAGAGATGTCAATCAAACTTATAAACATATTCTTTGAGAGAAAATTAACTAATCAATCCTAAACCTATTGTATAAATGCCAATTCAATAATAAAATTTTCAATTTTGATAATTTAGTCCTAAACCTTTGCATATAATTTCAATTTAGTTATTTCAATCAATTATCATCACAAATCGCTGATGTGTCATCACTAGTCGTCCTACATGGCACGTCGCCATATGAGCGATTTCCAATGAAAATTGTAAAGAATTACTATATTGGAATTTCTGACAAATATTTGGGATTAAATTGGCAAAATTAAAAAGTTCATGAATGAATTGCCTTATGTACAATGGGTTTAGGACCAATAGTCAATTTCCCCAATTCTTGGAGATGTTTAAATCAAGGGATTGAATGCTATTGCAACATAAGGATCTTTTCATTTATCATCTTCCATTGTTGTATTGTTTTCTTATGAAGCAACACACTTTGTAATATCTTTGGGTTTCTGACGAGGTTTTACCTTGAGTTAAAGTGGGTTAAACTTGGATAAAACCCAAAAAATCTTGGGTCAAAATTGTGGTGAATTCAAAATTTGAGGTGCTAAAAAAGTCAATTGATCATTACCAAGGGCCAAAGCGCTTATTAAACAAATGCGAAGCAAACGCCCAACAAGGGGGATTAATTGCAAGCAGGTGTCTCAAAATTAGGAGGAATTGTTGCAATCAGTTAAAAGAGATCAATCACAAAAGTGGAACTTCTACGGAGAGAAGGCACGTACAATCACATAGAAGATTTCTACTTTCAGTCGATGCAGTTTATTGACTTCGCTTTCCTCGTAGTTTATTTTTAGTTCTGTCAATCTTCTATTCCTAGTCAATCTGCTCTTGTTCTCGAAAATAGTTGTGTAGTCATTCCTAATTCATTATACTAGCACCTGTATACCATGTTCTTCCTTTCGGGGTGTAATTGCCTATCGCTTGGTTATGTTGACTGCCGTGTTTGTAGGTGATTATTGACTTGTCCATTCTACCACTGGTGATTAAACAATCGGTTGACGATTCATATAAAAAAATGATTTTCTACAAATATGTATATGTTACAGGCCAAAGTTTCCTGGTCAAGTACAAGCCATGCGGCTCTTAGTGAGCTGGGATAATAGACCAACCTTACATCAATAGATTGCTCCAAATAACGATATGGCGAATCGGATCCTCATAATCGATTATACATCATCAAATTTAGCTTGGGCATTGAATCCCTTAAATGAGACAAATAGATTATTTCATCACAACAATCGGTTTCGACTTGCAATGACCATTATCAGGAGAGAGGTATCAGCTCACAACTAGTTTGTGTGTGGGAAGCCAATCCTGTCTTTAGAGATCCTTTAAGATAACAAAAAAAACATCTCATACATGTATTCTTAGCACAAAGACATTGACACCACTCCAACTAACTAGTTGGCCATAACTCGGAGGAGGCTCCAGGTCGGACTCAAATTGGTCCGCTTCGGACTCCCCTTCGTTCGCTTCGGACTACATATCATTCGGACCGGTATCTAGATCAGTAACAGCCTCATCCAGAGGTTCGAGATCCATTGGATCCCAAACCTCTTCCTTGATATCGCCAGCAAGAGGTCAATCAAAACCCCTAATGGGTTTGAACAACCCATCTCCGTCCCTAAGGAACCACGCGATGAACTCATGTGCCTTCCACATCGCCAAACCTCATCCACCCAGACGGTGGTTGCGTGCTTCTAGTACACCCTATCCGGCCCCATCGGATACTTAGTTATAATTGTACCAATGTCTATGGGTACCCCAAAATGAGTGGGAGGGCCATTCATACTCAAGGGTCTGAAAGCAGTTAACAAACGATAATGAGATAAACTAAGCAAGTTAATGACCTAAGTCTCGATTAGGAAGTCAACTCAACACAGCACACACAAACATGCCATCACACAATCGTAGGCAACCCTACCTTATCTTGGCACATATCCTGCATGTTATAAACCACCATAATAATGCAATAAGTATATAACATAATCAAAACACATGGCAATTTTCTCGAACACAATGCACTCATGCGTGTTTCAATTATCACAGCCACTCAGAGCAAGCCCATCTTTGCACAAGGGTCTTCTAGGTCAACCGGATACTTATCAGTCTATTGATCTATCACGGCCGATCAAGGTACGCCCGTCCATGTACGGGAGTCTTCCGGCTTAATTAGGTATTTATCATAGCCACTCAGGGCACGCCCGTCCTTATACGGGGGTCTTTCAGCTTAAACGGGTAATTCCATTACGGCCACTCAAGGCATGCCCGTACTCTAAACGGGGGTCCTTCGGCTCCACCGGGTAATTATCATGGCCATTCAAGGCATGCCCGTACTCACATGGGGATAACAGTTTCTCAATATATGATCACGCTAGCATTTCAACCACTTTAACTAATTTAATTTTTTCTCACTCAACCCATACAGACGTGGTTGTGCTCAAATAACAAAATACTACAACTTTCATGTCAAAAATGCAGTAATAAATTCACATGTGATCACATACATATAATTAAACCGTCAAACTTTGCATGTTTTCCTTTTTTAAACATCCTTGCCCTATCTAACTTATAAAATTTGACATATAGACCCGACACCTCGGGTTCACTATTTATATGTCCACAGAAACCCTTCTAAAAATTAAATAACAAGGTTTCACATAGGACAATTATTATTCAGGGCAAGACGAACAATAAACAACATGAAACGGATATAATTCAACATTTAAATTAAGTAAAAAATAATCATATAAAATGTACTTATCGCCCTAATTACGATAACTTATCAACCAGTTAGTGTGTTAACACCTAAATTTTGGCACATCATTTAGTGATTAATTACATAGAAAATTAGGGCTTAAATTTTAACCCCTAAACAAAAATATTAAAATTGCATAGCATATAGTTTAGGATCATATAGGTTAATTGCATTCTGCATCGGACCGGCGGTGGTGAGTAAGCTGAAAATCCATTGCATAAATTAAGCTCGAGTATCGAGCAAAGCTCGTCTTGCTCGGAAGACAAGGGCCAAAAATCACAAGTCTAAAAGGCTTTGGTTATCTTAATTTGAGCTTAAATTAGCCCAAATTAATTTAGCTCGTTTGGAATTAAAATAAAATCAAATGATAAAGCCTAAGTCTAAGCCCATTAGGACTAGGAAGCCCGATCAATTAATCTAGGGTTGCAATATAAATATGTGATTATACCCCTCAATCAAGGGGGACTCTCATAATTTTCAAGAAGACAATCTTTGAGAGCACGAGTCGCCACACGTTGAATACACGGCCACAAAGTGAGATCCGTGACATTACATAACAGAGAAATCGTGAGAAGCCACACCATAGAGGAGAAGAAGAACTCACGGCATAAGTCAAAGAGTTCGCAGTCAATGGAGCACTCACATTGAAGTCCTTTGGCCAAAGAGGATGTTGCCACTTACTGCACGAACAACAGGTATTCGCTTGACTTGCAAAAAGATGTCAAAGCATCTATGGTGAGGTTGGAAGTCGAAGTTGAGTGGTGATGACTAAATATCAATCCACACTTGGACGTGTTCACCCATTGCAATAGTGGAGACTTCGCATATTCAACAGACAGCCCAGCGGATTGCGGTTCCTTCTGCTCAGTGACGCAATCAACTTCCAGGAGATCCGTTTATCCCTATGCATCTTGTCACGCGTACTGTCGCAATCGCGATTCTCATCGCCTCGCCTTCATGCCTTTGAAGGTTTTCCAGAGCAGCCGTGTGTCCTCATTGACGTATCCAAGCCGACGCCATAGCAACTCCACGATTGCTGTTGCTACGCCCACCCAAGCTACTCTTTCTCTTTTGCAGGTTTTCTTGACGTTCCTAAGGGTTTTCTGCCGAGCACCACCGTGGGACATAGTCACCGCGAGCCTAGCGCCAAGAAGAGCTGCTGTTCCACCCCGTGTGGTCGGGCCTGCCATCCTAATGTTGAGCAGCCCCCATCGGCCAAGCATTCCATGACCCTACGAGTTCCCGAGCCCTTCCTACCACTTAACTGAGCCACCGCAATCCGAGCTGCCCGTGAGCCGCCGTCGGTCACTCGCCATTGGCCATTCCACGATCCTGATCCGCCGGTGATTCAAATTTGGAAAGTAATCCACAAATCAGGTAAAAATTTCTATTCGGTATATTTTCAAAATATTTAAATTCTTAGTTTGAATATTTTGAATATTCCCGGAATATTGCGTGATTGATTAGATACCTTAGGATAATATTTGTGATATCCGCAATATTCTAAGATACCCTAAATTAGGAATTTTTTCTAATTTGGCAACGTATCTGGATGACTATCCGACCTCATCCTTAAGGTACGATATGTGGCGATACGGAAAATTATTATCTTATCCATAATCACTTGGATACGATTATAGATTTTATTCGCTTTCCAAATTCGAATAATCAGTTTTTCGTCGATATCTATAACCGTATGGATATGACTGTTAATTTGATTTATTTTCTTAATTCAAATTTGATAAGAAGAATCTTGAAGATTACGTGGATTGTTTAAATGCGGTTGTTATCTTTGTTTGATTGTTTTTTTTAGATAAAGAAAATCCAAAAATATGTTAGTTAGGATTTAAATTAGAAGTCTTGCATATTTAGAGAACCCTAAATGTATCTATAAGATAGGATAATTATTTAATTTAAATTAGGACTCGAGATAATCTATTTCCTAGTTTAAATTAGGTGTTATTCTAATCCTAATAGATTATTTAGGTTATTTTTTTTCAATGGAAAATATCAAAAATAAATCATTTGTCCGTCATTAGAATTAGGTCACGTCGTCGCATGACATATAGTTCGCATACTAGGTTGCATTATTCACATGTCATATTTTGCACGTCATTGCATATAGGTTAGTTTGCATTTTAATAAAGCGCAAACCCTAAATAACACCTTGAGTGCCTTGCTTTATTAATTAGAAATCAAATTAGAATTGTCTGTATGATTTTCTACTAACAATGTAAATGCTTGCGTTGCTTTAAGGTACGTCATTCTCCTAACCTTGCAATCTATTTACTGTTTTCTTGGGTGTTAAATTGGTGGTTTGTGCACCCACATGAATACTTCACATGTTAGTGATTAGGTAATAAAATGGATTCAGACTGCCTGCATAAACATTTTTTGAAAAGAAAAGGTACCGAAATGACGTTAGACTAGATCTAGTATAACCAAGTCCCCAAGCTTAGAATCTCTGGTTCGTAGGAATAAAACATATCTCCCTATATTTTATTTAGGATTCTAATCGACCTACCACAAATAGACTAGTGGCGACTCCAAGCATGAAAATATTTGCATGTTAAGAACTTAAATCCTAAGTTGTGAATTGGTAGGGCTTTGGAGGGCCCGAGTTAGGCTTAGTCTTAATAATCCATTAGCTTGAGAAATTTAGGTCGCAACATAGTGATAGCTTATCACCTTATTATGATAGATTATCACTCGAAACCGATAGCTTGTCGTCCCTCTGATGATAGCTTATAATTCTTTTTACGATAGCTTATCATCATTTTCTCGATAGTGTATCGCATAATTGGCGATAGCTTATCACTAAAACCTTGATAGCTTATCGCATTTTCTCAATAGCTTATTGAGTCCACTTATTATCTATCACCAATGTTTATCACTTATCGCGACAACTTATCAACTAATCTCTAATTAATTAGCACTAAACATAATTAATTTAATCTAAACTTATCATAATCAAGTTTAACGTACTAATAAAGGGATTAGGGTGATATCTCACCCAGAAATGATTCTGACGACACGAGCGCGACGATGGTGGTGAGGGCTATGCGTAACTCGGTTGGGAAACAACACGAGATGACGATGACGGCTGGACAGTGACTGAACAATAGCAAAACAACATCGGTGAGGGCTGGTTTGGCTTCGGTGAAGGCGGACCGGAGGTGAAAACGGCCCGAACGGACAGCACATAGCCCCGGGCGATTATGGTGGCTGTTGGAGGCGGCGGCGGCTCCACAGCGGCTCATGGCAGCTAGGGACGGTGATGCTTGCTCTCGGCCAAAGGGAAAAGAAGATGAAGGAGAGAGGGAGGCCGGCAGACGAGGGAGAGAGAGGAGAGAGAATAAGAGTGAGACAGTGAGATTATCTATCTTGCAAGTCTTTCATCTCAAGCCAAGATCAAATCCCTCAATTTCATCATTTCTTCACATAAATGACCAAGACTTTTGTTTCCATTTGTCACTTCTCAATAAATGCTAGAAAGGCATTTTGGTAATTTCACAAAGTATAGTATAAAATAATATATGTTTGTATGAGCTAGAATTTTGTACGGGCTCGTATAAATCCAATTTGGGCTCAAAAGGATAAAGAATGGGCTAGAATTGCTAATGGGCTTGAAAATAGGCTTAGTGGGCCTCATTGGGCTTGCTTGGGCCCAATTGGGCTGAAGCACATTAGGCGTGAGGCCTAATGGGCCTTCACTCGGCCCACTTCTTCGTCGGTTCCAATTCTTGGCCCGTTAACTCCTTTTCTAAGCATTTTAAGCAAACCAATAAATCGGAAAATTAATGAGACGACATCCAATAGGTTAGTCTTGAAATCCTTAAAAGTTCAATTCTCAATTTCAGATTCTAATTCATTGACAAAATCGATCAATCGCAACTTTAGTATATCTCAAACTAATAGGCTGCTTTTAGGAGTTACGCATATTCAATCTGTGGTTGACTTGATATCAATCCACGTTTAAGCTTTCTCGAGCCATGGATGGTCTCGGTTGTTATGTAATTGCGAGGGGCCAATCGCTAGTTCCGAAGTACACGATCAATAGGGATTGGTTTAGGGTCATTCGCAATTCATACAATGGTCAGGCGAAATCACCTGCTATTCGATTGTATACTATTGACGAAATATTCTATAACTGTTCCTTAATCGTCTATAATGACTCAAAATTGTCCATCGTCAATCCTTACGATCGAATTGTCAATCCATGATCGAGTTTTCAGGTCGTGCATACTTAATTCCTTAATAGCCTCTCCTTAATTGTTAGTCTCTCATGAATGATTAATTCAGAGCGAGATTTAACTAACAGTGCATCGATGAATATAATCATTTCATTACATCCAGAATAGAGTTGAAACTTGAGGATGTCACATTAGCCCACATGGATATAAGCGGAATCATGCTGGGAAAATCCCCTATGTTGTTTTAAAGATGACAAAATAATCAAAGACTACTAATGTGTATATTGGTTGAGTAGGATAAGGTAATATATGTACAAGCCAATATGCAAATGGTGTCCTAAACAGATGAGCTGATATGATGAGTGCTCTGCCACTATCATGGGATTGCTGCCACTATCACGAGTGGACAACGTATTGTTGAGGTTTCAACAAGCTGGATGACCTATGGTGAACAAGCCTAGAACGAAGATGTTTGGTAAAGTTTGGACAGACCATGGAAAGGTGAACAACTGGATGGATCTTGATCGAGGGTTAACAAGTCAGGAGAAACAGGGATGTCTATGAGGGCTTGGAGGTATCAATATAAGGTGAACATTTAGAAAGATCTTAGATATGTGAACAATTGTGTAGGCCACGATTGCTAATATGCTTAGAAGGACCAAAAGATAGAAGATTGGATCACTAGCTAGAGTAGCATATTGTTGACAGGATTAGTGAATCACTAGCAGAAGCAACTCTCTATCAGATGAGTAGGAGGCGGAATCTGACAAAAGTATAATGATACTGTTTTGGGAAATTGCCACTGTTAGAGAGACATTTTGATGTTGACGAGAAATAGAGAGACATTCTACCGCTGGCGACTGTAGAACAAATGGTACTTAAGGAATTTGAGTTGGAAACGGTCATTGAAGGTTGGATGGCTATAAATTCAATCAAAGAGAAGTAGTGGAGTTGGGTAGAAAAGAACAAAACTAGTCTATTGCCTTGAGTACTCCTTCTTTGCTCTGTTCTTGTTGGTAATAGCTAATTAGATTACCAAATATCACCTAGAGGGGGGTGAATAGGTGATTTGAATGCTAATTGATCAATTTTAATGCGAAAGTAATTGATCTCAAGTAAAGTCTGATCAATGTTCAGATTTTAGTCAGACTTTGAATGCCAAACAAATAAATGTGCAATAAAAGGAGTTTTAGGGAAGAGAGACTATGCACACAGATGTATAGTGGTTCGGCTTAGATCAAGCGTACGTTCACTCTCCCACGGTGATAGCCTACTGACTGAATTTCATTAGATGATTGATTAAGAGATTACAGGTTCTAATTGATATTCAGATTGATCACTCTATCTCTCTTACAAGAAATCTCTCAAGATCACAGATTTTAGCTCAAGAAAGACAAGTAAAAACTGGTCAGAGTTTGCTCAAACTTTGAAATGAATGATTCTAGATTTCGTCTCTCTACTTTTGCTCTTTGACAGTTTGTCTCCTTTTATACTCTTTTACTTCCAAAGTAATCGTTGGACAGTTTTCAGAGCATCATCTTCCAATCTTCTCCTTAGACAGATTTGTATAAAAAGGATTGACTAGCCATTGAGTGACAAAGTCTGAATCCTGCTAATTCCCATACAATCAAAACTTTGGTTTGCATAAACAGAGTTTCTACATTTGGAAATAAACTTGTCATGGGATTGATTGTTGATCAATTAAGGACATCCCGCAATATTAATGTTCGTTGCAAAATAGCCTTTTAAGATTGAATCAAGCAAGACTCTTTCCATTTGTGAAATTCAAGCCAGATTACTATCCGTTGCATTCATTCTGAGTTAGCGATAAAATCTGGATAAGGTCTAATTCTTGACTCGCCTTTAGAATATAAGTCAGGGTGGGTTGTCCTTTCATTTCCAATCATAGCATGAAATTCTTCAACCGTTGTATACAAAGTTTGAACTTTGTTTGTTGCTGTGTAGAATTTAGACTTTTTTTTTTTTCTGATCATCGTAAAGTATGAACATCCAGAAAGTGACTTCTTGGACTTAGAAAAACTTCAAAGATATTTGTCAGAATTTCAATAACTCCTGGATAGTTTTGTTAACTTCAAAATATATTATGAGGTTTTCTCAACAATAGCTTTGTGTTCCTGATAATATTTGTGTGAGGTGCCACTAGTTGTGATTGTGATAATAGCAAATGTACAAGAGTGATATAAGTACTTGTGTCATGATAGTGTGATCTATTATTTGATAGGAGCAATACATGCTGATTGTGACTTGTCTTAAAGATTACAAGTGGATCATAGCCTTGTTGTGGCTATTAGTGTGGAGAGTTGACGTAGGCTTGGGGATAAAGCCGAACCACTATAAATCTTCATGTGCTATCTTCCATCTCCTCACTATTAGCATTATATACTCATTATTATCATTATTTGTTTGATTGTAACACGCACATATGATAATTATTGATCTGTTTCTACTTCTGTCAAAGTTTAACTTGTTGTAGTCCGCAAAAGTTTTTCATAGTTCTCATGCAACCTATTCACTTCTCTACTAGGTCGTATCGTTAGCCTCAATAATTGGTATCAAAGTTTTGTTGCTTGTTATTTGAAGTGTTTTACTTTTGAGCATAAAGATTCTTTATGGATAACATTATGGATATAGGGAATGGAAGTGTTTATCCAAGGCAAACGAGATTACTATGTGGGATATGGTTGAGAATTAACCAGCAGTTCGTCCACCAGCTAGACCTCTAGTTCCACCAACGGGATAAGAAGTTCCACAAGCTCCACGTGTTCCTACTCGTGAAGAGATTGAGAAGACTTCAACTAATGCTAAAGCTATTTACTTTTTATATTGTGCATTGTCTGCATCTGAATTTAATTGAACTTCTTCGTGTACTACGGCTAAAGAAATCTGAGATGGACTCCTGGTTATTTTCGAAGGAACAGAGTGAGGAAAATGAAGATGAACATCCTGTTTGGAAATTATGAGACATTCCAAATTGAACCGCATGAAGAAATAGAGGAAATGTCTATGCACTACAATGACATCACAATTGGGCTTGTTGAACATGGCAAAATCTATACAAAATGAGGAACATACAATCAAGATTCTTTGTGCATTACCAAAAGAATGGGCTCATGTGAAAACATCAATCCATGAAACCCAAAGACTTCAACCCTTGACTTTGAATGAGCTTATTGGAACTCTCGTTGCTTCTGAAATCGGCTCCAACAATGAGCCAAGTATATCCGAAGGTAAAAAGTTTATGGCATATAAAGCTAACACTCGTCATGTCAATTCTGAAGGATCGTCCTCCTCCGACAATGATGATAAGGACATGGCCTCAACAATCCAAGAACTCCAAAAGCTCTTGAAGAGAAACAAGAAATGCTTAAGGCTTGGACGACTCAAAAAGAAGAGAAAATTTCGGAAAGCAAAAGTTTCAAGCGAATTGGAATGGGAATCAATTGACAACAACAACCAATGTGAATAACACCACTAGAAGGTAGATAAGAGCACTATCCAGGATCTGTGGAAGATTATTGTCGAATCTGGTCCTATTGAAATCCTAATGTTATCAACAAAGGATCTCAAGTAAGGATGTCGGGTACAAGAGTACATGTGGAGAGTCATAGTAGTACTCGTGTCCTAATTGTGTGATCTATCATTTGATAGGAGCAGTACATGCTAATTGTAACTTATCTTGAAGATTACTGGTGGATTCTAACCTTGTTGTGGTTGTTAGTGTGGAGAGTGTCAGTAGACTTGGGAATAAAACTAAACCACCATATATCTCTATGTTCTACGTTCTATCTCCTTACTATTAGCATTATTATCTGTATTTATTGATAGTAGTACTCGCACTTGATAATTATTAATCTATTTTTGTTATTTTCAAAGTTTTTCATAGTTCCCATATAATCTATTCATCCCCCTCTATATTGATCGTTAGCCCCAACAAATCAAACTACAACAATTACATATAATATAAATGTCTTGGAGCACCTAAAAGTGTCTCCGTGTCACATAAGCAACAAATTCATAAGTTAAAGGAAGAAAGTACAATTAATCATTCTTTAGCGAACTCAAAGAGAGTTATCGACTTAACGTCATGCGTCATCGATTCCCGATTAATTAACTTTTAATATGTGGCAATTTTCAAACCATGTTCTGTGCTTAGAATAGTCGCTTTTTAACTTTCCGGTTCATGTCATCCATTGGTGCCGCAACTTAATAGTGTTGCGTCTTTTACTTTATCACTCCCTTTAACATCTATTGTATACAAGCACAGAATTGGGAAATTTGGGTAGTTATATTATTAAGCTTGAAATAAATCAATAGTGTTGCGTCAAATATTTATTTAATGCCTCCTTCATACCAAAAATATGTCCTTGTAAAGATCTAGGGATTTTCAAATTCATTAACTTTTGAATAAATTGGAGTCCTAGAGTCAATTGATGAGCGAGGTTTTGAATAATCATTTATCTATGTGTATTTCTGACTGCCATTTCCTAAGGGACAGTCCATGTGATTCTATCCTAGCCACACTATGCCAATGAGATGGTGGAAATGAATAATAACTATTGAAACATACTTTTGTATTGTTTACCCAAGTAATCTTCTTTTGTAAACTGCTTTTTCCCCCATGTATGGACCTCTTTATAGACCATGTCCAAGCAGAAAAAGCAGGTGCCCGTAGCTTGCAGAAGCCCACCATCCAGTTGGCAAAAGAGTGGCGGGGGGGAAAAGACGACAAAAGGTAATCTAAAGTATTTTGTCCAAAGTGCATTAGACATCTCATCATCCTAAGAAGTTATGTCTAGGCACATTATAAACCATTGTCTTAACGAGCAGCGCTTGGTTTACTATAGTTGGTGTATTAAGTAATTTGTTGGACTTGTAAGTGGACCTTTAAGCAAGTGATGAGACTATACTCAACAATCAATCGCCCTTTGACAGCATCATATATTAGCAAAACCATTTGTATGAATAGGAAACATAGCATTACTCTTAACTCAATCACAATTTGTATGACAATAATATTCGCAAAGTATTTATTAAACTCCATTTGTTTCGTGAAATTGAATAATTTGAAAAATATTTTCTAAAAAATGATCGCTTGTGTCACTTCAAATAATTAGCCAATTAATGATATTTTTATTATTTTTAATAATTTATGTCTAAACAATTTCGTGGATAATAAAAAAAAATTTGTTCATTCATTTTCACAAGTGATTTTAGCGATCATTTTTTGGAAAATATTTTTCAAATTATTCGTTATTTGCAAAACAAATGCACCCTTAATAGACTTTCCTTGTGTTTTGTTTTCTTACTTAGCATGCATATTGGTTCACTTAACTTAATATTAACTTTAACCTCAGGAATCTTTCCTAGCTATACTTCAAAAAACCATATGAAATTTGGGGGCCAGCTCCGACAAGCTCGAAATTTCTCCTCCGATTTTGGGTATTTTTATTTGTCATGTACGTATACATAGAATGGTGGCTTGGCTTTTGCCTGCTTTTGGATATTTTCAGAGTACAATATGCACCAACCTAAGTAGATTATGGTCATTAGTTCTCTAGGAGTTATTTGTCTGCCACATGAAGCCTACTTAGTAGTTAATCATTTGGTGTGGAAAAGGATCGGACCTGAGTGTAGAAACTTACCTTTTATGTTTATGTCCTGTACTCGTTGATTAACGAGAAAGAAATAAAATAGGAGGAAAGAATATTCTCTTTACACAATTGTCAACTAATGAAAGGATGAAATCGAATCTGTGGCATGCGGTTCACATAGATGGAATCTCACAACAGTGTCTTCACATGCCCTTTTCGTGTAGTTCTTGCTTGGTACGCTCTTTACGAGTCTTAAATTTCCTCATAAGTCGGTTCCACAGACGTCATGGCATAGAATAATCTATGGGTACATAGACAAAAGAGACTGCATTGTCTATTCAAAGACAATGCAGAAAACAGGAGGAAGACCCCTTTAACCTTTGTTGCATTTTTGTGCATAAGGAATTTTTCTTTAGCATGTCGGCCTCATGCAACCCATTAATTTATTCCCTCTTTAAGCTTCCTTTTACCTCTCTGGCCTTTTGCTTTCAACTAATTGCATTGCAAATGATGTTCTACCCCTAGTTGCTTTAGATTAAGTGTAATGCTAGATATACTAAGACTAATTTACAAAATTCTTGTACTATGCAACGTGGCAGACTACAAATGATCCATCAAACAAGTGGGCATATTCAACGGTTAATAGCATTTTGACACATCATTTTGTATACGGATTTTGCTGACGACTTTTAGTGACAAACTAGCATTTCTCTTAAGTTAAGGCCCCACTCCAAAAATTTGGAGCCCTAAATCAATCATGTGATGTAGATAGATGTAAAATTCATTTTTTTTCCTAACAAAGTCCTGCCTAAATAAGCATTGTTGCTGCAATTGCCAAACTATTTCTATTTCCTCTTGCTACTAGGATGAAGGTAACTGTTATTAATAAGTAGCGCAACAAAAGCAGCAGTATACCATAGCAACCGATTAATTAAGAACAATAAACCCGCAAAACAGGTAAACAAAGAACGCAAAAAATTACGTTGTTTAATCGATGCTGAATATGTCGAGCAAGAAGAGGCTAAACATTCCAATTGAATCAATCAATCGAAGATTACCGCTAGAGTAGTGCATCAATGAGAAGCTCTCCTGCACGAACTCAATTAGTGTTTCCCAAATCTAGAGTTTAGTCCCAAGACCATCTGACATATAGTAGAGAACAATCGACCGATAAGTTCCCACAAAATTGACTAAATTTATCTATGAAACTCTCTTCTGTTGGGTATCCTTCACTTCATTTCAATTTGAACCAATGTAAGAATTTTTTTTTTATCTCGACTGTTTACTCACGCGTCAAAACACTAGAATTGATGTGAAAATTGGAGGAAACCCTGTTCTTGGGATGGTTCTGCCATTGAATCAATGAAAGGACTCAACTTAGTGATTTGATATCACCATGTCTATTGAGTCTTTAGTGGCTCAATTTCTTGTTGAATCCGTCGTTCAGAGTTTGAAACGAAATTCACGATCGCGTAATATATGAGAGAGAAGAATGTTCGAGTTTAGCTGTCCGTCAGGTTGAAACTGGATGCCCCGAGAATGCCTCGTATCAAGGGTTGGTCTAGTGACTCGGCCACACTTAGGGTGCATCGTCGGCTGACAATCCAGAGAATGCATCTATTGCGTCGTTTTTCCTTTTTAAGTAAGCTTTCTCTTCTTCTTTGCATAGAACATGAACGCAAGCCGTTTAGAGTGTCACTTAGATTTTTCTTCCAAAATTTGGTGAGAGAAACACGTATGCTTGCAAAGATTCACGTTTAGGGCTTGGAAAACACATGAGCGATTGATTGTAACTGTGTAACTCTAATTGATAGTGAATTCGTTGCTATTGGCTTTCTCCATGTTGGTACTCACTCGGACGGAACCACACGTGTCTCTTTTGTTCTTTATCGTTTCCTTATTGTTTTCTCTAGTAATTTTGCTCTCTTGCATTTGATTCGAATTGCAAGATTCATTACCTTCCGCATATTTTTTTTCACAACAATTGATATCAAAGTTAGAGTTACCATTCTCTAGAGTCGATTAGGGGCTTTTTCCTATCTGATCACTGTCTCAAAGTTCCTTTGTTGCAATTATGTCCGGAAAGAAGGTAAAAATTGAGATGTTTTATAGGAGAAACAATTCCAGATTGTGAAGCATTAAGATTCGTGCTCTTTTGACAACCCAAGGTTTGATCAAGGGATTGATGGTAAGGCTAGGTTGCTAGAAGTGATTAAAGAGGCCAATAAGGATGAGATGATGCAGAAGACAAAGAAAACAATCCTATTGAATATATCATATGAGGTGTTGATTGAAGTGATCATGCAAAAGGATGACACGGTATTGTGGGAACAACTTCAAGCCCTTTATGTGGCGAAGACTTTAAATGATCACCCAGGACGCGGCGTCGCCGACCCAAACATGATTGAAAAGAGCAATTAGTTTGACCAAGGGTATCCACTAAAATCAACACTTGTATTTTCTGGAGGTATACAGCCCAAATCCATCAAAAATAAACCGACTAGTGGGGCTCTTCCCAAAAATGCAGTTTCATCCTCAAATTTTGAAAATGGTTTTACAACAAGAAGAATAAATCAATGAGATTCCCCCTAAACTGATGGAAAATAGGACATTATGTTTTTGGCATCTATACTAGAACCATGGAAGCATTTTACTGATTCAAAGTTAGAATAATGTACTATGATTACCTTAGAAGGTCAAAAGAGCATTAGTGATGTAGAAACTGTTTTATGTATTATCACATGATGCCAGCGTAGTAACTAGTTTACTACTTATTACATTGCAGATGGTGGTAGAGCTCTGATGAGAATCAAGCAGCTTCTAAGGTTGTAAGGATAGAGACAGTTCACGAACATACAACCAATTATTATCTGGATACACTATGGGGTAGAGATCACAATGCACTTGACATACATGAAATGCACATATGCCAACTAGATGCACATCCATGGCCATGAAATTCACACTTGGGCAAACAATATTCAATTTCATAAATTAACATGTCAAACAATCAAGTTCAAATGATGACAAATCAAGACACTAATGAACAATGCTAAAGGCATTCGAGGAATCCATTTCTAGTCCCGAGACAACAAGGCATCATCAAATTAATGACTAATAAGGATAGTGATGAAGGGCAAAGAAGACTAAACCTCAAATTAATCTCTTTCAAGTATATCGGTAGAGACTATACCACAATTTCTAGGCTGATAATTGAAAATATTCAAACTCCTCAAATATCATTCGATGAAACACATGATATCCACCTATTAAATCACACAAACATTAACTAAAAACTTGAGAAGAATTTTTATTTCTTTGGAGACACTTGATGACATTAAGTACAATGTTGAAGGTGGAGTATTGAAGACTTCTCAAGTGACATGATAGTGATGAAGGGCAAGAAGGTGTTATTTTTATCATCATATACCATGAGAGACTATAGCAGTCCAAATTTGCACCCGTCCGAAAACCCAAACTTTTTTCATTATTCCCGACAATCTCGATACCGCAACCTGACAACCAGAAACTTGACTGCCAAGTTCGTGGTATAAATAACGGTCAAATTCGATCGAAGTGCGATTCTAGCAAAATTTCTAATTTTAAAAATAAGGTCCCGAGAGTGATGGGTTGATGAAATTCCATTATGATCGGCGAACTACACGATAATTCCCAAAATGGGCCAAAATCCGGACTGTTACAATTCTTCCCCCCTTACAAAAATTTCTTGTCCTCGAAATTTACAATCCCAACCCGACATACTCAAACAAATGGGGAAGCTGGTGTGCGTCACTTCCTCACTTTCCGGTGGAAGCGTGATGTTCCCAAATAACCTTCACCAGCGGTATTGTCTTGTTCCTCAATACTTGCTCCTTTACTTCTCGATTACGCACCGGCTTTTCCACGTATGATACTGGTCGTCCACATCTATTACTTCATAATTCAGCACGTGGATCGGATCGGTTCGTACTTCCTCAGAATCGACACGTGGAAGGCGTTATGAACTGTGACAAATTTGGCGGCAAGGCTTGAGGCCAACGTTCCAATCCTTTCCAAAATCAAATCGGGCCTATGTACCTTGGACTCAACTTTCCTTTCACCCAAAAACGGTCCTCTCATTGGCGAGATCTTGAGAAACACATGATCAAGAAACTCAATGGTCTCGCCTTCGAAAACTTTTCGGCGACTTGGGTCCTCATCCTTTCTCGTGATAATCTTCACCGGTTTGTTGAACCAACTCTGGACCCGTTATCTTCTTTCTCCTACTTCATCCCAACTAGCGGTGTCCTGCAAGCCCTGCCATATAATGCCTCAAAGCCATTTTGAATTTTGATGTAGGCAAATTCCACTAAGTGTAAAGTTATGCCCTGAAAATCTAGTACACACTCTAGAGATATCTTCCAAAGTAGTCCTCGGGACCGCCATCCGTCTGTGGATGATAGGTCATCTTATGCGCAATTTAGTTCCCCGCGGATTGGGACTTTTCGTAAATTTGCGGTAAATGGGATCACGGTCCAAGTGATCGTAAGAAGTACTCCGTGAAGGCAACTATTTGTGCGTATAATTACTTGACCTTTCTATCGAAGGGCCTTTGCTAGGAAAAGGACTTGGTCAAATCCACTATCACAAATAGAATCGTGTCCCCGAAAAGCTTCTTGGCGGTCCCAATAAAGTCCTTTGTAATGTGCTCCCATTTCCATTCCGGGATTTCCAATTTTTGTAACATCCCAATTGTGCTTACGGTGTTGTGCCTTCACTTGTTGACACGTCAAACGCCCGGCCACACTTGATCACATTTATCCTCATTCTATTCTACCAGCAATAGAGAAAAGCGAGACACACCTTAGCGCCATTGGTGGATAATATACTTCTCGCTGAATTTTCTATTCAAATTTTTCCTCCATGAGTTTCGCCTCTGGAGTAAACACAATCATTCCTAGGACCTCAAGATTTCTATCCCCAAATATCATAAAATCCTTTGAGGTATCCATCTCAATGAGAAGTGATCCAAAGGCCATTCCTTATTACGGGCCTAAATTTCCAAACTAATCCTAATGATACTATTCAACATCCGGTTCACCTTAAATTCAATTTCGAGTTCCGAGCCTAACAAGGCTCACTCTATAACCATCATAAGCGCCATCTTTGGTTCACGGCTTAACACATCTATTACTCAAACCTAGCCCTATCATGGCGATGGTCATCGCCATAATCAATTCATCGTTGTGCATCGGATAAGTCCTCTCATACGACCTCAAATGGCGTGACAAACGCTACAACTCTACCATGTTGCATCAATACCCACTCAAGTCTTCTTAATGAAGGCGTCGCTATAGACCTCGAATCGTCCCGGTTCGGGTTAAACATTCAATACCGGGGTCATTATCAGCCTACGCTTCAGCTCTTGGATACTCTAATCACGGTGATCATTCCATTCCAACGGATTTCCTTCCCGATCGGTTGTGCTTGTGCTATCAGCGAGAATCTTCCTCAAAACGTCGATATTCACTAGCCCAATCTAAGACACTGCTAACCTCCATTATTGGCATCAATCTTGACCCTTAGTCATCACCTCGACCTTAGTTGAGTTCACTACAATTCCATTCCCTAGATTATAAGTACAAGAAGCGTTATTCTCTTGAGCCAAAATTAGCACTTGTCATACTTGGCGTGGAGAGCATATTCTCCCAAGATTCGCAACTCAACAATCGGACTTGCTTCTTGCTTCTAGACTCCTTGAGTCTCCTATACATCATCCACGAAGACCGTTCTGAGCTAAACACATAATTCTTGGAACGCTCGGTTCATAAGATCCATAATGAGGCATCCCTTAGACCAATGGGGCGACACTATGAATGCATAGTGCCCACACCTCGCTTGTTAAGCGGTCATAATCACATCTTCTTTTTCATATCCTTAACGGAAAATTTCCAGTCCGTAACACAATCTTAGGGACATCCTCTTTCTGAATTCTTTTTGCTGGTGATATCCGTCCATAATTCAACCTTAGAGGACACTACGGTTCCTTGTAATTTATCGTACAAACTATCGATCCTCGGTAATGGGTACTCATTCCTTTTTGTCACCTGGTTCTGCTGTCAATAATTTATTTACCATTTAAAATTCCTGTCCTTTTCCTCATACCAAACACGGGAGTTTCCCCATAGAAACATATCTTTGGGAAAGTAGAATTTTGTCCCCGAGTTTTAACATCCGAACCTTCAATTCCTTTGATTTTTGGCAAGGATACTCAATACAATGTCCTTGGAAATTTGTTCAACTCCCGAACCAAATCTGTCACGATTCCACCTCTCGTCCTAGTGGCAAACCCCGAAACTTCTAAGGAAAGACCTCGGGAAAGTCATCCGACTTTAGTTCCGTCACGGTCGGGTCAACCATGCCCACCAAAGCGTCCTTCACAAACTTTATTTGCCATCTAATCATCTCAAGCACGGGCATCCAAGGAATCGAGATTCCCCTTGACTTCCCCGAAATCCAAACCTCAAATGTCCATTCGGACTAAATTGGATTACTCTATTGTCGGGGTTCATTCTGACCTTACGCCTTACGAATCACTTTATCAATTTCCACGACAAAATCATACATGGTCGATACTACCAAGTCGACACATCCTTTCTTTACTATTAATTGCTGTCTCATAGTTAATACTCCTCAATGACACCATCACCTAATCATTCGAGAAATCGTCACCTCAAACGTGACTCAAGTACAACAGACTCAATCCCATTCGGTTTAGCCAGTTGTTCTGACTCCCACTTTCGATGCAAGCCTCAGAACGACTTGATTGACGGTTCGGCTTTCTGCTATCCTTCCTAGTCAGTAGAACAAATCATCTATCTCCCCGTCATCTGCTTCTTCCAGAGGCGGTGGTTATCCTTATTTTAAGAAAATCACTATCCAGGAGTAGTTGCACTTTCCAATCGCTTTCTCTCGCTCTATCATCACGAACTCATTCATACACTCCCCCATCATTCTTAATGTTCATTGAGATCAGAGGGTTTCAGAGATTCGACTCAGTCCATTTTGGAACTTCCGTACCACATCCGTGGATTCTCAACAAGTCAAGCGGATTCCATTTCATATCGTTCCATAGCCATCCGCCCGCAAAATAGTATACATTCCGCCAATTTCCTTCCTTAGGCATTCTCCCGGAAAACACTTCCATAACATTCTCAATAAACATGGCCCAAGTCAAAATTTCTGTACTCATCGGGAATATCCTATCCCTGGTGGTCTTCCACCATTCTTTTCATCCTTGCGTAGTTAATACACTACCAATGTTACTTTCAAATTCGACCTCGGGGTCACCCTTACTATTGAACTTAAGAAAGTTCAACTCGAGAAATCATTCCACCAATTAATGCACTCGCCTAATGGCCACTATCCGAATTTGGCCCTAACGGGCATTACTCCCATTCATAGCATTAATCTTTGCAACCTCGTGACCTAAGGCAATGACGGTGGCCCTTTTTCCCGGAGCTGGCCCCCCATACATCTCTCATTCTTATAGGGTCCGAGTCACAACCTCTAATCTCGGGCCTCAAGCCTCATGGCTCATCACACTTGATTGCTCTTGGGTTTCATTACCCCTTATATCATTCATTCATCTTGCCTCACTATTCAACTACTTGTTATAACCCCCTTGAGGGATCGGAGACTTAAACCAATCTAACGGTCTAAGGTCCTAGGCGGGTATCACAACACGGTTAAGCAACCAGCATGCGGCCTAGCCCAACCAACACAAGACCTTCAACAAAGAGGTATATGTACTCACCTCAGTCTGCCGCTTTTTGCACTTCACGGGTCAAATAACAACACCAATCAATCAAGACACGCATTCGTCGGAGGTACACTTAGCACACGAGGTCAACCTATTGACTACCCAAGGTCATCGCTCCTTATTACTCCGGGCTTGACCTAATTGGATCGAAATGACCTTGCTCGATACCAAATCAAGCGGGATGTCCGCCCGCACTACCTCGGGCGCCACATCCCTCGCAGAAGTCGATTCGTGTGCGGCGTCCCGGGGACGTCGCCGACCCAAACCCAATCTGAGAGATATAAAGAACAAGCGGAAGCAATTAGAATCACCGTACAGATATGAATACATGACCAAGGGTATCCACTAAAATCAACACTTGTACTAATACCGTAATTCATTTACGAGTATCCGACATCTGACCCAAATGCCAAATATCAAAAATGATTCAAGGCCACTACGACTAGCTGGGGCTCTTCCCAAAAATGCATCAGGACACCTGTCATCCTCAAGGCCGGGGATCTGAAAATGTCGGTTTTACAACAACCGTGAGAATAAATCTCAGCGAGTAATTCCCTAAACCTAAACTAGGCTAACATGCACCTCCTGACAAGTACTAGACAGACAGCACACAGTCCAAACCGTATATGACTCAGGCCCTCGGCCCGAATCTAGAAATTACATGACCCTGCAGGTTAGGCATTCCATGAATAATAACAGACACGCGACAGAACTTGATCACAGTATATGTACACGCATTTCTATGCCACGACGCATGTTATGCATATGCTAGTGCTCGCACTCATGCTCATGCCTCATCAATGCATTACCGCATCCTTGCACACTAGCACTCAGCCATTTCTCAATTTCTCCTCCGACCCGCGTTAAGCGCGTCGGTCCGACCAGCGTATCGCATCGGGTCTATTTCTTTAATCACAACACTCCGTGGCCGCGTTAAGCGCCTCAAGCCCGGTGTCTCTAGCCAGCGTCAAAAGCGCATCGAGGCGCAACACCGATCTCCTCACGAACCCGAGCCCGCCAAAAAAGCGCATCGGGTTGGTCTCTTTCTTTAATCACAACACTCCGTCGCGTTAAAACGCATCGCGGCCTTGGTGGCCAGCGTCCAAAGCGTCCGGGCTGATCTCCCTCACGAACCCGAGCCAGCGTAAAAGCGCATCGGGTTGGTCGTCTTCGGGCCTTGCGGGCACGTAAATCGTAACGTACGCATCGGGGCGGCATACAACGCGTAACACGCATCAGGCGAAATGTGATCACGAACATACAACCAATTATTATACGAATCCCGCGATAACACGATCGGGGCATTTAGGTGATCACAATGCACTTGTCATTCAAGCATACTTGTAAATGCACATGCCGTGCCAATGTTCGTGATGCACATCCATGGCCATGAAATTCACACTTGGGCAATTCACAATATTCAATTTCATAAATTAACATGCCCACTCAAACAATCAAGTTCAAATCAGCCATAGCATCAAATCAAGACACTACCATGCACAATTTCACATAAGCGGGTCAACAAGCATTCGTGCATTCGAGGTCCACCAAATTAATCCATTTCTAGTCCCGCTAGACACGTGACAAGGCATCATCAAATTAATCACTAATAAGGCTCAATTAGCCCGTCAATTGCCCGCAGTGCAATCCTTCCCGAGAATTTTCACGACTAAACCTCAAATTAATCACGTCTTAACCAAATCAAGTCCAGTCGTGGCCGGTCACTATACCACAATTTCTAGGCTGATAATTGCCATCAAAATATCCCATCAAACTCCTCAAATATCATTCTAATTGACCACCACAAAAATCAATTCGGTAGCGCATTAATATCCACCTATTAAATCCAAACAATCCCGAACTCGGCCAATTTAATCTAAACTGTCCGGTCCATTTATCGCGCCCCTCGGGCCACTATTCCTCCATTAATTTATCACACTAATCCACCAAATCGATCACAATTTCAATCCCTAAGGAAGGAAAAAAAAAGGGAAAGAAGGAGAAAGGGAGGAGAGAGGGAACGAGACGGGGAGGGAGAGAGGAGAGAGAGATTTTTTTGAAAATTTTATAGAAATTAAAATATTAAGCGCAAACCGGAGTCCAGTTTCAAAACGGAAAGTGGTCTACCGTCCCAAAGTAGACCTCGACTTAAAAGGGACAAAGGCCAAATTAATTTGACCAAAATTTTTACAAGGGGTCTACTAGTCCAAATTTGCACCCGGTCCGAAAACCCAAACTTTTTCATTATTCCCGACAATCTCGATACCGCAACCTGAATCGACACCGTCTAATTTACTTCCGAAACTCCCGGAAATCGATCGCCAAGTTCGTGGTATAAATAACGGTCAAATTCGATCGAAGTGCGATTCTAGCAAAATTTCTAATTTTAAAAATAAGAACCGAGAGTGATGGTTCGGGCGAAATTCCATTATAAGCGACGATTTAACTACACGTTTTATAATTCCCAAAAATGGGCCAAAATCCGGACTGTTACATGGCGTAAGACTTTAAATGATCACCTATACATGTTGAAAAGAGTGTTTTAGCTTCGATTTGCTGGAGGTTCATCCATCTAAACCCGCTTAGGTGAGTTTACCAAATTCATAATGGATTAGAAGAATATCAATGAGACCCTAACTGATGGAAAATAGGACATTATGTTTTTGGCATCTATACTAGAACCATGGAAGCATTTTACTGATTCAAAGTTAGATTAATGTACTATGATTACCTTAGAAGGTAAAGAGCATTAGTGATGTAGAAACTGTTTTATGTATTATCACATGATGCCGCGTAGTAACTAGTTTACTACTTATTACATTGTAGATGGTGGTAGAGCTCTGATGAGAATCAAGCAGCTTCTAAGGTTGTAAGGATAGAGACAGTTCGACTTCGGATACACTATGGGGTAGAGTGCAAGTTGACATACATGAGGCATATACTAGAGCTCGAGAAGAACCTTATTTCTTTGTAAACACTTGATGACATCGGGTGTAAGTACAATGCTAAAGGTGGAGCATTGAACAACCTCTCGAAGTGACATGATAGTGATGAAGGGCAAGAAGGTGAATTATCTCTTTATATATCGGTAGAGACTATGAAAGGAGCTGATGTAGTTTCATCACTCGATGAAACACATGATAGTGAGGCACATGCTAAAGCTTGAGAAGAATTTTTATTTCTTTGGAGACACTTGATGACATTAAGTACAATGTTGAAGGTGGAGTATTGAAGACTTCTCGAAGTGACATGATAGTGATGAAGGGCAAGAAGGTGTTATTTTTATCATCATATACCATGAGAGACTATAGCAAGAGCTACTGCAGTTTCATTAGATTAGCCAAACTCAAACATCGCTCATTTATGGCCTATGTAGTTAGGGCAAATGAGTAAGGCAAGTATAGCTATGTTGAGTGAAAGAGGATTGTTGAATGGCCAAAAGTCAAGGAAGCTAGACTTGTGTAAGCATTGCATCTTCGAGAAGCATCACTATGTTGCATTCTGTAAAATTGTGCATTCTACCGCACAACCAGTTGACTACATTCATTCAAATGTCTTGGGCCCGTCTCCGGTTCCTTCAAAAGGAGGTCCCCAGTGTAAGATGACATGCATCGATGATTATTTGAAGATAGTATGATGTACTTCGTAAGACACAAATCTAAAGTATTCAGGCGATTCAAGAAGCTTATGGTGTTGATTAAGAAGCAGTCAAGTAAGCCAATCAAGTGCTTCACACTCTATAGCGTTATATACTTCTATGGTAATGATTTTACTGAGTTCTATAAGAATGAAGGGATTGTGTGACATCACTTGATGCCTAGGACACTATTGTAGAATGACATCCCAGAATGGAAGTAAAAAACTCAATTGAAAGAGCTCGGTGCTTGCTTTCACATTCAAGATTAGGCAAGAAATTTTGGGTCAAGCGGTGAAATGGTTTGTTACCAGGTTAATCAAACTCTATCATCTACTAGCAAGTGGAGGACTTCTAAGGAATTTTGATCAAGGAAACTTATTGATTACTCCAGAGTACAAGTGTTCGAATGTTCTACTTATGCTCATGTGAGTAATGGGTAGGTTGGGCCAAGGGCGAAGAAGTATATACTTTTGGGTTATGCCCATGGGGTAAAAAGGTACTAACAAGGGTGAACTAATCCAATATGGCATGTTTTTTTAACTAGCAAATATGTGATCTTCGACGAGACTTAGATAAAGTAGTCTTGAGATACAACCAATAGAGAAAACGAGGTATGGTGAGGTATGGTGTGAATAGAGAGGTTGAGGTTCAGATGGAGACTCTAGGCATGTCAAAGATATTTGAGGTTGAGACTAAAGTTGAGGCCATAATTCCTCAAGTTAATGATACTAAACAACCAACATAATCGCAACATAGTATAACCACAAGTAGACAGAGACGACAGATCAAACCTTAGGTATGCTATGGTTTGAAATATTGCTTATGTATTGACTGTTGGTGACAAAGTGGAGATATATGAACCTTTGTCTTATTTTGAAGTGATGCCTAATGTTGGGTTGTAATAGTGGTTAATGACTTTGAGCGAAGAGATGGAGTCATTCCATTGAAATCAAACATGGGATTTGGTTGAAGTGCCCAAAAGTCAAAAGTTTGTCAAGAAAATGTTGTTACAAATGAAAGGAGGCATTCTCGATATCCATATAGCGAGGTATAATGTGAGACTTGTTGAGAATGGTATACTCAACGGGAGGGCTTTGAGTATAATGAGGTCTTCTCTTATGTGGTAAAAGGCATACCATTTGTTTGAGTGTTACTTGCCTTAATTATTGCATAGGATCTTGAGTTGGAGAAGCTAGATGTGAAAATGTTGCATCTTCATTGTGAGTTAGAGGTGTAGATAACATGAGGTAGCCTAAGGGATTTGGTATTCAAAATAAAAAAAAAACATATTTGCTTGTTAATATAATCTCCATATGGGCCAAAACATTTTCCAAGGCAATGGTATAGTTGTTTTGATGCTTCTACGGCCAATTCAAACTAATCGTAAAGTTTGTTGGATAGTTTTTAAAATATTAGACAATGGGTATTTGATTTATCTATTGTTATATATTGATGACATGCTAGTAGCAACTAGACACATGTTTGATATTGATGTGATGAAGCGGTAGTTGAGTGCTAAGTTTGAGATGAAATATTTGGATGCTACAAAAACGATATTAGGTACTACAGAAAAGATATTAGGCACTGAGATTTCGTAGTACAGAGTTGCAGGTGTTTTGCATCTATCCCAAAATATATATATTGAGAAAACTATGGTGCGTTTTAACATAAACTCATCAAAGTTTGTGAGTACATGCTTAGCCTTGAACTCTAAGCTTTTAGATAAACTATTGCTACGAACTGAGAGGGAGGAGAAGCATATATCCGGTGTTCCTTATTCTAGTTTTGTGGGTAGCATTACATACACCATGGCTTCCAAAAGCCTTGACTTCACAAGTAAGTGTTGTTAGCCATTACATCAAACATCCCAATAAGATTCATTAGAGGTTATGAAGTGGATCCTCACATATATACAAGACACAACAAATGTTGATATTTTGTACTAGAGAGATGACATTGGTAGTGAAACCATGGGTTATTCGAGACCATCGTAACATTTCGTTTCCTTTACGTATTTGCACATTGTTAAGCAATGCACGTGCTCTTTGACTAATTTATAGTAGGAACAATGGTAAAAGTAGATAAATTATACAATGTCCGTTATTTATTAAATAATATTAAGATACTTACTTATGTTAGTATCATTTCCCTTCTCAACACCAATTTATTCTTTTTTGTTCGATCGTTATTCCCCTTTTGGCAAACTTAACGGAAATCGTTTCATTTTAAGAGTTTTTTTTTAAACAGTCCGCACCTTTGTCGTCCCGTTCAAATAGAAATTTTATATTATTATCATTGTTATGCATTCTCTTGAATAATCTTTCAAAGCATAAATTTGTGTTCCACTCATTTGTTGTGTGGAGATATAATATAATATTTAAATATTGAACCACACATTCTTCTAATAACCTAAACTTTTAAAATAATTAACATTGATTTTACAAAATCTCATATGATATTAATGCCAGAGGTCTCGAATTCAAATCTTTTCATACCCTTTGAAACTTTTTATTTGTCTCCCAAATTATATATTTTCACATTTTAAGTTTATATCAAAGTTCAGTCCACGTGTGAAGGATATATTTATTTGCTTTTCGAAGAGTTGTAAGGGTCCCTGCCAAATCTCACGAGATCAATCAAAATGCTCGAGCACCCTAAAAAAGGCGTTGGGTCAGATCAAATCCGCCTTAGCTACATGTAAGCAGACAAGACAGGATGCAATCAAGCAATAATCGGCGAGAGACGTGACCAAAATGAACACCGATGGTTTGCGCTGAGAGAGTCGTGCTTGGAATCATTCTTTTTTCCAATTGTCGGTGCTGGTCCTGCTCCTGAAAGCAATGTCCAGCTCCATGACAAAAACCTGAAGCTTGTACTTCGATATGACCTTCCTCAAACATTTACCATCACAGCCGGTCGCACCTGCCACGCCCGATCGACGTGAACCACATAGAGAACAAATCATGTTACGCATGCCTGATTAAATTATTCGCTTGACAAATTCTTTATATCATATTGATTATGTAGTCCAATTTTGCTCACTTCTAACTCTTAGAATTCAACAATTGTAATCAATCCACTCCCAATAAAATTAATTTGGATTATTAGTTTGCACATGATTCGAATTTTGAGTTTACGTGGTTTGTCCTGTGCATGCCGAAGTTGACTATGACGACAGATGTAGCATCTTATAACATACATCCGGGAAATATCACCAAAAGTGACTACCCTAATAGTAGCTAAGGGCGCGTATGGTAACTATTCTATTTCTCTGTTTTTCTATTTTTCTGTTCTCTAGAATAAGTTTGGAATAGAAATCCGTTTGGTAATGCAATTTCATTGTTCTATTTCTAAAACAAATTTCTACTCCATAAATAGGCTTAGAATAGAAATTAGAAGTAAAAATTTTATACTTTTCTAGTTCTCTAGAACAGAAATGGGAAATAAAACTCTTCTCATCGCTTGCTCTTGCTACTAACCGGTCGCTCATCCACCGCCAACCGCTTCTCATTGTCCGCCGCCCACCGCCGTCCTCTGCCACCGATCACCTCCCACCTCCCATCGTTGGTCGCCTCTTGCTGCCATCCTCCACCACCGCTCTCCTCCTATTGTTGTCCTCCACTGCTGAGTACCATCCTCTGCCGACGGCCACCTTCCACCGCTGTCCGCTCGAGAAGGAGAAATTTTGTGTCATTATCAACTGAATTTCTATTTCGGAAACAGAAATTCTGTGTCGTTATCAAACACGTATTTTGACTCAGAAACTCATCTATTGAATAAAAATAGAATAATCTATTCCTAGCCTGAAATTGATTTCTAAAATAGAATGGTCATCATTCATACCCTAAATGAGATCAGGAGCTCGAGTCGTGTTATGAACGAACATCCGATCGAATTGCGCCACATTGCTTAATTGCCATGTACTTTGTATAGAGAGACTTCTCGACTGTCGGTATCTTGGAGGCGCAACGGTGATTGCTTCATTGATCTCGGACCTTTAGATCGGGGGTAAGTACCAAGTGCTCAAACCTGATGGCAACAGGTGGAGCAGGTGGCTCACGTTCGCTCGTGGTTTCCCTCAACAAACGTTGCAGCTTTCATCGGATTCTCACCAAGGTCGGTCACTTTACACACCGCTGGCCCCGCCACACGCCTAGCCACTAGTGCTAGGACACGTGTCCAACCGCGCCCTGTTTCTTTGCATCTAAGGTTTCTAAGGTCAAAAAGGCCTTTTCCTGTGGGCCCTGCCGCCTCACGTCACCCTCCATGTCCTTTACAAATGGCAATTTCAACACCCGGGCCCCACCACTAGTGCCCAATGACTCACGGCTCTGACGAAAATGCCCTCGGCCCTCGTTCGCCATGCTCCGCCGTGAGGCCCACCACCACCCTTTCCTCCCTCCATAAATACCAACCCTCCACGCTGCACTTCTTCCCTTTTCCTTCTCCTCCCTCTCTCCCTCCCTACAATTCGAGCTTCTCCGACCATGTTGGCCGCCGTGCCGACCAGCTTCCCGTTTGGGCCGATGCCCGACTATCCTTTCCAACCCTTTGATAGCGACTTCGTGCCGTGGGATTGCATCGACGATTCCTTCTCCGATGCGATCCAGTCCCCGAAACCCGTCATCTCGACTTCCGCGTCGGACGACTCGAGCCCTGACCAGGTCGTCAACCGCCCTTCGAACTCGAGTAGCTCTCGCGGGAAGAAAGGAAAGGGCGACGGTGCGGTCGTGGTCGACGAGAGGAAGCGGCGGCGGATGATCTCAAATAGGGAGTCGGCGAGGCGGTCTCGCATGCGCAAGCAGAAGCACCTCGAAAACCTGAGAAACCAAGCGAACCGGCTGAAAGTCGAGAACCGGGAGCTCTCGAGCGGGCTCCGCCTCGTCCTGTACCACTGCTACCAATTGCGGAGGAGTAACGACCAACTCCGGTCCGAGCAGTCGATGCTCCGGCATAAACTATCGAACATGCAGCAAATCCTGTTGTTACAGCAGCTCCAGCAGCAGCAAAACGCCCCTGCATGGCCATGCCACAGCACTCATATAATTGAGACGTGTGAACGGAATTCATCATTAATAGCATAACCGCGTAAAATCACGAGGAACAAGTACCTGAAATCTTAAAATTGGCCTAGACAATCTCTCCCTCTCTCCCTCCTCTCTCTCTCTCTCTCTCTCTCTCTCTCTCTCTCAAACAAATTGGTGCTGGAGGTTTGAGGAAAAAAAGGCTCTTTTGATAAAGCCTGAGCGTCTGTATAAAATGCTTCTTTATCAGCGTTTGCCTTTATTAAAGATCTTCTGTCGTTTGGATCTTGCTTTGGCGTTTTAAGTGCGTTAGCTTTTATAATTATTATTATTTTTCAATTCTTCTTGGGCAGGAATATTATAACAACGTTAGTTCAAACTCCACTATCATCACGAGTTTTTTTTTTTTTTTTAATATGGTACTCGGGCTTGTTTGTCAAGACGCAATATGAGAACAGGACATTGTATTGCTCCATCGGTCCCCACATTGATTTGGCCGACTACTAACATGACAACCTTAAAGTTAAAGAGGAAAGAGGATCGTCTGTATAAACGAGTGACATAAGATTCCATCATGGGATTGCATTTTAATAAGCAATGGTGGAGAGCACTTTCCCACAACATATCCAAATCCACTAAGATCATTGCGAAGCAAAATCTTTTGTTTCAGTTGCACCACAGTGTTAAGCAAAAAAGTTTCTATTTTATGTACCGTCGTCAATGTGATTTCTGTACGGGACGGCAACAGATCAATGGCATGCACGCAAAATATAATCAGTCGATAAATAAATTGTCACCGCAAACATGTAAATATGAGCGTGCATCGTTCAAAACAATTTTCCGAATTGGCGCTAGAAAGAATAGTTCTGAATTTAATTTTATCTAAGGGAGTCCTAGTGTTCTCTGTGCTGCTACAGTAAGGAGCTCAAGCAACCTATGCTATATACACCGTAAAGTGCTCTGCTTCTTCTTCACTTAATTGGCTTTGTTGTACCTTTTGATTGTTTATTTGGTTGGCTTTGGTTAAGTACAAAAAAAAGTTTGCATTTTCTTGTATAATAAACATTTGAAACGATGGACGACCTTCGTCATTCCAATGGATGGGAAAAAATTATATAAAATCAATTTATGTAACCGTACATTCATTATAGCCATTAAATGTGTTGGCCCCGCAATGAGACACTCATGATCAATGGCGGTGATGGTGCTGGTCTACATAGACATACTACAATAAAAAGGGATGAAAATTTCACCATAAGTTCTAAACCTCAAGCATAAAATGCAATTGACTCCTAGATCTTTTGATTGTTTCAATTAAGTCCTAAACATTTCCCGAAAAGTACAAACAAGTCATAAATCTTTCAATTTGTTCAATTAAGTCATAGACGTTTTACTAAAAAATACAATTAAGTCCTAAAATCATGTTGAAAAGTGCAATTTAAGAATGCTCCATTGGTACTACTATTTCAATGAAACGCGAGCAATTCTACGTACGGTTCAAAAGGATTTTTTATTGCACATTTTGAAAAAGGTTGACGACTTGGTTGTATTTCATACAAAAGATTTACAATTGCTCATGCACTTTTTTCGTAGAAAGGGTCATTGGTAACATTCCCAAAGTACCGTTAAAGGTAGGAGAAATGCCATTTAAGGCTATGGTGGCATTTTCTTGTGGTAACACCTTAGAAGATGTCGAGGATGCTCATTAGTGGCAAATACCCTGACAAATTTTGGTAAACGCACGAGCTGAGCACTTTAACGACACTTCTCCAGCGTCGCAAATAAGATTGGTGACGTTCTTGAAAAAATGTCACTGATGCAGGGTGACATATTCCCAAATTGTCACCGATGGATAGCTCTTGAGGCATTTCCTTTGGCCTGTCATATTTGTTTTAGTGGGCTTAATTCTCTAAGGAATATCCCTACTTTAGGTTAAATTTCACGTCTGCCCCGGCTATTTTATTGTCTAAAAAAATCATAAACTTTTGCTTTGTCCCAAGTCTACCTCGCGTCCAAAAATCGTCACTGATTTCTTCAAATTATCAACATTGGTAGGTTGTTGTTTTTCCATACAACTGTAAAAATGTTGATGAAGACACATGTTTTGATGATGAATTTCTAACTAGCCCTAATGTTATTAATGCTGAAGAAACCAGTGATGATTTTTGGACATGGGACCAGATTTAGAACTATAGTGAAATTGATAATTTTTTTAAACAAAAAACGTTGGAATTTGACCTAAAGGTGGAATATTTTTAAGGGAATTAGGCCTGTTTTAGTGGCATTTGCTAAGCGACGGCATAAACATGAAAACTGACCACCTGGGCCAGAAAATTTAATGATTTGTGGTTCTTTTATTCTGTAATATTATAGAAGCTCAAAGAAAATCATAAACGAAGCTTTGAACTAATTCCACACATCAAATAGTTCCTGTTGACCCATGTGAAAGACAAGTATTTCGTAAAAGAAGATCGTGTAGTTCCTGTTAACACATACCAAAGACAAGTCCTCAACGTCTTAAATCACTATCATGACAAGAAAACCAAAAGCATCATCTACTGCAAAGTCTTCATTTGAAGGTCAAAGGTCTAGATATTCACACCCTTATCGAGATCAAAATCTTCCTCGTCGTCATCTTCTTCCCGTTTTTCTTGCTCCTCCTTCCTCAAAGTCTGCTTCTTCATGCTCATCTGCATCATCACAGTGTTCATGCTGCAAGAGATGGAAACAAAATAGCTTTAACAATGGGTGGATGAAAATGAAAGCAAACTAAACCAAACATGCATCTTTCAAAAAGATCGTGCAGATTTTTTTAATGTTCGAATCGCTGTTAAAAAGGCAGAGAGTTCATCCCAACAAAATTTACCTGGCGCCAAATGGAAAAACCTCATTGATTTTGTTGTAATATAATGCAAAAATGCTAACAGATCTTGCAATTGAATTAACACAACATTACCAAAGATATAAATAAGGTACAATACACAACACCAAAGATTTACGTGGTTCGATTCAAGATTGGTACATATTTCATAAGAAGAGCCAACCATAAATAATCCACTAATTAACCAGAGAATTATAAAGTTATAATCGCTCACACACTTGAGTGTTTCTCACACCTAAATTTAGCCTAAAGCAAACCCATAAGTATTATCTCACAATCTTTTAGAGAGAACTTGCTCCGAAAACTCACAGAGGGAAAATCTAACTCTTTTTATTTGCTCTATTTTCTGATACATATAATATATATACTTCCTATCCATAGATAGGAAACCCTTTTTTTAGGAATCCTGCTCAAACTAGAGACATATTCTTAATTATCTCCACCTTAACTCGATTTTTGAACCAAGTCATAGTGCTTATGATAACCATGTCAGCACTCGTAATGCCTTGACGGGCATTTGTCCACATATCCGCAGGATTCTTTGCTACAAAAAACTTCTCCACAATTATGTCCTCTGACATATTAATTCTGACACAGAAATTTGGATTAATAGTAGGCTCAATTCTCCAGTGATATCTCTAACTTCTACAAACACCACATTGACCGGATATCCCACACTAATATCATTAACTAAGTAATTAGACCACACCGCCTCTTTAGCTCCTTTCGGGAGTCATCATGTGTCTCAACGACATCTTCCAAAACACAGTACAACTAACAGAAGTAAAGGCATAACAACTCAATAATCAACTATCTTTTAGGTTCCCTGTGTAACTCGGGTTCAAAAACTCAGTTTCTGCTACACTACCTGAACTACATGCTTTGAAACATACCCCCAGTGTGTGCCGTCCCTAATAAAATCAGGAAAATCCACTTCACATCATCATAATGTACACATAGATTAATCATATAAATTTTGTTAACACCTATTTTAATTTACCCAAAATTAATTGCACAAAATTTAGGAATTAATTTCATTAATTCCTAAAATAAAAAATATTTCAATTTTAAATGCATTGCATATAGAAATTAGGCACATTTCGCATTAATAGGGCCTATTAGAGTAATAAAAAAATAAGAAAAAATTTCAAAAATAATAAAATAATTTTAAATTAATTAATTAAATTGAAAAAAAAAAAAAAAAAATCGAGTTGGGCCGGGTCGGGGCCATGCCACCGGCCGCCCGTTTTCCCCCCTGCCGGGCCTCCTCCCGGCCCGCTTTCTTTTTCCCCGTGCGGGCCCCCGACCCCGCTCCCTTTTTCTTTTCCTTTTTCCCCCTTCCCGCACAGGCTCGGCCCATTTTCTTTTTTTTTCTTTTTCTTCTTTCTTTTCCCCTTTTGGCTCGGCCAGCCCTTCCTCTCTTCTTCCCCTTTATTGCTGGTCGCCCTGTTCTCCCCACATTTGCGACGTCATGCCCCCCCCAGGAGCAGAAAGCAGCTGGGCTCAAGGCCACAAAAACCAGAGAGGAAGAGATAGGCTCGACCGGCGATTTTGAGAGAGAAATGTAGTGTGGAAAGAAAAGAGAATGTGTGAGAGAACAGGGAGAGAAGAGAGAGAGAGAGAGAGAGAGAGAGAGAGAGAGAGAGAGAGTTGCCGAGGTGACGTCGGAGCAGGAAGGGGAACTAGCAGCCTCGCCGTCACCTCGATCCGCTGGAGATGCTCCAGCTGCGCTGGTGAGCCTTCCCGGCTCTTATTGTCCCTGTTTGCCCCTATTTTGCACTCGACGGCTTCGGCCTCGCTACCAACATTTCGCACGACTCTTGGCCCATACCACCGTTCGTGTGTCGTCACCGGGCGCGTGTTGATTGCCCCGAGTCCAATTAATTTGCCGTAGGAGGTCAAAATCCCTCGAGTTTCGCTACGTCCCCCACCTATTCGACAAAACGCCTCAATGAAGTCGGTTTTAATTGGTTCACGCCGGGCCTACAGCCTACCGCTGGAAAAGTTGAGTGGGGGCTTGTGGGTTGAAGACCCAGGCCATGGGTGGCTTGGGTCATCCGGCGAAGCTGCCGAATTTCGCCGGCGAAGCTCCCTCGTGCTTAGACACGCGGGAGCCATCCCCGGATCGGATCGATCTACAGACCGGTTCAACCGGTCTGCAATCAAATAGGGCCTGTTCGACCGGGTCGAACCGATCCTATTTAGTCCTTTTCCACCGGATCGGGACCCAACCAGGCCCAATCCGGTCCATACCCGGGTCAATGACCCAGGTTGACCCTTTGAACCGGGTCGGATCCGGAAATTCGACCAGGTCAACGTAATGGGTCGAGTTCGTTGACCCGGGTCGGTTTCGACCGACCCAGATCTGACTCGACCCGACCGGTTTTATTATATTATATTATATTTTTATTTTATTTTATTTTAAAAAATTATTAAAAAAATTTAAAAGGGGGTTTTTCCTTTCTTTTTCTGTATTTTTTAAAAAATAATAATAAATTTAAAAAAAAATTGAAAAGAAAAATTTTCTTTTCTTTCGTATTTATTTTTCTTAAAAAATTAATTAATTAAAAAAATTTTTAAAGAAATTTTTTTTTTCTTCTAAATTTTTTTTTGAATGTTTTAATTTATTGTTGTATTATTATGCATGTTGTTTTAATTTCATGTTTAAATAGATAAGCCAATTGGGTCATGTGATATTATTTTGCATGTTATTATTATTGTGGTTTATTATGCATGTTTTTAATACAATTGTGTGAATTGTTGTATTTTTTAATGTCATCTGACTTAGTTAACGTTAGAACCTTAGGCTGCATGAATTGTTGGGTTTTTTACTGCTAATCGTTTCTGATTATGCACTCGCCTGATCACCTCACATGTTAGGAGAAAGGTCCTAAAATCAATCCAAATCGCCTGATAAATGTTTTCAAAATATGAATAGGGTAAAATGGTACCGAAAAGGCATTAGTTATTCAATTAGTGTAATCAAGTCCCCGAATTCAATTAATCTCTGGTTCGCAGGAATAGAGTGATTCTCCCATCACCTTATTTGGGTTTCTAATTGTCCCACCTTAAATCAATTAGTGGTGACTTCTTGGTATAATCCATTTGCATATTAAATATTTAAATCCTAAGCCGCGATATGGTATGGGCTTGGGAGAGCTCGAGTTAAGTCCTGAACCTAGACTTAGCGCGTACTAAGCGAGCCCCCCTACTTTATGCATAATGTTGTCCAAAAAGGGCTCGGGAGTTCAGTCGCGACAGACTGGCGACTCTGCTGGGGAATTCCGTTTTTTAAAAAAAAAAGTGGACTTAAGCCAAATTTTTTACCCTATTCAAAATAATTTTTATTTGGCAGCAAGGATTCCAGGTATGAGCATGATATTAAGGTGTTATCTGTTCTTGCAGGTTCGAATTGATTATTTATAAATTATTGTGCATACTTTAATGATTTAGCACTACACTATTGCACACACAACCATGCTGCCGGACCTAGGCTGCGATAGGACATTTCAGGATGGTATTAAGAAAGATACGACCTCGAACGCGAGCCCGCGATGTAGAGGTTGCCTTTCTTCTCCCCGAAATTTGTTTCTAAAAATCGTAAAGAAATATCTTTAGCCGCTATTCACGTGACTATAAGATATTCCTTTCGATTTGGTCAAGATTAAAAAGATTTGACACCAAAGCGAGACTGCGACGGTCAGGCACCCCTTTTAATTTCATTTTACTAAGCCCGTCTAGATAGAAATCGAACCATACTCCTCATGTGTTTGTCGTTGTGATTGCCGTGGTTCAAGGATAGGTATATATTCTATCCCTTCTCAGTTTATTATATAGCCTATTTATTCAATTGATTTGTTACTGTTAAACCACTCGTTGATTGTAGTCTAAAGACTAGGAATATGTTTATTATGGAACTTGTCCATGAAAATAAGCAGCTCTAAGAGACTGTAGATTCCCCATTGTCTATGAAATGAGCGTCCGGGAAGGGCACCCTTTTGTTAAAAGCCCATGTTTTTCATATTCCTAGTATTTATGTCTAGGGGTTTTGATTTTCATCTTTAAAAGTATTTATGGGTTGTACTAATGTTAATATAACTCGGGCCGTTTTTTATGCTTTAAATAAAATTTTTGCCCCTTAATGACACCACCGCAGCCTTTAGCCCAGTGGTATCCGGGGATGTGACGTAACGATCCGAGGCGACCGGGGTTCGAACCTCGGGGACGCCATCTGTAATGTTAACATTAATAAAAACCTATTTTGCTTATTTGTTCTTTGCAAATAAAGAAAATATGCAATGATATTATGACTAAGTCATAAAATGCTTCTTTATTAGGCATTATACTTATTTATTTCAACGTTTTCACAGGTAGTTATAAAAAATGGCCGAAGAAAACACCCGTCTCAATAACATGGAGGACGAGATGAAGCTTGTCCTCAACGCAATCCAAAATCTCACGAAACACGTGGAATCCATTCAGGGTAAGTTTACGCCCACGCCTGCAGTAGTAGAGGTGGTGTTACCACCACCGTCTATTGGAAAAGACAAAGCCTCCGCCAGCAACGTTAAAATGCCTTCATTAGAGGATGATCCACTTCCTCTCGCCGTTATGAAGCCTGAATTTGAAGCTGTACCAATGACAGAACAGGACAAACGTCTTGCAAAAGTTGAGGAGATGCTAAAGCAACTACAAGGCCCGCAGCATGCTGTCCCACTTGACCTGTCTATATACAAACGGGTCAAAGTACTAGAAAAGTTCAAAATGCCGGAATTTGAGAAGTATGATGGCACCTCATGCCCCAGACACCATTTGCACATGTATCATGTGCGGATGACTCAATATGTTGATAATGAACCCCTCATGATTCAAACTTTTCAAGCAAGTTTGACAGGGTCAGCTTTGACATGGTATATGTCAAAAGATATGGATGCTTTTAAATCATGGGATGATGCTGCTGAAGCATTTCTCAAGCAGTATCAATTCAACCTCGACGTCACTTTCACTCATGACGATATGGAGCGCACTGAAAAGAAAAAGAATGGAGAAACTTAGCTGCCCAAGTTACCCCGCAACTCACTGATCATGAACAAGTAAAGTTGTTCTTCAAGTCTCTTCTGTATGAATACAGACATCGCCTCGTGGGTGCCACTACTGAATCCCTTAATTGTCTTGTTCCCTTAGGCGAACGAATTGAGATGGGATTGCGTGAAGGGTGGTTCATAGACCCTACTTCCAAGAAACTTTACATGAAAAAGGAGAAAGAACCCATGACAGATACGGATGTTGCATACACCCAAACCGTTCGTCCTTCCTCAATGATTTAGATGAGTAGTGGACAGCAACAGGCCTCACGCCGCAAGCCACCCCAAAGGCGAAATAACAAAAAGCAGTTCATGCCACTCCCTTTGCCCATGTCTCAGATCCTGCCTATTCTCCTGGAAAAGGGACTGTTTGTTAAAGAGTTAAAGCGTGAAAATCCTGAGCATTTCCCTAACTACAATTCCTCCAAGGAATGTGACTATCATTTGGGTGAAATAGAACATTCCATCAATGACTGTGTTGTCTTGAAGAATAAAGTCTAGAAATTATTGGATGCGAAGATGTTTTCATTCCGCTACGCACCACCCAATCAAGCAGGAGGCGCGGATGTTGTCAACTGAAGACTCAATTTTCCTCTCTTAGAATAGAGGCATATTTAATAGTTTGAATCCTCCCCTATCTGGGAGCTTTTCTTGCTTTCTAAAATCTCAGCTGTTTTATAAGATTTTCAGTTTTCTGAATTTGTAATTATGCTTGGAATTTCAATACTGTAATTTCTATTCCAACAAATGTAATTCGCCTGAATTATTCAAAAGAATTACAAATGTTTTGTTTTGAGGGCCTAAGGAAGTATCCCAAACCGGCCCATTGATGATATCCAGCCATGTAAAGGAAAGTATTCTGAGGCCTGGACTTCCTTATGCTTTCTTGTTTCTAAGCTTTTGAAAATAAAACGATCATTTTATCATTTTTCAAAAGGGCAAAAAGCAATGACGGAAAAGCATGCATGCTCATGGTCCTATTTGTTTTTCTAACTCGCTCATCTCGTGTCTCAGAGTATACTCCTTTTTGATTTGTTATTATAAAGGGGACATTTGGAAATTACACGAACTGAAGAGCACATCAGACTCTGGTGATGCTAGCGGACCAACTCATCTGATAAGGGCAGTCCGAGCGAAGATCATCCAATCTTCAAATGAAACATGAGGCAAATCTCATTACTACTAGTGGGTGATATCAGCCCCAGAAAGTTAAAGAGAATGTTGGGCATTCCTTGACTCCATGATGAGCGAATCATCATTTCATACAAAAGTCAGAGGCAGATCAAGAAAAGATTACCCCTTTTGAAAGAAAAAGGTATGTCATATTCCCTAACAAATCTTGAAAATGACATTCCACCCTTTTTCTTTTGCAGATAATGAAATGGGGAACATGCTAGACTCTGACGTGCTAGCAAGCCAGATAGAGCACCCATGTTGGGACCTCTCGAATGAAGCATGATGAAGAAGTGCTTAATTGGAAGAGTAGACTAAGGGGCATGCGATCTCCCAGTCCATCAAAAAGGATGTATTTCGTTCCTAAAGTTTATCCACTTTAGAATAGAAATGACACATTTTTTCTTTTTATGAAGGACAAAATTGAGTAAAGACCACTCATGGTGCAAGCAGCTGGAAAGGACTTTGCATATGACAAAATGACATCAAGGCCGATCCTAACAATCATGGAGGTCTCGATGGCAGTCACGCCCACGTCCATCAAAGACCTTTAAAGCAGAGATTAGCTTTATTACGAAGATCACCATGCAAGCGATTGCACATATCTGTACAGTCAAGAATCAGAGCATTCACGAGAAACTCCTCGACATGCTGGAACTGCATTAACACAGCACACGCTGACAATAGAATTCTCTACCTGGAGGCACCCCTAATTATAGAGGATTTCATTCAAGCTTCGAGACTAAAAGCATGGAGGAGCAGACTGAGACAAAGAAGGCTAAACAAAAAGGGAATTATCAACATCCGAGAAGACTCAAGGAGTTGTCAGTTGAATCTCCAATGAATGGAATCACGAAGGGTAATGTTGTATTGTTTCCAATTCCTATCCCTTAAAAATCCATTCATTAACACGATCTTTTTTATTACCTTGCAAGTATGCCTCACTGTCACAGCATAGGTAAGTATCTCTTTCCCTAAAAAATTCTTCTCATAAGAGTAGAAAGAAATAAGAATGAAGAAATAATTAAAGAAAATAGATACTATTTTCTTCCTCAAGTGTATTACGTGGAAAGTAATTTTGCATGGTAATTTTACCTGTTTAATTTACCAATTCCCTGTGAAAATTTTGACGATTCGACGAATGGTGTCGAACTGCTCTGATGCATTGAACGAGGTGTGTCGGGATGATGACAGGCAATCCTTAGTCTATACACATTCTCACGTACCAAGCTCTTGCAAGATGAGTGAAAATGTTTCATTTCTACAAGGTAAAGGGATTTCTCGCATAAGGTACGGTAGCCAAGTGACGAGCGGCAGTTCATTTCTTTACCCATACACTACCATTGATCCTTTGCTTAACCATTTTCGAGCCCACACTCAGAGGTTCCTTTTAAATTACCCCTGTCAAGAACCACCCTACATTGGGGCAGCTTGAGGTAAATTAGCCTCACAGGATGGATTCAAACTCAGAGGAAACAAGAAAAACATCCCTTCCCTTCGATCACCGCCCTAGTGGCTTCGACCTCGTTATTTTCACGGAACCCGTGATCCTAGATGGAGTCCTCCAAGACAAGCACACCATCAACGGCCGGACAGTCGAGACTAAGAGAGCTTTGTCAAGAGAGAAGCAGCAAACTAATGCCTGTCCAAAATGCCAATAATCTTATTGATAACAGTGATGTTTTCATTGAGCAAGACAAGAAGGATGAGGAGTTTGTAATATCTAAAAGTTTCTAAGATCATCAGCTGCAACAGCTTGCACAAAGTGAAAAAACGAATAGAAACTTTCTTGCTCTCACTTACGTTAATCTTTGAGTATTTTTATTGTAGATGAACTCTCGCAGTAATCTAAGTGTCCTAGGATGACGAAAAGCAATTCTTTTTTCTATCCCATGCACTTATATCCTTTGCTAGCCCAATTGAATCAGTAATTTCATTTCGTACGAACCTAATTGGTGATCATTTTCCACACCGGGGCGAGGCAAAAGTCACCACAGTTTGAGCATCACGGTCCCAAGTACCGAATGAAAATGGAGACTCTAAGAGCCTAATAACATTGTTCTGTTCAAACTTGTTCAGGCTAGTCCTGACAACACCAGAACAACAGCAAAAAATACTAAAAAGAAATAGGGGCATGAAAAAGCAGTGTGCCTAGTAAAAGCAAGGCCAATGCCCATGAATTGAAAAAGAAAAGGAGAAGAAGAAAAATGATGAAAAAGATGAAGAGAAAGGAGTCCCTAATTTCTGGGTAGCTGCTATGAAAAACAATGAAGTTTTAGCTAAGGAGATCTCTGAGCATGATAAAGTACTCTCAAATACCTCAAAGTTGTTAAGTGGTGGAGAATAGACAACTCCAAAGAATTTAGACTTGAGTTCTCCTTTGATACAAACTCCTACTTTAGGAACTCTGTCTTGGCAAAGATCTGCTACATGACAGATAAAATGGTGTCCAGGAAAATGCTTAACACAGAGACTCCTTAAGGAAAAGTTGTTAAAGATGCTAAAACACATGATTACCCCAGGGAGTCTTCCAAAAGGATCCTGATGGTGAAGAAGAAGACTGATGACAATGCCAAGAGGATCACCAATTCTCACCCTTACACACATTTTTGAGTCCAACGATCATTTCGTTCCTTAACCTATAAATCAAGCCCACGTTACATCCCTAATGAAGTCTCTTCTGACTGGGGTATTTGAATTAACGCGGAATTTCAAATGTTTATAAACAACGCTCGAGGAAGTGCGAACAAGACTATTTTTATCTCTTTTTGCAGGGTTCTTGACTTGTAAACCCAGAGATAATTGCAGGATATTTTCTTTCATGGTCTTGACTTGAACAGTCATCTTTATTAAGCCATTGACCAAGCCAGCATTGCGACCCTGAAGAAGACCTCTCAGATTGATAGCATCATACCACTTGTGAGAAAACTTAGACCCTTATTGATATGATAGCGGTCAGATAGAGTGTTTTCGATGTTCCTACATTAAGGGACAGGACAAACAGTCCTTTTCAACGAGAGCGAGTGGAAAGTCATTTATGATTGAAAGTCTCTCGTTCAACATCTCGAGAAGTCCATCTTATGAACAAAAATTATCTTGATTGACCCTCGGTGGATTTTTAGTGATGCAAACATGATAAAATCATCATGCATGAACTTTCAAATGCACATTCTGGAATAGCCCAGCTTGTCTATCCTTGATGAATGCATGCATGTTTGTGTTAATCGTCTTGGACAGCTCAGAGTTTTAATCCCTAGTGATTGAATACAAAAATCCGGGCACTGGAGAAGCTCTCATTATCATCCCAATGGAGATATCACAAAAAAGTTGGTTATTCAGCAGATGATGCATCAAACCTTCACGTAAGAAGTCCCAGGAGACACGCCCTTAAGAGGTAGGAATGTGCCCAGGTAAGTATATTCTACCCACGCCTGTTTCCAAAAATCCATGTACCTACGAATGTTATGGTACCCTTTGAACATTGGAGTGACCCCTCTGTTCACCAACTGAACATGGGAATGACCCCCTCTGTTCAAAATAAATCCTCGGGCAAGGACCCTCAGGTGCTCATCGTTTGAGCCTTTTCAAGACCTGCTGGCGAGGACCCACCAGGCAAACCATCAAATCCTCGGGTGAGAACCCCAAGTACTCATCATTTGAGCCTTTTCAAGACCTGTTGGCAAGGATCCACAAGGCAAACCATCAAATCCTCGGGCGAGGACCCCCAAGTGCTCATCGTTTGAGCCTTTTCAAGACTTGCTGGCGAGAACCCACCAGGCAAACCATTAAATCCTCGGGCGAGGACCCCTAGGTACTTTGACAAACAAAATCCAATCGAAGCGACCAAAGAAAGGTTCGGGTCCGAGATAAACAAAATTCAGTCAGTCAAGGCGACCGAAGAAAGATTCGGGTCCCAGACAAATGAAATCTAGTCAAGGCGACCGAAGATAGGTTCGGGTCCTAAGCAAGTGATTTCCCCAGTCAAGGTGACCAAAGAAAGGTTCGGGTCTTGGACAAATAAAATCCAGCTGGCGACCGAAGATAGGTTTGGGTCCTGTGCAAGTGATTTCCTCCAGTCAAGACGACCGAAGAAGGGTTCGGGTCCTAGAAAAATGAAATCTAGTCGAGGTGACCGAAGATAGGTTCGGGTACTAGACAAGCGATTTCCCCCAGTCAAGGTGACCGAAAAAAGGTTCGGGTCCTAGACAAACCATTTCCCCGTCGAGGCGACCGAAGACAGGTTCGAGTCCTCGACACACAATATCAACCATCTGGAATTACTCTACCCTTCGGTAAGGTAAGTAGCCCCAGGTATATTTTTATTTGCTTTAGCATGCATCATCTTATCGCATCATGAAAATGGAACTCACAGTCTTGCCAAAAATAGCATTTATTGAGCATGCATCGGCCAAATTTAAGTGTCATTTTGTCTTTGAAAATAACCTCTACGACTTTAATCTTTGCGAACTCACCTTCAAAGAGGGGCAACTGTTAACACCTATTTTAATTTGCCCAAAATTAATTGCACAAAATTTAGGAATTAATTTCTTTAATTCCTAAAATAAAAAATATTTCAATTTTAAATGCATTGCATATAGAAATTTGGCACATTTCGCATTAATAGGGCCTATTAGAGTAATAAAAAAATAAGAAAAAAATTTCAAAAAAATGAAATAAAATAAATTTAAATTAATTAGTTAATTGAAAAAAAAAAGAAAAAAGAAAAAAAAATCGAGTCGGGCTGGTCGGGGCCCGGGAACCGACTGTCAATTCCCTTTTCCCTACATGAGCCTCCTCCCCAGGCCCACTTTCTTTTTCCCCCCGCTCAAGCCCTCGGCCCGCTCCCTTTTTCTTTTCCTTTTTCCCTCTTCCCTGGGCAGACCCTAGCACCATTTTTCTTTTTTTCTTTTCTTCTTTCGTTTTTCCGACTAGAGCTGGCCGGCCCAGCCCCTTCCTCATTTCTTCCCCCTTTCACCGATCACTCTCTCGCCCATGTTCTCCCATTCGCGGCGTCACGCCAAGCGCTTGCGGTGGCGCCGCTCCTCGTCGTCGCTATCCGTGGGAACCGGGGCGGATAGGCATGCCAACGGGACTAGCATTAATTGCCAGTCCCGTCTCCCCCTATTTCCCGACCTCCCTTATCTCCTCCTACCTCTCTTCTCACTGTTTCTCTCTGTCTTCCCAAAACCTCCCCTGCACCGGCCTAATGGCCACAAAGTCTTGACAGCATCGTAGGCTGGTGGGCCGTTTATCACGCATATCGGGAGCAGTAGAGCAAAGGGCTCTCGGCCACTACAAAAACCAGAGAGGAAGAGAGAGGCCCGGCCGGCGATTTTGAGAGAGAAATAGAGCAGGGAAAGAGAGAGAGAACAGGGAGAGGAGAGAGAGAGAGAGAGAGAGAGAGAGAGAGAGAGAGAGTTGCCGAGGTGGCGTCTGAGGTGAAGGGAGCCAGCAGCCTCGCCATCACCCCGATCCGCCGGAGATGCTCTAGCTGCGCCGGTGAGCCTTCCCGACTCTTATTGTCCCTGTTTGCCCCTGTTTTAGCACTCGGTTTGGCCGGGGCCCGCGTTGGCAATTTCACGCGAGTCCTCGCCCATACTATAGTCCCCTCACTGGCCCGTGTGTCGTCATCAAGGCAGTGTTGATTGCCCGAGTCCACCAATTCGGGCCGAGGGAGGTCAAAACTTAGTTTCACCGCATCCCCACTCACCGGCTGAAAAACGCCTCAACGAAGCCGATTTTAATTCGGGTTGCCACCGGCAAGTTTGCCACGGACGGCGAGCCCAGTCGTCGGAAAACGTGAGTGGGGACTTGTGGGTTGAAGACCCAGGCCATGGGTGGCTTGGGTTGTCCGGCGAAGCTCTCGCGTGCCTAGACACACTGGAGCTGTCCCCGGACCGAATCGATCTGCAAACCGGTTGAACCGGTCTGCAATCAAATAGGGTCTATTCAACCAGGTCGAACCGGTCCTATTTCGTCCTTTTCCACCAGACCGGGACCCAACCGGGCCCAATCCGGTCCATACCCGGGTCAATGACTCGGGTTGACCCTTTGAACCGGGTCGGATCCGGAAATTCGACCCGGTCAACGTAATGGGTCGGGTTCGTTGACCCGGGTTGGTTCCGACCCGACCCGACCGGTTTTATTATATTATATTATTATTTTATTTTAAAAATTTTTAAAAAATGAAAAAAAAATTAAATTAAAAAGGGGGTTTTTCTTTTCTTTTTTCTGTATTTTTTTAAAATAAAAAAAAAATTAAAAATTAAAAAAAAAATTTTTTTTTTTTTTTTTTCTTCCGATTTTTTTTTCTTAAAAATTAATTATTTAAAAAAATTTTGAAGAAACTTTTTTTTTTCTTTCGAAAATTTTTTTTTGAATGTTTTAATTTATTGTTGTATTATTATGCATGTTGTTTTAATTTCATGTTTAAATAGATAAGCCAATTTGGTCATGTGATATTATTTTGCATGTTATTATTATTATGGTTTATTATGCATGTTTTTAATATAATTGCGTGAGCTGTTGTATTTTTGAATGTCATCTGACTTAGTTAACTTTAGAACCTTAGATTGCATGAATTGTTATGTTTTTTACTGCTAATCGCTTCTGATTATGCACTCGCCTGATCACCTCACATATTAGGAGAAAAGTCCTAAAATCAATCCAAATCGCCTGATAAATATTTTCAAAATATGAACAGGGTAAAATGGTACCGAAAGGACATTAGTTATTCAACTAGTGTAACCAAGTCCCCGAATTCAATTAATCTCTGGTTCGCAGGAATAGGGTGATTCTCCTATCACTTTACTTGGGTTTCTAATCGACCCACCCCAAATCGATTAGTGGCGATTCCTTGGTATAAACCATTTGCATGTTAAATATTTAAACCCTAAGTTGCGATATGATATGGACTTGGGAGAGCCCGAATTAAGTCCTGAATCTAGACTTAGCGCGTATCAGACGAGCCCCCCTTGCTTTATGCATAATGTTGTCCAAAAAGGGCTCGGGAGTTCGGTCGCGACACATTTGCAAAGCTACATATGATAAATCAAGTCTAGTATCATCCATTGCATAACTTAGACAACCAACAATACTAACATGTGAAGCATGGGTAAGTGTTCCACCTCTATCCAAGTACACGGTGATAGATTAAACAATTTATAATAAGCAAGCGAGGCACTTAAAAAATCTTTGAATTGCATGTTGAAGTGCTTTGACGCTCTCTGACGGAACTATTTTGAGTCACTTGTAACATTCTAGCAGTCTCTCTCTGCATCTCCATACCTGAAGCTATCTTTACTCTTATCTTTTTTAAAATCTACATACAACTGTCGCTCTATCTCATCCACCCCTATTGATCACCTCGAAACTTCATCAATTGTGACCTCGAAATAACTGTCAACTACTATGGAATCTAGCAACTTCGTAGATGCTATCACATCTACTGCACTCTAAACATTTGTAGGTTCTCTTTGAAGTTCCACTTGTTTCTAAACAATGCCTAGATTTTTCTCCATAATTGATCTCTCACTTCTCTTTTGAAATAGAGCAAATTCATCAAAGCTAATGTCTCTTCTGAACATTAAATTGGGTGAATTATCCTCAGTGCACCACAACATGTATTCCTTTACCCCATGTGCATAGTCTAGGAATATGCACTTTCTTGCCCTTGACTCCAACTTGCCATCACTCATATGAGCATACGCATGACAGCCAAATACTCTCAGTTCGACGTAATCAACAAATTTACCAAACCATGTTTCCTCAAGAGTATTCCAATCAATTGCTAGTGATGGTGATTTGTTCACTTACCAACAAGCGGTATTTACAACTTCAGTCTAGAAATCTCCATTTAATCCAACATTGGATAGTAAAGAGTTAACTCTCTTCAATATAATTCCATGCATCAGTTTTGTGACTCCACTAGGATGTGGTGTGTCAACAATAGTGTGGTATTTCGCCATGCCTTCTTTTGCACAAAACTGGTAAAGCTCCTCAAAATAGAATTCCAACAATTTATCAGTCTTTAGGCATGTGATCTTTATTTTTATCTACTTTTTGATTGTTGTCTTCCATGACTTAACCGACCAAGCACCTTGCTACTATGCTTAAGAAGAAAAATCCATTCAGCAAGATAAGGTTATTTTCCTATCTCCAGTACATGCCTTACGTTAGTCAAGGTATGGGCTTGGGAGACCTCATGCTCTTAATTGATAGACTCCTCGGATTGCCATCTTTAGATGAGCCATTTGATCAGTCTTTCAAGTAATACCCCTAAACCATACCAAAAGTAGGAAGGTTTGGGAGGGTCGCGACAATCATTTTTAAGGAAAAATGCTTAATTTTCATTTGTTTGATTATTTAAGGAAATTGATTTTCCTCTTGCTAGCAAGGAAAGTCGTTTTCTCCCAATTTAAGTTTGTTATTTTCAATCCATAGCAAACTTTTTCCTTTAATCAATTAGTTTTCAATTGCCTAGACATCGGAAAATTGGAAAAGAATTTCCGGGAAACAGCTTTCCTTCAAACAAACGTACTTTGACCTCATCTAATTTGTTTTCATTATATAAATAAATAGCACGAATTGTGGAGTGAATCAAGACAACAAATTTTTAAAGGATAATCGTCCTAACATTATTTGGTTGCTCCTAGTTGGAAAATTCCTGATGACTGGTGCCAATGACTTCCTCGATTACGACAAAGCCGCCCGTTTATGGTACACATATTAAGTTGAAGGAGTCGGCTTATCGCATAGGCGTGAGGCAGGTGCTGAAGATAACGATGAAAGCTTTTTGCCTTTTATCTTTGTCCTATTTCTGCAGAGAATTTGCAACTCTGAGGGTTTCTATTTGTTGTAAAGCTGTGCTAGCATTTGTACTTGGTTGACCAGGGCAACCCAAAGGGAAATACGGGGAGAGTATTATTAAGCCTAAAGGATATATGTCACACTTGGTAATTAATAAAGCTTCACTCTTTAGTTGAAAGACACTCGGGAACAACTCTCAGATAGGAAAAATACGATGGAAACTTTGGCTGTGGGTGTTCAGTTGGCACCGGCCGAGGTGGTGAGTAGCTTCTTGGCAACTTCTGCGATATCTGCAAACGGCTTGACCGGGATGATGGAGACATCAGCGGAAGCATCATCGGCAACTTCATACTCGACAGTGGACTTGATCACGCACGACTCCTCCTCTTCATTGCCTATCACTTCTAATCGCACTCAATACACTGAGAATCCCATATCCAGGAACGCGCCTTCGATCACCTCAACTTCTTTCACACGGTGTTCATCGTCAACCTTTGTGAACTTCTCTTTATAGGACAAACCTGTTGCGATTTATGAAGATCGATGATGGGTGTGTGGTTGATGATCATCGTGTTACTAGAATAGCTAGCTATTCACACACACAAGATCATGTACCTCCAACAAGAACGAGCTTTATGACTGTGCCGACGCCGCCATCACCTTCCAAGATGTCGAGTTGGAGGACGGCCTGACGGAAATACTCCTTGACCATCAGGGCCAGCTTGATGGTGCCATACAGCTCTTAGGCTTAATTTGCTTGCTCCCACCTTCACTTCTGCCTCATGCGACAACTGCCCAAACATCTCTCTCTCTCTCTCTCTCTCTCTCTCTCTCTCTCTCTCTCTCTCTCTCTCTCTCTCTCTCTAAATGATGTGTGTTTATATGTTTGTTTGGGAGATTCGATCGACGTCAAGTGTGGGTGGGGTTGGGACATGTATCTATAGAGATATGACGATTGATATCATGTCCGATGAATCAATGTCCTTTTTCACCTCGTAATCTTAAGAATAGTTGTCGGTGGCCGGACATATGTTGTTATGAAATTATACTTTTGGATGTCTCTGTAAAATTAATCAGAATACTAGAACAGTACGAAAACATGTTCCTTCTTTACTTAAATGTACTCTCAAGGCCAAAGGAGGAATCTGTTGCTGTTGCATGAATAGAGATGTTCTTCTGAAAAAAGATTTGTCGTTTCCGTTTGTTCATATATGTGAGAGTATATACATGGGTCTGGTCATGGGAAAACAGGCGGAATTCGTTGATACGCCGTCGGGGTTAAACATGTAGATTGGGTGGGGGGCGACCCTAACAAAACGACTGCTCCTTTGGTTAGCAATGGCAACCTGTTGCGAATCCTAAGAAAGACTACATATAAATGCGGAAAGAGTGATATTTTTTTACACCAAAAAGTATGCGATCATGAACACCAAAATTGTCCAAGTCTTTGACGGTCGACTCAGGCCGAGAAAGAGTGAGCGAAGTGTAATGGAGGTAAAATTTGCCAAGTGTTGAAAGCTCTTAGTTGATAAGTATAGTTAGTCGACAAAATGCATAGTCGGAAATATGAAGGGAAATGACTAAAGTCTTGGGGCATGGGTATCGATAAATAAAGCTCGGTTTAGTCAACAAAAGGCCACGATTAACACGACCTGACCTATGATGAGTTGAAAACAAGGTGGTTATTTTAAGTGGCAAAGCGGATAATTTCGGATGCAAACATCAAGGTGTAAAGACATGAAATCAACATGACCAATAAATCCTTGTACGCCACCAACGATGGAGGCTGAGAAGTACGGGTTATTGCAATCGTCGAGTGATGTTGGATGTGAAGGGCAGAGAAAGTATAACCATCGAGAAGTGGGTATATGTCTAGGTGTTGAATAGTCTTTTTGTAAATATGTAGAAGTTGCTGAATTCTAAGGGTCATGTAGGATGCATATATTTTTTTAAACTGTCGATAGTAGCTATAAATACTAAGATTGTAATTCATACAAGGGACCACCAATCAATCAAAGAATACCATTTTTTCGTTTTTATCTTCTAGTTCATTTTTACATTTTCAGTGCCTTCACGTAGCTAAACACGATTCTCTCCAATTTCGGTACTTTTAATTTTCTCTTCTTTTACGTTTCTTATCCAAGAATCAACAAAAGACCCTTTACACCCTTTGTCAATATGATCATCGATCCATGCTTCGAAAGGTTTTTCATCGACAGTTTTCAATGAAACAACGACATCTAGTTAAATAATTTTGTGTTTATCTTTAAAGTATAATAGTAATGTCCCGTTTGTATTATGATCACATCTTCGATCAAGAGCCAATCTATGATGCAGATTTTGGCGGTGGCGCAAACTTTCCTAAAAATGTGTTTGTCGCGGGTGGGGTTAGGGATAGGATCGGAGGTCTCTATCTCGGTTAATTAGAACAAGCTAGGCACAACACAAAGTGACAGCAAAATCCTTTCCTTGCCAACTAAGTTGCGGTCACTAGTACTTTTGAGAGTCCGAGGGAAGCATGATAGCTATCTCGCAAGAGATTTATTCGTGACAGCCCAGTAATCTGTTATACCACCCTCGAGATTCATCTCGACAAGGTCATAACAGTGTCCAAGTGTGCAAAAATATGTCACGTTGTGATTGTATTTCTCTATAAACGGTTAATATGATTCTATTATATTCTGAGATACGAGTGATAAGAGTAACGAGGTTGTTTGTATCTTTAGAAGCAATAGGTGCGAGTAGACGAAGCATTGTCAAGCATTGTAACTTTTCAAAGTTTTCACAGTGAATTCCAGTGTTATTGGGGTTGTTAGAGCTGAGAGAGTGGAGTAGTCCAACTGGATAGGCCAAATTACTATACATCGGATGTTTGCCTCTTCTTCTGTCTCTTCCACTCTTACCATTGTCCGGTAGAAGAATCAATTTTTGTTTAGACAAGCAACTTCCATTGCACATAAGCACAGCCTCCAACACCAACTCGCGAAAATATTTCAAAGTTTTCATCAACAATCAATTCACTCCCTCTTCATTGATGTAGCTCGTCCATATCATCTATTTCTCATTTTGCCCTAGCAATAACATACTCTCTCTCTCCTTCTCACATTCTCTCTCAATCGGAGTCACACAAAGACCAAGCCACGACCACCACCAGCCACGACCACTGACCATAATCACCCACGCACGACCACCCGATCACCGTGCACATTCTCCTTTTGCATCACAGGTCGGGCTGGGTATTGAAGAATAAACGCATCTCCTTTCTTCTCCCAGAATTCCAGATGCTTCTAGGCTACTATTTCTATCTACATTTTTCTTGAAGAGTGTAGAGTTGTAGGGAACATTTGTGTTAATGTGATTTCTAGAATTACCTAGGGAATGTAGTGTTCTAGAATTATTTAGGAAGGACCATCTTTTGGTTTAGGCTATAAATAGCCAAGAGGTGATCTCACTTTAGCTAGAGTGTGAAAGAAGTCCACCTTAACGATATTGTCGGGTGTGCCTATAATAAAGAAATGTGATTTATTTGTTGTTGTTGTTGTTGTAAAAGCCAAGCGATCAAATAGTAAAATTTGACAGAATAAGAAATAAATCGGATGCCAGATTTACATGGTTCGGTCGTAGTCAACTACGTCCACAAGAAGAACAGCACGAAATTCCACTATAGATGAAGTAATACGACGGAGATTACAACCACACTCGAATCATTCAAACACTCTCGGTTACATCCAAAAACTCACGCAGTTTTTAGTCCACAATTCCTCACGAAATAATCTCTCAATCTCACAAAAGAATTGACACAAATTCTTACCACGAGAATTTAATCACTACAAACACTTGAATATCTTCAAAGTGTAATTTCCTAGCAAAAGCTCCTCTTTGATAATCTTCACAAATAACATCTCCTTCTTATTTATCGGCAAGAATTGGGTCCAAATTAGAAAACCACTTTTTAGGAAATCTTCTCCAATTATGAAATATTTTTCAACTAGGAAACCATTTACTTAGAAAACCTATTCAAAATAAGAAACCTACTTGAATTAAAAAAACTTTCCTATTCGGCTCAAAATTGAGACATATTTTTAACAATCTCCACTTTGCCTCGATGTTTAAGCCAACTCACAATCGCTTTTATAGAATCCGAATTTCGCTACTACTCTTCCACAATCCCCAATGGGCTCAACCGCTATAGATATTTTCCAAGTCCAAGCCTTGTTTGAACTTTGCCATGACCGTGGACTTCATCGGAATACCGACAAAACCTACAACATTAACTGCTCCACAAGAATTTTTCGACACAATCTCTTCAACCACACATAAAGCAAAACCATCATTACATTCATATCTGTCAAAAGATCGAATACACACCTTGTTAAATTCAGCAGTTACAACAAATGTTGTCTCAATAGGCTCAACCCCGCTACAAGCACTATCTGTGTCGATTACTTGGCTAGTACCCACTGCCTCAGAAGTTTCTAGTTGCAACTTCACCTCAAGCTGAATACCATTTGAATTCGTATGAACACTACTCTAAACACTCCTACCCTAAAGTACTAGAGACTCATCAAATGTAACTTCTTTGCTGACAACAGGTGAATTTAATTCTAGGGACCACAATCGATAGCCCCTCTCACCTTGTGCATAACCAAGGAACATGCACTTTCTTGCCCTTTTATCAATCTTACCATTACTAATTTGAACATAATATGGGTAACCAAATATTCTAATAACAGAATAATTAGCAACGTAACCTGACCACACTTCTTCGAAAATCCAACATCCAATTGCAGTTGATGGAAATCTATTCACCAAGTAGCTCACCGTACTAAGAGCATTCGCTAGGAATTTCCTAGCCATACCAGCACTAGAAAGCATTTTATGGGCTGTCTCTAGTAATGTTTTGCTCATCAACTCTGCAGCATGTTGTGGTTCATTGACACTAGTATAGTGTCTCATTATGCCTTCCTTCATGCAGAATTCGTTTAACAGTCCCGAGCAAAACTCCATACTATTGTTAGTTTACACATACTTGATCGATTTACTAGTCTTCTTTTCGATCAAAGCTCTCAACTGCCTGATCCGGATAACAGCATCAAACTTGTGTCGAAGCACAAAAACCCATGTCTTTCTCAAGTAGTCATCAACAACTGTTAGTATAAATATGGCACTCTTTCTCGAATGAAACCGCGACAACCTTCGAATAATTCTACAATATCCATGGTTTCTCTTACAACCGTACTAAACTACACTTGCTGTCGTTGATTTAAATCACAATACTTGCATACATTCAGTTCATTAGCTACATAACCATACAGCAAATTCCATTCACTTACAACCTTCATGCTTTTCGCTAATGTGCCCCAAATGCATATGCCACAATTCAAACTCTCAAAACGATGCATGCAACGTCTCCACGGTGAATTCCATCATTGTCTCACCTTAAAGCTTATATAGGATATTGTGCTTGATTTCTTTCATTATCACCAAAGCACCTCGAATAATTAGAATACTGACACCCAGCTGAATCCAGGATACTCAAGGAAATCATATTTTTCTTCAACTCTGGAACATGCCTTACTCTAGTAAATGTCATCACAATACTATCATGCATTCTAATTTTAATATCACCAACACCCACAACATCGCAATCAGTGTTGTTTCTCAACTGCACTTTACTACTATCCGTGCACTACTGATAAGTAGTAAACCAGTTCCTGTTTGGTGTAGCATGAAAAGAACAATCATAATCCATAATCTATCCATCAAATGATGAATAATCAGTGACAGACAAGACAAAATTAGCATTATCCAAATTGCCATAAGATATAGCTACAACATTATCTGTAAATTCATCTCTAATTTCCTTACTATTCTTTCTTCAACTTAAGGCAATCCCTTTTAAGATGCTCCCTCTTGCCACAACTCTAACAGACAGCACCAGCAATTCTAGACTGACTATGTCTATTTGGTTTTATATTAATTCTGCTAACACGTGTACTAGTTCTTTCTCTATTTTTAGCTACTAAAATAATAGATACATGTTCATCATATTCTCTTCTATTGATGTCCTCACTCAAAATTAAATCTCGAACACCATCAAACGTCAAATTTGTTGACCCAGAGAAATTATTAACAGCAGTAATAATAGTATTCCAACTATCAAGCAATGAGAATAATAGAATCAAAGCACATGCCTCATTTTCAAAATCAATATCAACTAAACTCAGTTAACTAACAGTCACATCAAATTCATTAATATAATTAGCAACTGATGCACTTTCACTCATCTTCAAGTTAAACGGACGTCACATCAAATAGACCTTGTTGATCGCAGAGGTCTTCTCGTACATATTTGGCAAGACTTTCATCAAACCTGCAATGTTCTTCTCTTTCACAATGTTAAATGCGACGTTACGAGCCAACGTCAGCCGAATAACACCTAAAACTCATCTATCCAGCAATTCCCAATTAGCTTGCTTCATCATCTCTAGCTTCTCCCCAGACATGGGCTAGTGCAGTTTTATCTAATATAAATGATCCTCAATCTGTATCTTCCAGAAACTAAAATCATTCCCATCAAATTTGTTGATTTTTACTTTTGCTTCTTCTGTCACTATTGATTTGCTTTAACTCAGCTAAGCCTAGCTTTGATACCAATTGTTGCGGAAGCCAAGTGATCGAATAATAAAATTTGACAGAATAAGAAAATAAATCGGATACCAAATTTCGTGATTGGTCGTAAAGTGACCTATGTCCATGGGAAAAGCAACCACTTTAAATTCTATTATAGATCAAGCGATACAATAGAGATTATAATTACACTTGAGTCTCTCAAACACTTTTGGTGTTTTCCAAGTCTCAATTACACCCAAAAACTCATTCAATGTTTAGCCCACAATTTCTCATAAAATAATTTCTCAATCTCACAAAAGAATTTACACAAATTCTTACCACAACAATTAATCGATACAAACACTCGGATATCTTCAGAGTGCAATTCCCTAGCAAAGAGTCCTCTTTGATGATCTTCACGAATGACATCCCCTTCTTATCTATAGACAAGAATTAGGTCCAAATTAGGAAGCCTCTTTTTATGAAATCTTCTCCAATTAGGAAACCTATTCAAATAGAAAACATATTTGAATTAGGAAACTTTCCTATTTAGACTCAAAATTGAGACATATTTTTAACAATTGTTTCTAAAAATATCACCTAGAGGGAGTGAATAAATCATTTTAAGAAACTTGACTAACTTTTGCAGAATTATTAACGTCAAGTTGGATATAAGCGGAATAACTGGATGTGATCAGAAACAAGATGATATAATTAGGAACATGTGATGATATCAAATGCAATGCACTTCTATCAAACAACAATAGAAATAAGCAAGAAGAGTCCACAGCCTCCTTTATCATCGAATTAGATGATGCGATAACCATTTTCACGATAAGTGATAAATTAATCAATTATGATGATAATTGCATAGTTAACTGGGGATGCTCAAACCATATGACGGGACATCAATATAGGCTATCAAGCATGTCCGAGTTCAGCAATAGACAAGTAGTTATCACTGCAAACAACTACAGGATGTCGATTACCGAAGTTGGTTTCACGACCCTCCCTTTCCATTGAGGGGAAAAGGATAAGTTTAGAGGATTGCCAAAAGAGGCGGGCCAAATGATGCATAAATTCAAGCGCAGGCTCTCCCAAGCTCATATATTGCGTGACGTTGGATTTTTGCTTTTTTTATTCTTTGACACCCGAAGCATTTTCAGGAGTTGCCACTAGTCATTTGGGGTCGGCTAGAAACCAATTGAGATGCGAGAGGGTCATCCCAATTTCTACGTAACCAGAAATTCAAAGAACGCGGACTTGTTTACGCTGATGTTAATCTTTTTAAAAGGTGTCTTTGAATCAGCGAGACCCTATCATTGGCAATTATAAGCTCAACTTACATATAACTTTGCCTAATATCAACTTGTATATATATGTGCATATATAAACAAAGTTCATGTATTTTCTCAACTTCGTTGGAGGAAACCTGGCCTCTAAATTATAGTCCCGCATTAATTGTATTATTAATCATCAATCGGAGATGTGATTGAATGAGTACGTAAAATGTCCTTTCTTAATGGACTTTTGTCATTGTACAGCTTGCTTTGTCAGTGTAATCAAAAACTTCCTGTTCATGGCAAACCAGCCCAAAAATACTCGTTTTCTACTGTCCATGGTGATGGGATGAATAGAGACCTAAAAACGTTGTTTTATATTATAATTTAACAAGCAACCGATAAGTTTTTATTTGATGTTAACCATCACATATTTGTAGAAACATAGTCATAATCAGAGAGAGGGGGTAAGGTTTTAATAGCCATGACAACCTATAATTTGATGAGATCTAGGTATAAACTTGAAAAAAAAACCACGTATCGTTGAGCGAATCAAGTCAACAAATTTCCAAAGGATAATATAAGGAGTTCTATCGTCATAGCATTACTTGGTTGCTCCTTGTTGGAAAAATCCTGACGACGGGTCCCAATGACTTCCTTGGTTTAACGACAAAGCCGCCCGTTTATTATGGTATACATATTAAGTTGAAGAAGTCCGGCTTATCACATCGCCATGTGAGGTTGGAGCCGAAGATAAGGATGAAAACTTCCTGTCTTTTATATTTGCCCCATTTGTGGTTAATGCATCTCCTCGGCTCTGCAGATAATTTGCAAGTCTGAGGGTTTCTATTTGTTGAAAAGCTGTGCTAGCATTTGTACTTGGTTGACCAGGGCAACAAACGGGAAATACGGGGAGAGTATTATTAAGCCTAGAGGATATATGTGTACTCTCAGACCAATCTGAGCCGAATGATGTAAAAGCCAATGTCACACTTGGTAATTAATAAAGCTTCACTTTTAGTTGAAAAACACTTGGAACAACTCTTAGATAGGAAAAATACGATGGTAACTTTGGTTGTGGCTGTTCAGTTGGCGCCGGCCGAGGTGGTGAGTAGCTTCTTGGCAACTTCTGCGATATCTGCAAACGGCTTGACCGAGATGATGGAGACATCAACGGAAGCATCATCGGCGGCTTCATACTCGACAATGGACTTGATCACGCACAACTCCTCCTCTTCCTTGCCTATCACTTCTAATCGCACTCGATACAACGAGAATCCCATATCCAGTAACCCTCCTTCGATCATCTCGGTTTCTTTGACACGGTGTTCGTGGTCAACCTTTGTAAACTTCTCTTTATAAGATAAACCTGTTATGATTTACGAAGATCAATGATGGCTTGGATAGCTAGCAATTCACACACACGAGATAACGTACCTCCAGCAAGAACAAGCTTGATGACTGTACCGACACCGCCATCGCCTTCCAAGATGTCGAGTTGGAGGACGGCATCACGGAGATGCTCCTTGACCATCAGGGCCAGCTTGATGGTGCCATATAGCTCCCATGCTTTGCTTGCTCCCACCTTCACTTCTGTCTCGTGGGACAACTGCCCAAACATCTCTCTCTCTCTCTCTCTCTCTCTCTCTCTCTCTCTCTCTCTCTCTCTCTAAATCTAAATGTGTATTTATAGGTTTTTTGGGGAGGTTCGATCGACGCTATGTATTGGTGGGGGTGGGCATGTGTTTATAGAGATATGGTGATTAATATCCCGTCCGCTGAATTAATGTCCTCTTTCACTTCATTATCTTAAGAATAGTTCGGTCGCCGGACATATGTTGTTATGGAATTATACTTTTGGATGTCTCCGTGGAATTAATCAGAATACTAGAACAGTACGAAAACTTGTTCCTTCTCTTCTTCAATGTACTCTCTAGGCCAAAGGAGGAATCCGTTGCTTTTGCATGAAAAGATACCTTCTGAAAAAAGGTTTGTTGTTTCCGTTTGTTTGTATATGTGAGCATATATGGGTCAGGTCATGGGAAAAACAGGAGAAATTTCGTGGATACACAGTTGGGTTTAGACATGCAGATTGGGTAGGGGTCGATCCTTACACAACGACTGCTCCTTTGTAATTCGTGCAAGGGACCACAATCAATTAAAGAACACCAGTTTTTAATTTTTATAATGTTCATTTTTACATTTTCAGTACCTTCACATAACTAGACATGATTGTCTCCAGTTTTAGCGATTTTAATTTTCTCGTCATTTACATTTTTGGTCCAAGAATCAACAAAAGACCCTTTACACCCTTTCTAATCGTCAATCCATACTTCGAAAGATATTTTATCGACACTTTTCGACGAAACAACAATGTATGATTAAGTATTTTGTGGTTATCTTTAAAATATAAGAGTAATGTCCCGTTTGTATTATGATCACATCCTCGATCAAGAGCCAGTTTATGATCCGGATTGTGGCATTGGTGCAAACTATCCTAAAGATTTGTTTGTCGTGGTTGGGATTAGGGATAGGATCGGAGGTCTCTCTCTCGGTAAATTAGAACAAGCTAGGCACAACACACAGTGACAGCAAAGTCCCTTCCTTGCCAAAGTAAGATGAGTTCATGTGTTTTACTTGGCTCCTCACAGCCTTAGAATAGGTTAGTGACAACTCCAGTTTGACTAAATACGAGAAACTAAGTTGCAGTCACTAATAATTTGGAGAGTCTGCATCAAAATTTAATCGATGAAGAAGTACTTAGAAATTATAGTTAAGTTACACGTAAGAATTTAATCGACGATGATGGGAGTGTGGCGTCAACATGGGAGTGTGGCTTGCGGGGCGGAGGCGATGGCGGTTTGTCATGTTCTGTTGCAATAGATGGGGGTTTGGGATGTTCTGTTGCAGAGAGAGAGAGAGAGAGAGAGAGAGAGAGAGAGAGAGAGAGAGAGAGAGAGAGAGAGAGAGAGAGAGAGAGAGAGAGAGAGAGAGAGAGAGAGAGAGAGAGAGAGAGAGAGAGAGAAGAGGGTTGCTAAGGATTTATGATTTGAGGTAAATTTTCTTAAATTATAAGGGCATTTTTATTCAAGGAATAATTTTACTTGCCAAACAATTTAGATAATCCAAATGTGTTCTAAGTTCACCTTTTTAACTTCTCCGTTGTCTAACCACTGGGATTTGCTCCAATAGCCATCTTTCCTACTTGAAAAGGGACAGGTGGAGAATTCAATTCCCCACCTTTTCAAGGTGGATTAGGGGTGGGGATGTTCAGTTTCGGATGTGGATTTCGATTCCCACGCCTTGCAAGAGGACCAACAAATCTAAAAGTGAGTTGAAAATTAGAGTAGGACAAATTAAAAAAAAAAAACACTTCTATGTCCTCTCAGCTTAAATTAACCTCCCTATTAGGAGCAGGCTTCATCCCTTCAGATTCTTCTCGTGATCGTGAATGAATTCCCATGCACGAGTCACGTCTCTCTCTCTGTCTCATGCTCACAGACGCACGCACGCTTACATCATTTGTCTAGTATACACCCACGGGACATTGGACTGTAGGGTCCTTTTGGACCAGCAATGAACTGGAGATATTATCTTGTCTGATGAAGGGGACCAGAGATTTGGGCCTCTCAAACCTCATGAATCGTGAGGCAGCGATTTTGCCAAGATCAGCGGGCCTCGAATCGCCCGAGCGCAAGAAAGCCCTCCCACAGCACAAACCATAGAAAAGAATAGCAAAAGATAATTATAATTCATGGTCCCCAGAATAGGCCTCTCTTGTTCTGGTGCCCTATATAAAGGATCTTTCGCTTTCCCTTTCCGCCAAGTCTTTGTTTGTAGAGCTTTTCCCTGACTCGCTCGCCCACCAACAGTATGTTGGTTTGCAGGTGGATGTTTGTTCCCCCGTTACATCCTTGTGGATGCTCGTGCGCGAAGAAAGCATGTCTCTTAAGATCCTAAAGAGAGACCGGACCTTCTTCTTTCCGTTTGAAACAGTAATAAGAAGTTAAAATTTTCTATTTTTCTATTTTTGAAATAGAAACATAAATAACAACTCTTATTTATTGCTCATCGTTGCCACCCGCTACCACCCATCACCGCTGGCCACCCGTCCATTGCTCGCTGCCCACCGCCGCTTGCCAGCCATGCACCCACCGCTACTCACCGGCCGTCCATCGCTAGCCCGCCACCACCACTCGTCGGCCACCTGCCTACCATTCGCCGCCGCTCATAGGCAATTCACCCGTCGCCCGCCCGCTACCCGTCCACTGTTTGCCGCCACTTGCCGGCCAACGAGAACAGAAATTTTGAGTCATTATCAAACGAATTTCTATTCTGGGAATAGGAATTTATGTCATTATTAAACGCTACTTTTTGCTCAAACTCCTCCGAGAAAGAGAAAAAGATTTTTCTATTTCTAGCCAGAAATAAAGTCAGGGAAGAGAAATGTTGTCATTCGCGTCCTTAGGTATGGTAACATTTATGTTCTCATAAATAATTTTTTTTTGAAATAGCTTTTTCAAATTTTATTTTCTAACGAGTTTCTAAGTAAAAAAACGCGTTTGGTAACCGCACAAAATTTATGTTCTCATAATAGAAAAAGAACATAAAAGCATTTGATACATTTTTTACTTTTTTATTGTCTGAATATTCACGAACTAAGAAGAAAATTCCATGCTCCTTTTCGCCATGCATAAACTAAACCAACAATTAGGATAAAAAACGAAAAATTACCAAAACCCTTTTTTTCTATAAATACGGATACCCCCAATACATCGAAACTCATTGCCCATGGATAAAGAAAACCGTTTCAACATCAAAAACAACAAAAAACTAGAAAAATATAATAACGGATTCGAAATTGTAACCAAGCATCACCCATTGGTTCTATACCTGATTCATAACTCGAAAGTTTCTCTGGTCCTTTGCTAATCGGGGCTAAAATTCCGGAAATTAGAAATGCCAAAATAGGAATAACACTTGATATTATTAGAAATGCCCAGAAAATATCATATTCGTAAAGCAGAAACATAGATGAACTCCTATGAGTGTGAAAAATATACCCGATTAGTCGATTCAATTGGAATTAATTGTAAAGTCATCCATAATATCAAATAAATCATTTTGATCGACCTATCTATCCTATCTAGTTTCGTTTTGTTAAATCTAATTAACCTTACTTCGATCTTTTTCGATATAGAATGGTTCATTTAAATTGGAATTCTATTTATTTACATTAACCTTACTTCGATCTTTTTTCGATATAGATAGAGTAGTTATAAATAGATAGTGCTCTTATACAAAACAAATAAAACTTTCTCGCTTTCACCTGCCTTCGGATGAATTTTTTCTAACGAAGAAAAGGAATTCAAACAAAATAAAATTCGGATTTTTTTATTTCTTCGGATTCAAAATTCGAATATTCTTCAAAAAATATTCGAAATGGAAATCGATTTTTTTATATTAAAAAATATTATTTTATTCTATTTTTAATATACTAGTTAACTAAACTATTCTATTAGTTATAATAAACTATAATATTATAAACTATAATATTAGTTATATTAGGGCTATACGGACTCGAACCGTAGACCTTCTCGGTAAAACAGATCAAACTAATTATTATCAAAATGATTCAACTAAAGAAAAACCCAAAATGTAAATATTTTTTTTCATTGGGCTCTTTCATTAACTGATCGAAATATCAGTTAGTCTTTTTCTTGCCAATAGGGAGATGGCTCCATGTGCTCTGATTCATTATTTTGGTTTCGACTCAGGAGCACTACCAAAGTGTTTCAAAGAAGGGTTATCTTGACGTAGGTCTGCTTCTTGCCGAGATCAACCTAAGTTAAATGGAGTCTCTATCGCCCTGCTTAAAGAACCAAATATGAAACTTCATACACCTTAAAGTTCATAGGGAGAAAAGAGAATTTTTGGAGGTCCTTAGACTCATTATGCCTAGCATTGAATATACTGGGTATTCACCCTATCAATATCTCAAATCAAGGATGGGTTCTATTTAGTGCTTAACTGAAATGGGCACCCGAATCGAACCGAGAACCTTTTGTCAGGCTATTGTTCTCTTGTTTTGTTCCCTAAACCTTATGGAGTAAGACATGGATTTCTCAATAAGATAAATTCTTTTGATTACATGATGTGATGGACTCCCCTGAAAAACATTGGCGCATGTGTAAACGAGGTGCTCTACCTAACTGAGCTATAGCCCTTGTGTTTGTGATACATATTTTATCATATTATGTAGATAATTTCTTGTCAAGATGAATATTACATGATTCAACACATATCTCTCAGTTTGATTGGTATTGCTTAGAAGTAATATCGGATTTATAATTCATCGATGGGATGCGATAGGATAAGTTCTTTTTGTTTCTCTTTGTGATGATAAATAACCTACTTAACTCAGTGGTTAGAGTATTGCTTTCATACGGCGGGAGTCATTGGTTCAAATCCAATAGTAGGTAGAACTTATTAGATACCAGAGTCATGGTATCTAATAAGTTTTTCTGACCACCTTCTCTTATTGATTTTGTATCTTTTCCATCCTATTCTATATTCATTTTTGAATTGAAAATTTTTCATTGGCTCAATGCTAATCGATGTTTACCAAATAAAAGGCTTGTTCAGGAAGACCATCTAATTCTCCGGAAAGGATCAGTTTAAACCCTCTAATTGTTTCTGCTAGACCAACATATTTCCCCGGGGAACCGGTAAATACTTCTTCAAATTTGATATGGATAAGAAACGCTCAATTTTGAAGGAACCCGGGGCTCTCGGGCAAGCGATCCTCTAGTGGATAATTGGTCCAAAAAGGATAGCTATAATGTCTAAAAAGTTCTTTGTAACGTTGTAAAGTTCAATTAAATCTTACAAACTTTTCAAATGTAACTAACCAACGTTTTAAATCTTTTGGAGCATTTTTGACGTTGAATCCGCTAATTTACTGCTGGATAGATACCTTTAGCAGCTAATCCTCTTGATAGTACGGTCGTAGCATCTAAATGTGCAAATGTCGTGGCAGGAGCAGGGTCGGTTAAATCGTGGATAATTTTTATAATTTTTTGAAATTTTCTTTTTTGGATCCCTTTTCTTTGGTTTTTTTTCTTTTTTTTCCCTTTATCCTCCGCCAAAAGCCAAACCTTGGTGATGGTGACCCACAGCAGAAGGATTGGCATTGTAAGGCGGACCACTTCAGAGCCCAAACGACGCGGAGGGAAGAAATTGTCAATAAATAGGAAAAAAGGAAAAACTAAAATATTCAAACAAGTTTAAAAAATCAAAAACCAACTCTCATACGAGCTCCGGGGGGTTCATTCATCTGACCGTAGACTAGAGCCACTTTAGATTTTTTGCCTAATTTGGCGAAATGGACTATATTGCAAAATTGTCAAAAGTTTTAGGATTAATTTAGTCAAATTAAAAGTTTAAGATTCCTCCAAATACGGATACCCCCCCATGAGCTTTAGCAATGTTGTTGATCAATTCCATAATGAGTACTGTTTTACCCACTCCAGCCCCCCCGAATAGTCCTATTTTTCCTCCACGCCGATAAAAGGTATGTAATTCTTGTTTCAAAAATAGTAAATTTGGTAACTAACATTATAAAGTATTCCTTTGAGGGAAAAACTAGATAAATACGTGACTGATGTGTGTATTTGTGGAAGGTCATGACTAAGGGTGATCAATTCCAAGCACGTTGAAAATTCGGCCGAGAGAACCCGGATACTGGAACATGTTAGAACGGTTCCCAATTTTTGGAACTTAGAAATTACCATGTTTCATGAAATCGATGTTGGAACCTACCCTGTTTTTCCAATCCAATTCCAAGATCTACCCAAGTCACATTTTTTTATTGACCGATTTTTTATTTTATTTTAACTACCAAAGCGTTATAAAGCAACAAAATGGTTCCGGGTAAAAGGCTAGATCTAGTACCGGACCAATGATTTGAGCGATACGTCCCAGGTTTTTTTTTTCAAGTGTGGAAACTCCAGGACGCGAAGTAGTAGGATTGATTCTCATAATAATAAAAGTGAAATATATTGCAAGCCCCAAGAAAATTGGAGAATCCAAAAAAATGTTCGATAGAAAGTTGTTTGGTGAAATTCAATAAGAACAAAGAAAGAAAGAAAGATGGAGAAAAGATTGCCAAGATAAAAATTAGGATTTTTTCAAGTGGATGAATAAAAATCTTGAAAAGTCCTTAATTTAAAAAATTTATGAAATCAGTTCCAAATTTGTTGAGAAAGTCCTTATTCTATTTTCTATCATTATAAATTCCATATTTAGTTCGAACCTGAACTCTATTTACAATTCATTATTTTTATTCCTTCAAAACTTTTTCAGCAGAACCTGAATAAAAATCTATTTTTTTATACCTATACCCTTTCGTTTTTAATGGATACAAATTCCTCCTATTTTCACATCTAGGATTTACATATACAACATAGATCACTGTCAAGAGTAAATTTCTTATTATTTCAATATGATATTTTGATCTGAAAAATTGGGATTCCAAATGAGAGACAAACAACAATTCTTTTTTGAGGGTTACATATGTATAGATACAAAATGATGTATTTTACACAAATCAAATCAAGCATTGTAATAATCAAAGAACCATTATGGATTTGATTCAGTTTATTGGGATTGTTGATGATTTTGGAGAGTGGAGTAGTCCAAATAGATAGGTCGACTCACTATACATCTTGCTTCTTCTGTTCTTCCACTTTTATATTTATTCAGTAGAACAGTCAACTTATGTTCAATTAACGCAACTTCCACCGAACATAAGCACAGTGGCCCCTATTGGGATGTACTATTAAACCTAAATTGGGGTTATCCGCTAAGAACTACGGTAGAGCAGTTTATGAATGTCTTCGTGGTGGACTTGATTTTACGAAAGATGATGAGAACGTGAACTCACAACCATTTATGCGTTGGAGAGACCGTTTCGTATTTTGTGCCGAAGCCCTTTTTAAAGCACAGGCTGAAACAGGTGAAATCAAAGGGCATTACTTGAATGCTACTGCAGGTACATGCGAAGAAATGATCAAAAGGGCTGTATTTGCCAGAGAATTGGGAGTTCCTATCGTAATGCATGACTACTTAACAGGGGGATTCACTGCAAATACTAGCTTGGCTCATTATTGCCGAGATAATGGTCTACTTCAAAGTCATTTTGGTGTATTTTCCAAAAAAAAAAAATAAGTTGGAACTTGTTTTCCTTCGAAAACAAATATTTATTCATTAACTTTTTAGTCTCGCATTTCATAAGTAGTTAGTAGAATTTCTAAAAATGGAGTAAACATTATCTTTCATTTCGCTCATCATTGATGCATTCAGTTTGGAGGTTCTGACCATGTATCCTTAGCCTATATAGAGCTGGCATTTAAGGGAATTGATCTTCACATTTGATCTACAAAACCAAATCCGATTCCGAAAGAACCAGAATTTGTGCGACCCCCTTTTTATCCTCAGTTCCCTTGGTTCTGTGAAGGAGAGAATTATGGTGCAAAAGAGGGGGGAGAGAAAAAGGGTACTCACTTCTCGGGCATAGCAGTGATTCCCAAGGGGTTTAGGAAAACTTTTCATTAATACAAAAGGTGTCGAACGATTTTAGATAATTGGATCCCTAAGCTTATATCCTTGGGTGATGCGGACCATCTTCTCCGATATTTTCTTGGGTTAATACCACAAAAAATCCTAAATTGAAAAACACTTATGATAAATTTATCCTAAACTAATTTTTTTACTACAAAAAATCTTAAACTAGTACACTTGTAACAATTTTATCTTCCGTTAGTTTTCGTCAAATTTTACTATTAAATTTCTAAGTTAGATTACATGTGACAGTTGACATATATACCAATTTGGGGTTTTACCCTCCATTTATCACATATGTATTAGTTTATGATTTTTCATGATATTAATCCAATTTAACTGAAAGTAAATTTGTCGCAAATATATCAATTTTGGATTTTTAGTGGTCAAAATATTAGTTTAGGGTAAATTTATTACAGGTGTACCAATTTGAGGGTTTCATGGTCAAAAAATTAATTTGGGGTAAATTTGTCACAAGTGTACAAGTTTTGGATTTTTCATAGTATTAATCCCATTTTCTTTCCATTTTTCCTTTTTTTGTTCCTTCCTTGACTAGAAAGGATATATAAAGTGAATGGAATCGTCATCCCTTTTCGTTTAATTTTAACTATGAAGTATTTCTGGAAATGGACAGAAGGACTGGAAATTCCTTCGCCATGTATGCAGGATTTCACAATGAGGTACCCACTTGGGTAGGCATAGTCCATTGCCGACGATGACGCATACTTCCACTGGTTAGCTAACTTAGCTTCACGTTAGTCAGTCCCCAACTCTGACCATGAAGCAAATCCGGTAAAAGGCCACTATCCCTCGGTTTTCTTCTCTAATTCCTTTCTCTGTGCTATTTTACTTTGTCGCCAAAGTTCGAAATTACATATAATTCACATTTTGAAGTGAATTTTTATTAAATATTTCATATATTTAACGTTAATAATTAGTCAAAATCCGTACGTCGCAAGAAAATCGAAAGTTAAAAAGTAAAAGTCACTCCAAATATTTTCGAACGAAAGAGAAAAAATAGACAAGTTCTTTCGGGTTTGTTCTACGAGAAAGGTGGATTAAGACAGGGACTCTTCTCTAATTGTTTATCGAATATGAATTCGGTGATGGCATGTACTTTTGGATTTGTTCATGGGGTTGGGCGGCCAACCACGCTGCACCCAAACCGCAGAAGAAATTGAGGATAAGTCAGTCGATGACCAGAAAACTTTGTCCGCAACTGGCGAAAATGACAAGAAAACTGCTTATGCTGATGAAAGGATCCAACTTAAAAGCAAAACCACGTGATTAGACAAGTTAAGACAAAAGCCCAAGAAAACTGCACAAGTCGTAAGCGATATAGACTGCGTTTGGTTCGGCTTTGAGGAAATACAAAGCCATTTTCCTAAAGATCTTTGACTCGATGTGTATTTACTAAAAGATAGGTTACTGGCCATTTTTGTGAGACATCAAGATTCGATTCGCTACGCTTGCTCTGTTGCTGTGGTTAGCACGAATACAAACATGTGTGCTAGGTAATTATCAATATGTATAGTACTTTATTTATCCTAGCGAGCCTATAAGGCTGGGATTGAGCGCAAGGTAGAATCTATTTACCTAGGGTCACCAAATTTGTACCTGGTTTACATTGTCAAGTGATGTAGAATATTTCAACACCCTCTTTCATGCAAGCCGAATTAGGATTGACATATGGAAATTTGGCTAAGGTGGGCGCACACATGGGAAAGGAACAAAATCTAACTCAAAATTTTGGAAAATCCAACTTAGAAGGTTAAGTTTACAGGTGGAGAGAGACATCATGTGTATGAAGAGCATAAGAACCCCATTATCAAGCGACGTGGATATTTCAACACCCCCTCATACAATCCCTCACATGTGTAAGTCGGATTAAGAGTGGCACATGAAAATTTGACTAATGGGAGTGAACGCACGTGCGAAAGAGGCAGAACTTAACTCTAATACCATATCAAAAAGTCTAACCTAAAAACTTAAATTAATAGATGGAAGAAGACCTTATGAATATAAAGAATATATGAACACCATTGTCAAGTGTGCTTAATAAATAAACATTTTAATTTTCAATTTATCGATCAGACATAACTCGAGAGAGATGCATTGGATGTTTTGAACTTCACTTCGTTAGCTACCTAACGAATATCTCACGAGGACTCATTGACGAAATCTATTTATTAATAATTGCTGTGCTAACTTTCTAGCAATATCTTTCGCCGCCCGCCAGGCCAGCTGTGTAACATCAAGCCGTATTTTTTTGGCCCTGGAAGTCCACAAACTATTCGCGCGTTGCTCTTAGTGGAATTGTCCCCAACTCATTTGAAACTAATCTGTAAATTATACCGAAATTTGTGACAATTCCTACACTGCACTGCAGGTTCGTGATGTTGATGAACTCTTCAGTAAAGAAATCGTTATGACCCCCTTGTCCATGCATTCAAGTGAAGAAGATACAGAGATATAACTTTCTTCGTCAGCTGATTAAGCAAGTAGGACAGTCCTCTCATTCCGTGGAAGAGTTTTCATTGGGTATAGCTCCTACTGTATCTCATCTATTGTACCTTATCGCTTGGATCGGGCCAAGGCGACACCCGACGAGGCTATCGTGGCTTGGGCGAGGGTCGGCCTTGTCAGATCTAGTGAGAGGAACCCTCGCCGAGATTCTCCCTTGCCTGGTTGGGCCTCGCCCTGTAGTAGTCAACACCGACCCTTGCCCAGTGAAGGTCAGCTGGCCCTATCATGGCTAGTGGCCGATCACTGGTCAAAGGAAGAAGAAAGAAAAAAAAAATCAAAAAATAAAAATAAAAAATTGAAAAATATGAAAATATTATTGAAATTATCCATGTTAGTGCAAGCGGTGGCATATAGACCGGACAATGTCCATGTCAACAATATCCTGCCAAAATTAGTCGAAAGGGATTGAATTGACATTATCTCAAAAGATTTAAAACTAAATTGTCACAAAAAATAATTTATCAATATCAAGATATCGATGTATTGTTCCATACGAATGCGAGGTATTGGTGAAAACACAAATTATGACAACGAACCACAAAACAACCTAGATATCGATAATTTATAAGACAACAATCGCAATTTTCGAACGCTGGAACAGGTCTGGAACCGTATCGAAAATTCACGAAATTTTTTCTAGGCGTGAAGAATTGTTCGAAGCGACATTAAGATTGGACGTACCGTTGAGAGGCTTTTGCAGGGAATTAGATTGTCCGCCAACTCTACCATCTCCCCCTTCTTTATTGGTCCTTCTTTTGACGTCTCCTCTCGAGGGAATCGACCGAGAAAATGGAGGAGAAAAGGACAGAAAAAGAAAGACGGGAATGGAAGCGTGTGCGCGGGGTGGGGGTGGCTGTGGTGGGTGACTGGGGCGACCCCGCAGGTTCCCCGGATAAGGCGCAAAATGACCAAAATGGCCTTTTTGCGAGCCGTCCCTCTTCTTGCGCCTCGCTTGTCTTGCGCCCGTGGTGGAACCCGCCACTCTCGCTTTGCCCCCCTCTCTATCTCTCTCAAATGTTAGAGATAGCAACGGGTTTGGCTGATCGAACTTCTCGACCCGATCGGAGCCCTAATAGAATCTTAAAAGGGCGTCGGGATTAGGGTATTGAGTGATGCCTTCCAAGATCGAGCTCGAACTCGAGTTTAGTGGCTAGAAATTAGATGTATTCCGAGTTATGTTTGCAACGAGTTTGGTTCATCGAACTTCTCGGTCATATGAAGAACCCTAATAGAGTCTTAAAGGGCGTCGAGCTTAGGATATCGAATGAAGCTTCTTGCTTTGAGCTCGAACTCGAATTTAATGGCTAGAAATTAGATGTTTTTGGAGTTGAGTTTGCTGAATGGGGTTTGTTGTACTTCACAAGCATTCAAATTTGGCAGAGTAATACTTTCTTAAAACAATCTCGTATAGAGTTATGTGATTAGGCATGTATGGAGTTTCGAGAAAAAAAAGTTATTGTACATGTGTCTTTTAAACGAAAGTTTTTAATCCTATAAATTAAATGATAATTAGTTCAATTTTGGAATAGTTTACACAAACTCTTTTAGTGTTTTAATTAAAAAACGAACAGTTCAAGCACATGAACTAAAATTACGCTTTTCCTCTTTCCTCCCTAGGGTTTTCCCTTCTCTCTCGTCTTTACGCAACTTTCTTCTTTAACCTTCACGGTGAAGAAGATTTGAGCTAGATCTCTCCATCCTCTCTTCTTTCTTATCTTTGGCTAATTTGGTTATCTCCTCTTTTTCTTACTTTCCTTCCATTTTGCGCAGCTTTTCTCTTCTGATATGGTCTAGATCTGGAAGTTTCTCTCTCTTATTTTTGAGAAGGTTTGCATCTCAATCTAGTCTAGATTTTAGGATTTTTGCATGTATGATTTTGGGATTTCGCTTCCCTCAAATTCCATTTATGTACAAGTCCAGTTTGAAAAGAGATCGGAAGAACTTTGTAAAGGATTTGCTTTCACATATGTCAAATTTGCATTCATTCAACCTCGTTATTCTAAATGACAATAGTGTTGGGGACATCGAACCTAGACACACATTGCCGAAAGGCAAAGCCATAGCAATAGATGGAAATCTCGATACATGCTCATTACCGAAAACGGATTTGGTGATTGGTCGTCGACTTTGGTTTGAAGAAGTGGATGATCCCTAACCTTGTTCAAATGATCTGTCTTATTAGAACTTGTTTTATTTTGAGGTTGTTTAGGACTTGTCTTGATTTGCAGTTGGACTGCGTTGTTTTTTTCTTATATTCCCATGAATGAATGAAATGTTACTTTGACAAAAAAGAAATTTAAATGGCGGACGCAATTTTGAATTTGAAAGCTACTAATATTAATGAATAAGTACGGCGATAAAAAAGACATGATAAAAGGATTATTACGAAATCTCATGGAGCAATAAAGTTCAGAGCTCCAATTCGATCGAGCAAAACATATACATGCTCAATTTGACATCTAAAACGAACTAGGAAACACGCGACTTCGTAATGCAAAACCTAACAACTCGAATTAGCAAGCGTAGAATATAGTCCCGATCGCATTTCCTCCGACTTCCAATCCAATGCCCCTCCTCGACGCAATTCTCAATCGAGATCACCATGAATTGGGTTTGAGTGGGGAAAGAATTTTTTCCGGTTGCAAAGGTATCCAGATCTCACTCAAAAGGAATCGAGTTCAACCACATTTTTCCATGGAAGAGAAATGGAACTCGAAACAAAAGTCTCTCAAGAAAGAACAAGAGACTGAACTATTCAGAATCATTGCCAACAACACTTCAAAAAAAAAAATGAAAAGAGAAAAGAAGAAACAAAGACAGCCTCCCAAGCCTCCAGCACTCCCCCACTATAACTCCATAAATACAGCAGAACGCTGAAAGATCCCTCCCTCCCTCGCCGTCCCCCACTCTCTCTCTCTCTCTCTCCCTCTCCAAAAAGGCTACTGCACCTGCAAACTGCAACTTTTGTCTAACCCCTCCTCCAGTTCATTTCATCACCTCCATTTCTTAAAACCTGCCAAGCCCTGTGCCACAAGCTCACTGCATCACATAGCACTTCCTCTCTCTCTCTCTCTCTCTCTCACTCTATCTTACATCCCACCCACCAAAGACCCAAAAACAAAAAGAGAAATTTGGACAAAAATCCCGACAAGAATTAATCGATCGAGACACACACACACGCAAACGCCAAACGCTCCAATTCATACTTCCTCCTCCTCCTCCTCCTCCTGTCCCTCACTCTCCACTCCACCCACGAATAACCCCCGAAAGAGAAAGAAGAAGAGGGCAAGATTTTGGGGCATAAAGATCCGACCCCAGATGTTCACCCTCCGCCCCGCGGCCCCCCTCCTCGTCGTGGTCCTCCTCGCCGCCGCCGCGCGCCTCCCTCGATCGGCGTCCGACCCGGGGGACGAGCTCTGCCTCACCCGCCTCTCCGAGTCGCTCCAGGACCCGGGCCGGCGGCTCTCGAACTGGAACCGGTCCGCCTTCGCCGCCCCGTGCAACGGCTTCACCTCCTCCCTCAGCGGCGCCACCTGCACCAACGGCCGCATCTACAAGCTCTCCCTCTCCAACCTGGGCCTCCAGGGGACCCTCCCGGCGAACCTCGCCAACTGCACCTCCCTCCAGGCCCTCGACCTCTCCGCCAACGCCCTCACCGGCCCGATCCCGCCGGACCTCCAGGGCCTCGTCAACCTCGCCGTCCTCAACCTCTCCTCCAACCGCCTCTCCGGCCAGATCCCCCCGCAGCTCGCCCTCTGCGCCTACCTCAACGTCATCGACCTCCACAACAACCTCCTCTCCGGCCCCATCCCCCAGCAGCTCGGCCTCCTCGTCCGCCTCTCCTCCTTCGACGTCTCCAACAACCGCCTCGAGGGCCAGATCCCTGGCTCCCTCGCGAACCGGACCGGCAACCTCCCCCGCTTCAACGCGAGCTCCTTCGAGGGCAACAAGGGGCTCTTCGGGTACCCTTTGGCCCCCATGAAGAGCAAAGGCCTGTCGGTGCTGGCCATTGTCGGGATCGGGCTCGGGAGCGGGCTGGCCAGCCTGGTGCTCAGCTTCACCGGGGTCTGCATCTGGCTGAGGGTCACCGAGAGGAAGCTGGTCATGGAGGAAGGCAAGATCAGTCAGCTGATGCCCGATTACTGATGAATTTCTCGATGGAAATTGATGGGATTTCTTGCCCCTTTTTGCTCCTTTCGGATGTGAAGATGGAGATGGAGATTTGACGTTTGTTCAGATTGAGTTCAGGTACATTTTGGATTTTTCGGTGAGTGCGATACTCAGGGGGGGAAAGGGGGAGCAAAAGTTCGAGCTCTGTATTTTTAGTATTTTCTGTATTTTTTTTAAATGTTTTTCGTTTTCCGCTCTCATGGCTCATTATTTTTTTTTTTTTTTTCAGAATTTCCCTTTTCTCCATTGATTTTTTGGCCGGTTTCCTCCTTCTCCTTCTTCCTCCTTTTTTCTTGGCCTTCTGCTATTTATTGCAAAAATTTAGGGTTCCTCCCCTTTTCTTTTTGGTACCTTTCCTCTTTCTTGGTTCTCCTCTGTAATACTCTCTTTCTTTCTTTCTTTTTTTGGGTTTTTCTCCGAGGAATTAACTGTGTATAAAGCTATCTGAAACATTTAGAATGGAATGGAATAGTTTGTCTTGGGAAAAATAGAGAAAAATAATGGTGAAGTGCTGCTTGTTGTTTTTTTTTTTTTCCTTCCAATTTCACAATGCTATGAAAATTGCGTGGCGGCACCCAATCGGGGGGAAATAATTTCGGAATCAAATAGATTTAATGCGGGTAAAAAAGGAGATGAAGAAAATTGAACGAAAAATGGGGGTGAATAATTGGGGCAGAAATTTGGCAAAAATCCATTTTCCTTTTTAATGGCGAAAATTACTTTAAATCTTTGGTTCGAGGTTCTATGCGCCGTTGGATTTGAAAAAGTGGTGGAACTTCTCGTTGTCCAAACGCTATCCGGCACCTTTTAGCCAAACCTGAGACGGTCTGAGTAGAGAAAACGAGGCTTAAAAGGACCACATAACGTCTGCCTAGAAAAAAGCACATGATACAACGACTGGTTATAGCCAAATCCTCCTGCTCTTTTCGGTGCTCGGTGAGAAGGAAAGTTGGTCTCGTTAAATGATGACAGTGCTTTTGTGCCATCGTCTATCACTTGATGTCGAATCATTCACGCATGCTAGGAGGGCTCAAAACAACTCGAATTCGACAATTACTTTATGAGGGTGAGTTATGGGCAAATCGCACGACTAAAGTAGCCACCACTATTCGCGGGTAGAGAGTTAGTGATCCATCTCTTCCTTTTCTATCTTCAATTTTTTTTTTTCATCTAAAAGTGATAAAAGTAGGCAAGACACGGCAAAAGATTTCGGCCCGCCCTCACGAGGGGTAGGTCTGCTATTTGGACCGGGCGTATCATGGCCGTCCATTTGCGGGTCTCTCTGCTATTTGGACCGGGCATATCACGGCCGTCCATTTGCGGGTCTCTCGGGCGTGGGGCTCACTTGTGTTCCATAAATTGGATGATTGTGATGAATTTTGATTTGAACCTAGATCCATTCGAGAAATTCCCCTTCATGAGAAGGCCGGGGTGGAACCATTCGAGCGCAACCTACGGTTACGTGACCAACATTGCAACTTCTCTCTCCACCATGGCTCTCATGTCTTGTTTGAAAGATAAAATCTTCTAACAAAACTTTCGACTTTCTTATCGAAGGTTAGAGCTGTAGTTGCTTTCCGAGTTGAGGAAATAGGTCTCTAATTGGTGAGTTACAAATATGAACATTACTCACATATAAGCTTAACTAAAACCATATATAAATGATGGTTCAACAAAAAAAATAGTCGAAATTTTTTTATCCGGAAAATATGCTTCATATTATTCTTTGGAAAAAGGACACTAGAAGTCCATGACTTTTTCACGTCGCTCACTTTAGTATCAAAACTTTTCGCCATATCACTTAAATGTCACTTTTATAAAAATCAAGCTATTGTATAAGAAAGGCAAGATAATCGTTCGAATCCTACGAGCAAACAAAATGAAATCCTGGGTTTCACCATCGATGATAAAAAACAATACCAGGGTTTAAAAGAAAAGGTTAGCTATTCTTAAAGGCCACCTCATTCTCTATGTGGACTTTTTTTTCATAAAAAAATCGCATAAGTATTAATATTTTATTTAAGGGTTAATATTACGAAAAATCTCAAACTGGTATACTTATGATCAATTTACCCCAAAATAATTTTTTTATCACAAAAAACCCCAAATTGGTATATTCGTGACAAATATACCCCAAACTAATTTTTGACCGACAAAAATTGCAAACCGGTATATTTGTGACAAATTTACCCTCCATTAAATTGAATTAATACCACAAAAAATCACAAACTGGTACAACTATAACAAACGGAGGATAAAACCCTAAATTAGTACACCTATCAACTGCCACGTGTTATCCAACTCAAATATTCAATGATAAAATTAATTGTAACACGTGTACTAGTTTAGGATTTTTGGTAATCAAAAAATTAATTTTTGGTAAAATTATCACAACAGTTTGGGGGCTTTTTATGGTATTAACTCTTTATTTAAAAAGTCACGTAAGATTTACGATCAAATTTTGTCACTGGAAATACTTAGATGATCATTTTTTTTACTGATATCGCATTGAAGTAAGTGCCGTATGAAAGTTATGGCATTTCTAATGTCATTTTCTTCCATTCTTTTTAAGGATATATGCATTCAAAGTCCTAAAACTTGTCACGAAAGTGCATTTAAGTCCTAAAACTTTCAAAAAGTGCAAACAAGTCCTAAAACTTGTCACGAAAATACACTTGAATCCTAAAATTTTAAAAAAGTGCAAACAAGTCCTAAAACTTATCACGAAAGTGCAAATAAGTCCTAAAACTTGTCAAATTGATTCAATCAAGTCCTTCCATTAATTGTACTTATTGAAAGTTTTAGGACTTGTTTATATTTTCGTGACAAGTTTTAGGACTTATTTTCACCTTTTGAAAGTTTTAGGACTCAAGTATACTTTCGTGACAAATTTTAAGATTTATTTACACTTTTTAAAAATTTTAAAATTTAAATATATTTTTATGATAAATTTTAGGACTTTTAATGTTCATGTCCCTTCCTTTTATTATCATTCTCCCCGCTAAATCAGAAAAGCACAAGAGATTCCACATCTGAGCATATCTCATCTCTGAGGATGTGGGTACGATGTCATTATGTACGCCGTTATTGGGGGGGCGGGTGGTATTAAATAAGCGAGCTGGATATATATATATATATATATATATATATATATATATATATATATATAATATTAATATTATAATAGTCGACATGTGGGCGTAGTTGGATCCATAAATATAGCGAGCTATATATATATATATATATATATATATATATATATATATATATATATATATATAATTGCGATATTATAATAGTCGACATGTGGGCGTAGTTGGATCCATAATTGCGATCTAAGGATTAATCTACTTGGGTTATAAAACCTAGGCTCGAATCAAGTATAATGTAATCCGCTAGATGGAGATGGCCAACGCGTCCTGGTGCTACTTAGCTCGCGAATAGTTGAACACGTTAATTTTGGCGGTGTATTAATTATTGGTGTTCCACAGCTTGCAGAATTTGTGCAGAGCTAAACAACAAGTGCCCCCGCACATGGTACATTTTGATGGGGGGTCTTTACTAGGCGATTCTTCTATGAATCCGGGTCTATCGATCCAAATACATTATGACCATCGATCGCGTGGGGCGCACACATGAAATCGATATGTTTAACTCTTATGATGGATCCGGTTCATGTGGACCGATTGAACCCGATTCAGACCTAGTATTTTTGCCCTTCTTTGGAGCTTCATATGTGAACACATGCCTAGGTCAAGTGAGAAGTCAAAGTTAGTCGAAATGGTTCTCAATTGCCCTTTAAGATTTGGCCGGTAATGATTAGAGATGAGCGATTCCAGGTTTCGTTATAGGTTTCATGTGGAACTTGAAACCTATCCTCGAATCTACAGGTTTCTTACTTTTTAGAAACTTACTCGTTGGAACTTGGAACCTGGAACTTACCCCATCGGAACTCGGGCAGGGATTCTAGGGTAAGTTCTAAGGTCTAACAAATTTTTTTTATTTATATCATTTTTAGTTAAACAAAACGAAAATGAACGCAATAATACTAAACAAGCTTGTCATTCACCAAAAAGAATACAAAAGATTAATTTTTCGTAGCATTACGATTCAAATAATTATAATTAAAATAAAAAGTCATTGCGTGAATCAATACTACGGGTAAGTGGTTCTATGTTCTGTATAGGTTTCACCCATGATAATAGGTTCCTCATTTTTTGAATTTGAAACCTACCCTATCATAGGTTCAAGGATCGATTTCAAGGTCTACCAAAATTTCACATGTATTATTAATTGAACAATTGTAGTAAATCATCATATTTAATGATCACCACTTACTGCTATGATTCACTAACCACAACTTATATTTAGACACACGAAAAATACGAAACATTAACAAGTCATAAAATGAAAGCTCGGATTAGTGATTCAAAATTATACACTCATCATCTAATGCCATGAAACACTACGGAATCACGTGAAGACATAGATCAAGTTAAAATATAAAAAACTTATTTAGGTTTCAGGTTCCAGGTTCCACCTACCTAGAACTTGAAACATACCCGTTGAAATAGGTTCCTCAATTTTTGGAATATGGAACCTACCATGCATACCTTAGAACTTGAAACCTATAGGTTCCCACAGGTCAGGTTCTCATGTTCTAGGTTATACCTTGGAACCATGCTCACCCCTAGTAATGGTTAGCCATTGCCTTGAACTGAATTATTTATTATTATTATTATTTATCTCCCTTCTCTTTTCTATATATATGTGTGCAAGATACTCATAGGGATAGAATCCCAAACCTAATATTCTTTGGCCTCACCCCCTAATCCATTTACTAGTGGGGCTGCATGCTTGTTGACAAATCTAGAGTCTTTTAAAAAGTTTAAACCGGGGCATCTCTATCATTTTTTATTTTCCATTTTTCTTTTGAAAAATATAATACATCTCAGTTGAAGTTTTTTTTTTAAAGGTGCTATCCTCTCCTCAGTTTTTAAGGCCTATTGTGTATCAAAGCTCTTCTTTTGAGCCATTGGCAAATAGATTTCTCTCTTTTATTTTTGATATTTTTGGAAATTAGGAAAAATACCCTTTAATTGAAGTTATATTTTAAAGATGTGACCTCATTTTTCAAGGCATGTAAAGAGTATTTTTTGCTATTGGGATCCATAATAGCAAAATTACTTATGCGTTGTGTGTGGGCACAAAATGATATCTAAAGCATTTGACAAGATTGGCTCAGTGGAAACATTTAAATAATTAATGCATGGAAAAAAAATTGTTGACACAATATGAAAAAATTGTACACATATATACATGGGATAATTGTCCAAAAAATCTTTCAATCTGGCATATTTAGACCTAAACCTATTTATGATTTTCTAATTTAGTCCTTTTGGCCAGTTAAGGAAATTATTGATGTTAATGGTGAGCATCCGACATGGGAGGGCTAGCGCTGACATGAACAATTTTATAATTTGTAAAAGACCAAAGTAATGAATTCTTTTCTTTTTCTTTTCTTTTCTTTCCTTTTTCCTTTTTTCCTATTATATCCGCCAGACACAATCGAGGGTCAAGACAACCTCATCAGATCTGGATGAGGTGAAGTCTAGCACACAGCAGAGGAAAATAGGAAAAAGGAAAAATAAAAAGTTCAAATAATTTTAAAAAAGTTTGCAAAAATAGTCTATATCAATGTCGATTGTGCCACGTGCCATGTAAGAAACTACCCGCATTGATTAAACCGTTACATCAGCAATTTATGGCCAAAATGGGCCGAAAAGACTACATTGGAAAATTGTCAAAAAGTTTAACACTAAAGTGTCTAAAATGAAAAGTTTAGGATTAAATTGACCGTCGGGCAATAAATTTGAGACTTTTTGGACAACTTTCCCAATATATAGAAAGAGAAAAATATTTTAAAAATTTAAGTTTTTTTGTTAAGGCTATTCATAGATAGAAAAGATTTTACATTTTAAAATCGAAAATACATTAGAGATACAACAAAGTGATTGAATTATGCATTTGTCAATTGATAGGGGATTTTAATGTGATGTTGTATCATTGGGAGAAGGTGGGAAAGAGAATGGTGGAGCAGTAATGAGTGAATGCATTTAGAAATTTCTTCATTGATTGTGGTTTGATGGATTTGGAGAGTAAGGGTTATGCTTTTACATAGGTAAACAATCGCGAAGGGCAAGAATTTGTTAAAAAGAGACTTGATAAGGCTATTTGCAGTATTGAATGGAAAGTATTGTTTCCTGAAGCTGCAGTCTTCGCATTAGTTGCTATAGACTCAGATCACAGCCCCCTCTTACTTTTATTATCAGCTGAAAGGTAAAGAAAGAAAGATTTTGAGTTTGAAACTTTTTCATTGGAATATGAGGAGTGTGGCGGTATAATTAAGCGAATTTGGAACGTATCAAGCTTGAAAGAGGCAAATCTAGCACATAAAAATCCGAGAATTATCATTAGAATTGTTTAAATTGAGTAAACAAGCTTTCTAGAATGGCCATAAGAAGATTATGAAGAGGAGCTTCAGGGCATAGTTAATAATAAGATGTTGTCAACCGATTTACACAAAATACAAGAACTTACTGAATAGATTGCAAATTTGTGGCGACTAGAGAAAATGTATTGGGGACTAAGATTTAAATTGGAAGAACATCTCAAAATGCCCTTGTACGAGTTACTCGTAAACAACATCAACGGACTATGAAAATCGGCTAATGATGATTTTGATGTCACTTACGAGAAATTTATGTCATTGATAATTCTTGGAAAATGATCATCTGAGGATGTTCATTGGCGTATCAAATATAGCCATTGGTTACCAGAATAGCACAATAGAAGAAACAGAAATCGTTAGAGAGATGGAAACAACTTTTGTCAGGAGTGTTAGCAATGTGAGAACATCTACGGTACCTGTTTTGGGAAAGCCAGCTGATGCCCACAGGAAAGGACTGTTTTAGCTGCCTAGCTACAAAACAGCAGCTGAGAAGGAATCTTAATGACTACTTGCTTCTCAAAATAATCTCCAATAGAAAGATTGAAGATGTCTATATAATAGAAGAACATGAAAGCCAAAAGGTTCGACATGAACTCTAGAACAAGTTGAAAGTGTTCAACTACGTATTCTAAGTAATTTGTGTTTCATCATTTGAGATTTCCAAAATAGTGCTCTCGCTGTATAGTAATCAAGAGAAGTTATGTATGCACATTTGATAGCAACATTTGGATCCTGATAGTATGATATATCGATTGTTAGGATCAGTACTTGCCAATTGTCACTTGTATTGGTGATTAGTAATGCAATCCATCCCACTTTGTGGCTGTTGTTAGTATGGAGATGGGTTGTAGGCTTTGTGAATAAGTTAGACCACCATATATTGATGTGTGCTATATTTACTTCCGCTCTAATTTGATATATGTACACGAGCATCACTAGATATTCTCAATATTTGCTTCATTTGATTTTTAAGTGATTAATTGCTATTTCGGCAAAATCTTGAAAACAACATATTTGCCCCCTCTAGGTTGTTTAATTAGCCCCAACATTATGTTTGGATGCCCCTTCATCCGCTTTTGGATTAAGAACTCTTTAGTGTCAATAATCTCGGTGTTTTCTGACCAAAAAAACTGATATAATACTTACAACATCACTAATAGATGTATAATTTTTGTGAAGAATAACAGATGTGCGTGATTCTTAAAAAATAGGATGTTCTCATTACTTTATATGATGTCGATAGTTAACCCAACCAGGGACAGGGGTTGCGGTACACAAAAACAATTGACACTTTAAAGAATTAAAAGATCATTTCATTACTACTTATTAATTAGTGAAATGGAATTATTGATGCAAATAAAAAGAATTGCATACATATAAGCCAAAAGAGAATAATATTTCAAGATTTGAACTATTTCTGGAAGTTTGACAAAGAAAAAACTACTTTTGGAAAAAAAATTCATAGAACATAGAATATTCATATTTTCTTGGTTATTCAACTATTTTCGAAAAATATTTTTGAAAATATATATTCAAAACATGCAATTTTTGCCTCATGAGTATGTACTACTTGTACTCATCAGTGGAAAAATCATCAAATAAAGTTCTAAACCTATTGCACTTGTGCCAATTCAGTTCTAAGAACTGGCAGTGTTATTTTTAAAAAAATGTTTTAATTTCTTTCACAAAAGTTTATAAATTATTGAAAGTTATTTTAGTGTGGGACAAAATTACTAATCACAGAAAAGTTACAAGTAGCGGAAGAGATTAATCACACAAATAATTTGTACCTTTTACCCTTACTGAATAAAATATGGAAATAATAATATACTTTGCACCGGTTTTGCCATTTACGTTCAATCAATCCAGTTCCTCCTTAGAAATGAGAACCGTTTAGAATCGGTCAATTTGGTTCCTAAGTTGAATTCGGATCGGGACGGATGAACACCCCTAGATGGGTTGGGTCGAACATGGGTGTGCATAGATGGGTCTAAAAAAGTCAAATGTGTAAAAATGAGTCGATTTTTTCATCACTTAGATCCATACCCGACCACCTATTTGCCATCTCTAAATGACAAATAAACCAAACGTGAAAGCATGTCAAATGTTGGGTAATAGTCTGTATTTCCTAAGAAGCAGCTAGACCAGCATGTTCCCTTTTGCCCTTTTTATATCCTGCTGAGAAAGCAAATCCACAGTTAAATTTCCTAGGAAATCTCAGCTTTCTGAATAAGCCGCCAAAACCGACATCATTTGAGGTGTGGCATAATCATTTTAGATTTTCGCTAAAGTGTGACTCCCACAAATCATGTAAGGTCCTCATGATTTCGGTCTCCGTGCATGCACGACAGATGGCAATGAGGACGGTCTGCCACAAAAGTTAGCCTCACAATTTTTTATTTCCCAATTCTTATAGGACATCATCCGGATATATAACAAAGTCTTACCAAAAAAATTGCAGTATGTCATGCAGAATTTTTTTTTTAGAGAAAAGATTCTCTTGAGATTTTTTTTCGACCGACTAGTAAGCCCACCTTAGATTAATAAAACTTGAGAGTTCATTAAGCATCTAAATTACCTTATAAGCTAGATAATATACTACTAAAAATTTAAGTGACTGATTTAAATATAGAAGTGTTCGTACTCGATAATTAGGAGGACTAAACTTATTCGAGCATTATAATTCTCACAGATGTCCGGTATTTAACTCTTAGATGGTAACAATTTCAATGTAACTATAATTATGTTTGTGTTCGTAACTATTTACATGTAGTGCGTGATTAATGTAACTTACTTTTTCAATGGGGTTGAAAGAGAGAAAAGTTGAGGAGACAGGAAATGGTCAAGGATTGTTGGAGTCCTGCCCAATTAAATTATTTATCATCACAAATTCGATCTCTCCTGATTTCTAAAATAAAATGAGAGGATACGCTTTCTTAATTTATGTAGTTGATATTAGATTTTCTTTTTTTCTGATGCTCTTATGCCTTGTTTTGACCTCATAAAATCTTCTATCCATCCTCTTTCTTTCTCCCAGGCAAACGAAAATACTCCACTCACACTTTCTCACCATCTTTATATTAGGAAAAATTACATAAAACTCACATAAACTTTTGGGGATATTATACGTTTACCACTAAGTTTTTTCAAATATTATATGACTCCCTTGAACTTTCGTTTTGTTGCGGTCATAAGCCTTACGTTATGTTTTTTGTTCGCATGCGTAATAAACGTGACATTTAAGAGATAAATGTGTATTTTCATCTCATTTATTGCAGGAAATTAAGCTTTTATACTCGAATTCTGTTGTAGCACTAGCAGCCTCCTTCCATCCAGAGAATTGAGGATCTCAAAAATAGAAGTGCTGCCACGTCGGGGCCTTGGATTTCTTTAATTTTTTTTTGGGCAAAATCAGGGTTTTTAAAAATAAAAAATGGAGTAATCAAAAAAAAAAAAAGAGCTAGGCTGATTAGATACCTAGGTTTACTTGTGAAGGAGAAAACATTGATTCAGGGGTTCGGTTACGTGTGAGGAGGGGTTAACATCCACACAATGCCTTTTCGATGCCACATTCTTCTATTAATGTTATCATCAAATAAGTTTCCAAAATATTTCATTCAATTTTTGGTTTTCAAGGGACCTAATCAGGTGAAACTCCTCCGTCATATTTCGCCCTGGCATGACTCCATGTGCCATGTGTGTTGGTATTTTGCAACGTGCTGAATAACGTGCAAATATATACATGGATCAAAATGATTATGCTAATGAGGGGAAGAATCACGAGTCAACTTTTGAGAAAGAGTTACTTGGATCAAAATGGTTCACAGCAATGAACTTAAAAATTTTAACGTTGAAAAACTTCCAAAACGCTTGGAAATATGTCAAGTAAATGAAGCTTTGAAAATCTATTAGGTTACTAAAACGAAGAGCTGGAAAGAATTTCATGTTTTGATTTTGGAAAATATCACGTAGGAAAAGTTTTGAAAATTTTCCTTACCAAAAAATTTTTTTTTTGAAAATTTATGGTCTAAATATACTGGAAAAAGAAATCAGTGAAATTTGAACAAAATCTTCTTTTCTTCTGAGTTTTAATTAATGAATTATAGTTATGTGCAAAGTAAAGTGTGAACATTTCACATACTGTGGTAATGTGAGTGATGAGGCGATGCAATCTAAGTTGGGTTCTCACCCGTGGAGTATAACGAAATGAAAGTCCAAGAGATTAATGTGTCATAATTAAAGTTCGGGGGTGAATACACACTTCGCTCAAAGTTTGCGGAGATTTTGTGCAATTTCCCTCTCTATTAATTTACTTGTAAGAACTTCCAAACATAATGCGGATGCTGCTTTTGACTTTCAGAATCTTTTTCCTCAAATCCGCATAGAATAATCCAAAAAGGCAATAAGTGAACTACAGAGGAAGGAAAAGAAACAAGTGCTTACTGCTTAGGTCATACAAATTTCTGGAAATGTAAAGCCCTCTCAAAATAAGACAAAGATCTATCTTTTACAAGAATAATATCTGAGAGTAAGTGGAGGATGCCATTCGAATGAAGGCCCACTTTTGTCCTCTCTTATCTCAAAAACAAGCAAATCCAGATCCATAGGAGGTGGTGGTTGAAAATTGGTTGGTCAAGCTCACACCGAAAGAGAGCAAATAGAAGAAAGATGGTCAAGATGTGCTTTCGTTCCTCACATCAATTGAGTCGTCCGAGAAATGACATACATGTCATCATGGGGTCGGCCCCAATGTCCGGGCACTATAACATCCTCTGTGATTTTCAATTGAGAAAATCATGGCTCTTGTTTGGATAAAAAGAATGATAGATATGATGAGGGTTTCTGTTCAACTTGAATTTGATGCCCAAATCGAATTTATCAATTGAGAAATTCTCAATCCAAAATCCAAAATTGATTTTTCTTGATTTGGTTTGGGTTCTGGCCTGTTAACATTGCCTTGTTTAACAACTCGACAACCGATCTACCTACTCACCCCCCTATGTCTCTCAAGTTTGTTTTTCTTCCTGTGGGAGGACTAGAATACCTTCTTATTTTCTCATCCCGAGGTCTAGATAAAACTTTTTAAGGACTTGCTTAGGTCCAAATCTCAAACAAAATTAAGAAGTTACGTAATAGCCAACTGGCAAATATTGCACAGGCCAAAGAGACTCTTGACTTTTTTATCACTAAGAAAACAGCTAATCCTTCACAACGTGGTAGGTGGAAAAGGTACGAGCAAAGCAATCATCCAATCGCTCTCCCCCCATTTTAGCGTGGCTAGAGCACCTAAGCACGAGTTTCTTTTCGAGTCATCGATAATTGTTAGGTGACTCAGACGTCGGCCATGAAATCCATCACTACACCAAGTAGATCATGGGCATATATACTTTTTCTAGAATCGGCAAGGAGGGAGGGCGGATTTTTGAATTGGATGTTCGAGCAAGCGTAGCCTTCAGTGTTTTACAATCAAAAGACGCCTCTGATTCACTTGCTGCGAACAGGGTACTGGCGGCATCGCATAAAAATCAGTATGGGAATACTTGACAAGAAGGGGAGATTGATTGGGTGATTGCTTGCACCTTTTCCACCTACCTCGTTGAGAAGGGTTTGCCGCTTTTTTAATGATAAAAGAGTCAACAGTATCTTTTGTTCCTGATACAAAGAACGCATTACGAAGCCCGAAATGCCGACTTAAGTTCTGGATCAGCTCTTATTCAAATTCAAACTAGTAGTTGAAGTTACAGAAACCCACAAGCGGGCTCTTTCCCTGCTAATATGGGGATTCTTATTCTTAATAGCTTTGTACAAGAAAAGGCTCATGCTATATCCCCTTTCTTATTGAGTCAATGAAAATAAGAGAAGTAATTATTCAAAATCAAAAATGGAAAGGGTGAAAGTTACTATGTATTGACGATGTAGAAACTACGCATTATATGAAATACAAGACTGTCCGTATTAATCAAAACAATATTGTTTTATGTTATTTTCCATTCGTTTTTATGCGGACTTCATTTCCTCTCTTCTACTTACTTATGTGTTCAAGCTCAAATTTTTGTAATGTGTTTGAAACTTGTTGGTAATTTTCATTAATTAAAATATATTATTTATCAGTTATAATCATAAAGAACTCACAAATTTAACCAAAAAATTCCCCTAAGGGAAACTTGAAATAAAGAATTGTTTACTACAACGAAATATTCCAGATTGAACTTTATAGAGATATTGTAAATAAAATGTATTTTATTAATGTTTTATAAATATGAATCTCAATCATTGAATTTATTAAAATAATTGCATCTTAGATGATTCTCGTAAAAGAACAACCAACATGTAAATCCGATTTAAACAAAAAGGAAGAAGAAATAAGAGTTTAGGAAATGTTGATAAATATTATTAGATTGATTGATCTATAGTAAAGGTATTTTTTTCCTTTTTCATCAATCTTACCATTGATGAGGCCTAAGTGAAGGCTATTTTAGTCCATTTAAATTATAAGATATATCTAAAACTATTTGAAGGGCGAAAGTAGCGCGAGCCTAACAGGTCAAATCAATTCTTTTGAAGTTCTTCAGTTGACCCTTGACCTCGGGAAGTACAATTAGATTTCTTCTGATTCAGCAGAGGTTGGATGCCGTGCTTCCGTCAAGTTCCGCCGCAATAGTAATGACAGTAACAGAACATGGTAAAATTACTATAGTTGTACACAACATGCATAGAGCCCTGGGCAGCAGTTTAATTCTTACACTTTCATTGAAAGAAAGGTACAAAAAAAAATGATGACTATGTTACATAAGCCACTAAACAACACATCCTTCCTTGGTAATGGCGAACCAGCCAGTCATACGCTGGGACTATACACTGCATGCCGGTGACAAAGCCCGAGCATGCACGGGATCGAATTTCCTAAATTCAATGGTCGTTAAGTTATAGCTATCTCTATACAGTTGCAAAAGACAATGATTCAACAAATATAGAATTCGTATCGTATTGATGTATGGACATGAGCTGATTGAATTAAATGGGAAAATTCGATTCAGTAGTTATAGGTCAATCCACATTTTCTAAATCATTTCTATCAGTAGGCGTGATGTTTTACTTACTGTATTATGTGATTGTGTGCTCAAAAGCACTGAACACACCCTAGTTTTTACAAAGATTTTGAAATGGTCGACTGAGATTGACCGACGTCTCACTTAACTTTAGATCTGATCAGAGGATAATTGAATGGTGATAATCAAGTGTAAAGAAATGAGAGGAATACCCATTAGGATCAGTCCAAAGAGACGCTTTCTCCTCAGCTGTAATACGAGCACCCACGAGATCCTGTAGATCAACGGAAAGTTGATAGCCGAGCATTTCCTTCAGCTGGGAGATGATTCCACTGGAGCAACTAAAATCTGGAGCACCCAATAAGTCTTCAATAGAAGCCCGCAGGTTCTGCCACAATTTCATCAGGACTCTAATAAGTACTTCCATGACTGGCCACCGGAGATGTAATAGCATTCCCCAAAGTTACTTTCACCAATTGATGAGAAAAACCAGCATTTGGATCACCAAGCTTTAGCCAGGTCTTTCTAGATTTTGGTTTATAGAAAGTGTCCTCAGCTTGCTGCAGATGCTCCAATTCAAGTCTGATTTTCTGCTCTTTCTCGGTTAATCTCTCAGAGTGATTACTCCCAAGAGAATGCTGGACAGCAGCAAGCTCAAGTTTTTTTATTTCCACTTTCTCAGGCAAAGCACCAAAAAAGCCTCTTATTAAGTGAGAAATGAGCAATACATGGGATAGTCAGTCACCATTTTATTCCAACCAGAATGGAAAATTTCTTTCTACTCATGATCTGTCCAGAAGTACTTGAAAGACTACTTGGATTTAACTTCATCGATCTCTAACTGAAGTGGAGCATAAGAATGATCAAAATAACTTGCTCCCCTCTAAGGCTCGACCTCACGGGATAATTCTGTCATTCTTTGCATTTCACATGAGCCCATTCTAACTGCATAGCATGGAGCAATGATGGATGTAGTCAATAGCCCCTACAGTCACCAGCTTTTTGTGTACTATGTATATGTTGATTTCGCAGTTGCAACAGTTAGTTCCAGTACATCAGTTTGACAAGCTTCCAAGTTATTACATATTTGCGGGTCAGATATTCGTTCCACTCACCCAACCTACCTTCACGAATATGGTGAAGACTGGTATAACACATCATCTCAGCGGTTGTGTGAACGTGTACCAAGGGAACTTCCAAAAAATGCTGGCGAACAACTCGTTATTCTTTCAGAGGTTTGTATTCTTCCACATTCTACTAGAGGCTGTTGACTTCTTTTATCAGCAGTAAGTTTTTGTTAGATAGGATGATCGATAACCTGTGTTTGATTAAAAGCTATGAGGGATTTGTATGCTGAACTTAAGGAATGATGCAAGTGATATGAGTAGCCCCTACAGTCACCAGCTTAAGGAATGATGCAGATGCAATATCGGTTGGGAACCATGCTCTTCTTCATCATGTGCAAGAGGTGGCAGTGCAGGGAATAGCCAGATATCTCAAACTATCATAATGTCCCAAAAATTGAATCTGTTAAGATTATTATAGGACATGAAAGAAGACTAGAAAGGTAAATCTAAAAGCTATATTTGATTACTAACAAGTGCTGACTGCTACAGGTCCTGATGGATGACATCAATGCAGGGCATGAGCGTCTTGCAGAATTACAGGTACCTGCATTGTGGGATGGATGAATTTCATTATTGAACTCGTGTTTTAAAAACAGAGGAAATTTCCTGCGGTCACTTCAAGAAATTGGAAGGGTAGAATTCAATGGTTATGGTTTCTTTGTAACGCATACAATCAATCTCGCCATTTTAATAGTACTGGACCAATTGGAAAAAATGAAGGTAGAAAGGAAAATCAAAACAAGCATTACGAAGAAAGTCACTGCTATCAATTTTTAGTCTGGCTAACTTACAAATTGCTCCCGGTATCAATTTTAAGCCAATTTGCATCTGATCTCAGTGGGTTATGGCCGCTGGTTTTTCTCCACTAGGAAGTTGTCCTGTTTTTGTGAAACTTGAGCAATTAACTGTTACTCTTATGTTGTGGTTGACAGGTGAGGAAGGTGAACGGAATTGAAATTGAAAATTTGAGGCATTTGTACCAGCTTGTGGAGCACTACAATGGTGAAAGCATACAGTTTGATTTGGACGAAGCAAAGATAGAGGAAGCGACACACCCAGCCCCCAGAAAAGAAAACGTGGCGAGAAAGGGGCGTAGATCTTGACATTGAATGTCAGGGCATTAGGGACTACTTCAGTGGTCTTTTTTTGGATTGATAGGAATAAACACCTGGATCAGTTCAGTCTCGTTTACATAATTTGCTTGATTTCAACAATGGTATGGTTACATTAGGCAAGCTCTTCCAATCAAGGAGATAGATGACGTGGGGAGGTCATTTGACGATGATAACCACTGTGTTGATGGTAGCATTGGCAAGTCTTTGGATGCTAGCAAAGTAATCGTCCTGTCAGCACTATCTTACTTACCCCCTTCTTCTATAATATCAATATCTTCCCCACTAATATTTTGGCCACAAGCTGGATCCAGATTCATATTAGTCTGTTTCACTGTCGTCTGTGTTTTCTAGTACAATACCAACCTATTCGGTACACCCTTCACCTGAAAGTATGGCAAAATCCGCATTTTCTTTAAAAAAAAATTGCTTTGCATCAAGAGGAACATAAATAGAGAACAAGGGATATATCCAAATGAACAAGCTGCATAGGATAAGAGTAATGATGTCCCGCATATCAAAGGTAACAATGTGAATCCATACATTGTCGCGAAAACCAATTCCATTCACTTACGAATTGCTTGTGGTGATTTTTACATCACCACCACAATTTTAATGAACAAAGGTGTCTACCCATACACTTAGGGTCTTTTTGGTAACGTTTTTGTTTCCATGAATAATTTCTATTCAAAAATAGTTTTTTTTTATTTCTATTCCTATACGAGTTTCTAAGCAGAAGAACGTATTTGGTAACTACACAAAATTTCTATTTTTGGAATAGAAAAAGAATAGAAATACGTTTGGTACAACTCTAAAAATTTCCACTCCCAATTTTTTATTTAATTATAAAAATGTTAGCGGAGACTTAATAATTCATATTTAGATAAAACTGGACTAGAAATAGAATCAAAATATATTATGATATAGAATTGACTGACCTTAACACAATCATAAAGAAAATTACTTCTTATAGACAAAGCAAATAACCAGGTGTTGGTCGAGAAAATTGTAGTTTAGGGTTTAGGGGTTTAGGATTTTAAGATTTGGGATTTGGGGATAGGATTTTAGGGTTTGAGATTTGGGGTTTTAGGGTTTTGGGCTTATGGTTTTAGGGTTTTAGGTTTGGGGTTAGGGTTTTATGGATTCAAGTTTTGGGTGTTGGGGCTTGGGGTATATGGTTTACGATTTGGGGTTTATGATTTATGGTTCAGGGTTTTGCGATTTGGGGTTTTAGTGTTTCTGAATTTGGGTTTTGGGGTTTAGGATTTAGGGATTTGGGTTTTTGGGTTTAGAGTTTTAGGGCTTGGGGTTTTGGTGTTTAGAGTTTTAAGGTTGAAGTTTAGGCTTTGGGATTTAGGGTTTAGCATGAAAATATTTGGTGAAAGAGAGAGCTAATTTTGTTTCTCTTTTTGTTCTCGGGAACAAGAAGTGGATTTTTTTTACATTTTGTTTCTGTTTCAAATCTATTTCTCAGCTATGTTTTGGGGAACAAAAAAATTAAGTGCAAATAACATAAACAGTCCCTGAACTTTGGTCAAATGTGTAATTTGATCCCTGAACTTTTAATTTGTTCAATATAATCCATGAACTTTAACCTAATGTGCAATGTGGTCCTGAACTTATAATTTGTTCAATATCATTCTTGAAATTTTTATACATGTTCGATTTAATTCTTGAATTATATGAAAATATTCAACGTAATCTTTCAATTAATTTAAATTCAGGGATTATTTTGAACATTTTCGTATAGTTCGGGGACTACATTGAATATAGACCAAAAGTTCAAGGACCACATTAAATAAATTAAAAGTTTAGGGACTACATTGAATATTAGGCTAAAGTTCATAGACTATATCGAACAAATTAAAAGTTCAAAAACCAAATTGCACTTTGGACCAAAGTTCAAGGACTGTTTGTGTCATTATCCCAAAAATTAACTGATGTTACTAAACGGATTTTTGTTCTTTTTTGTTCCGGAGAACAAAATAACAGAAAAACAGAGAAACGAAAACGTTGCCAAACAAGTCCTTAGAGTAGCAAAGAGTAGCTTTGCGTCACAGATCAAAAAAATTATAAGCCCAATAAATCAAAGGGATTGTCCGATAGCCCGAACTAAAGCCTTGAAATTTCTAGAGGCCCATAACTTTGGATATTTCCAATGGCAATGATTGAAAATGCACACGTCTAGATATTTATAGGAATAATATCTAGATATTTCTAGGGGATAGTTTCTAGAAATAGTATCTACATGTTTCCAGAAGCATAGATATTCGTAGGGGTAATATGGAAAATGTATTTTAGATATTTCTTAGAATTAGATCTCCACCGTTAAATTAAGATGAAATCCAAAGGCTATAATTAGGAGGCCTCATGTAGAAATAGGGGTACTCTCCTCTTCATTTGTATCATTCAATAATTAAGCAATAAAAGTACATTTTCTCTCAAAACTTTTCTCTAAACACATTCTCTCTACGATCCAAGTGAGTTAGTGAGCGAGCAATCGAAGTGCCGCATGGTCTCGATTTCAAGTGTTGGCCCATGACATTTGTCAAGAGACCTCTGACCATGTGATTCCCTCGTGCACTTTCATCAATTGCACATATTTAGAACTGAAATTTGAACCATCAAATTGACCCTAAACCAGAGTTTGAACATCACTTCCTCTTGTCCAAAACTGCTAACAACAACCACTACTACCATAAGCACAGTGATTATCCTAGTTAAATGACCTCCCCACTCCATCAGCCTCTTTGATTGGAAAAGCTTGGCTAATATAACCAGTACCATTGCTGATTAAGCAAATTATATATATGAGACCGAGCCAATCTACATGTTTAACGTTCAACGTCAACATTGACGCCTCTTTCTCGCCACATTTTTTTTTTGGGCTGGCCGCGTCGCTTCCCCGATTTTGCTTTGCTGTCATCCGATGATGCCATTTGTTTCTCCCTAGATTGCTGCAACAAAAAATAATTGCTGAATATTATTGTATGTAAAAGCAAATTCCAGACAATTGCATTGACGTAGAGAATTGGTAAATGTAATCTAAAACATTATGAATTTATCCTCACTTCCACTTTGATTCTCCAGTATTACCTCATCTGCTTTTAGAGGGCTGCTGTATTTCTGCAGGTTTCCTTAACTCCATTGCCATCACCTATCTCCTTTGGATTTGAGTTCAAAAAAGGGCCTTATTCTTCGCCGTCACTTCCACTTTGAACATCCAGTATTACTTCCTGGAAATAGGTAGTCAAGAACCAACAAAATGTAAAGCAAATTTGAACTTCAGAAATTGAACTCGAAAAGTTTTCAACAAATTTCTTTTTGGGTTACGATTCTTGGGCCCATTGAAATGTTTTTGGACATGCGTCTGTCGCTTACTGTTGAGGTGGATGTAACTCTTGTCCATAGGCCACTCCTCTTGGGCTACTTTCACAATTTTTCTGGGGCTACTTTTGACATCTCTTTTGGGCCAAAAATGCAACTTTTTTCTTAATCAACTGACAAAATTTGTTTTTTTGTGCTTTCATAAGAGTTCATTTCTTTCTTTTTTCATTTTAAGGTGATGTTAGAAAAGAATAATAAAATTGTTCGATTGATTTTGATTAGAGCTTGAGTTTGGTAAATTCATATGCCCGTCTCTTTATGCTACAGTTTTAGAGGCAAATTTCAAAGACTACATTTGAATTTCTACATAAGTGACGCTGTCTTTTCTTCCCCTCTTCAAACTAGCAAAACCCACAGCATCTTAAGATTATATAATGTCCAGTCAACAATCTCACTCACTCTTTATCTGGGGTCCACATCCAGAATTTTCTTTGATCAATTTCTCTTCTGTCTTCTCATTCGACTTGTTTATTCATGATTATGTCGAAATTATTATTATTACTGTCCTATTATAATCTATCTACACTTTATTTAAAGCCAGCTTCTAAATTTTAGTATCTATTCCCAGCATCATAGCCTCACATCACATTAAGTCCAATGCCATGTTTGTTTCTGCTCAAGTAAAAGCAAACCCAGCCAAAATTTTAACATATTATTCAAATTTCAAAAAAATTAAGAACATATATGAGATTTATGTGTTAACGTTTGTATTTTGTGAAAGTTTCAAATGTTTCTAATTTAAGAAAAGTTAAAATATGTAACTCACAAATTTTTGATTGAGTAAATGTAAAAGTAAAAGTCAATCCAAATATACCCTAACTTCGTGAAGTAGTTGAGGGTAAGTGTGACTTACACAACCTTACGATTACAATCCCATAATATTAGGACAACTGAAGTTGAGAAAAAAATAGAAGATAGAAAGAAATGGTTTCCTTACATACATCATTAAAAATGTTAATGAGGGGAATGAAAATAATCGATCACACTAACTGAAACATTTTTCACGCATTGTGCATGCATGAACCATTGCATCACAAAATGAGATGAAGTGAGGCCTATGCAAAAAATGCCCAAAGTTGAATGACTAATTAATTTCTTCACCTTTGATTATTAGTATGGCATTATTGGCCATTAACTTATCTAGACAAATTTGAATACGAGAAGCAATGGAGATTAAATGAAGGGTCTCATTAACGAGTGTCTCAAGAGGCTCATTAATCATATTTAATGGAAAAAAAAACATCGTGATTTACAATTTACTTTGGTATTTAAATTAACAAAATCCATAAACGAAAGTCCAAAGCAAAAAGCCCCTTGGGCTTGTTCAATGGTCAGCGATGAGGGAAAGGGAAAGTAACAAAGTTAGAACCTGGACCAATGACCAAAACTTTGGCAGCACATTAATGATAAGAAACCGGTCAAGGCCGAAGAATGAATGATTCGAGAGGGGTCGCGAATTCAGGGCATAACGCGACGGGGACTGAATTGACCGCGAGGCCTGGCGACTCACAAGAACAGATTTTGGTGGAGTGTTGGTGCTGTCACGGAACCGACGTTCATTAATGAATCAATTCTTGGTCATTTATGTCTTTCAGATAATGACACGTATTGTTCATAAACTTTAATTCAATGTATAATATACTTTCTATCCTTTTAATTTATTCAATATAATTCTTGTAATTTTAATACAAAAAGTTGGTGAAGTCTTAACTAACGGCATTGAATAATAAACAAAAATTAGTATACAAAGCCCGATATGTCACTATAAGTACACTTGAAGTTTTAAAACTTATCACGAAAATGTAATTGAGTCCTAAAACTTGCAAAAAGTGCAATCACGTCCTAAAGCTTGTCAAATTGACACAATCGAGTCCTTTCGTTGACTCCATCTAACTTAGCTAACATAAAATGTTAACGTGATTTTTTTATAATATTTTCTCTCTCAAACATGGTGAAGACCTGTCTAAATCATTAAACATAAGGCTAACATAATGCCATTTTAGTGCAAATCTGATTTTTAATATAAATTTTATTTAAATTAAATTTAAAAAATAAGCAGAAAATTTTTTTTGTGAAAAAAAGAGAAACCAGGTAGGGAGGATTGTAGCCCTTGTTGCCGCCACCCCACCCTCACCGGTCTTCGCCTAGACTTGGCCGAGGGCTAGGCCGTCATTGGTGAGGGCCACAACCCTCACCTATGATCGATGAGGGTGGCTGGCCACTGGTCAGGGTCTTGTGATCCTCGCCGACCCATGGCCAACCATCCCTTGCCATTGATGGCCCTTCTCGGTGTGGTGTGCAGGCCCTTGCCTTTTTTCCTCTCTTTTTTTCAAATCTAACTAATTTTTAATATTTAGACTAAAAAATCATATTTGAATCAAAACAACGTCATTTTATACTTATTCTTCTTGTTTCAGCCATGTCAGCACCACATAGGAGAGAGAACATAAAAAAAGTTACGTTAATATTTTCTGTTAACTAAATTGGATGGAATTAACGGAAGGAGTTGGTTGCACTAATTTGGCATATTTTAAGACTTGATTGAACTTTTTGTAAGTTTTAAGACTTAATTGCACTTTCTTGATAAGTTGTAAGACTTCCGGTGCACATATCCATAGAAGAAAAAAAAAATCTACTTTTTTTTTCCAGCTATATGAGAATATCGATCCAATGCAAATCAACTAGTTAGAGTTAAAGGTGATCAATGGCCCTCGGATGATAATTTGTAATCTATCAAAAGTCTTGGCAGTTACAATTTAAGAATTCATTGAGATCATCCATTTTCCCCTCAATTCTCAATTCATTTGAAAATCATGCAAACCAATATTAAGTTTTTAGTAGTTACCATTTAAAAGCCCATAAACTCTTCAGGGATTACCGTCCATTTTTTTTTTCCTTCAGTAACATATCTTTTAAAAGGACACTAACATATAGTAATTTTATAAGTTTTAGCGTTAGTTTTATAAGTTTTAGCGAGCCACCGTTGCCCCATGCGGGTGGCCCCGCCTTGTCACCAGACTCGCCCCGCACTCACGAGGGACGTGATCTCCGTTCGAGACCTGCCCTGTGCCCATCCCAAGGTAAACGAGGAGACCGTATATTCGCCTCATTAACGCCCCCCGACCCTGCAATACATTCGTGTTTTGCCTCCCCATTCATCTTTGCTCCACATTTATCTTGAACTTAATTTTAACGCTTAAAATAATGAAAATTTTGTATCGTGTGGTTTTTTTATTCTCGAAAATGTAACTAAGAATGTTGGTCAATTAGTATTCTAATAATACAAAAAGGAATAAGGAACTATTTTTTATGTGATAAATTATATAGTATAAGGTACTGAATTTGACATTTGAATGCTCATATTCGGGCCGAGGCAGGTCATAGGGCAAAGATGACTGAAGCTTCATTTGTTTCGCGGAAAATGAATGATTCAGAAAATATTTTCCGAAAAATGATCATTTGTATTGTTTATAAAAATGAATAAACGAAAAAATATTTTTATCGTTTACAAAAGCTCTTAGACATAAATTTTTATAGACAATGAAAATATTTTTCATTAACTAATTATTTTAAGCGATATGAACAATCATTTTTTGAAAAAAAGTTTTATAAATCATTTATTTTCGGCGAAACAAATGGAGCTATCCCATTAGGGATTGAGCAATGCAAGTACTTGACAGGTTGGTTAAATTGCCATCCCTAATTGAGATTTGGGACAGAAAATCTCAAATAGGACAGCATAGTCTATAATGTTCCTGCCCACTGCCAAATTCCTAGGGATTTATTTGGGGACCATGTAGATCTCGAAATGCAAGCGGAACGTACAATAATCAATAGACACCACCGGTGCTATCCTCCAATGGTTTTTTTTTTCCTTGTGTGTGTGATTCATAAGTAGGCAATATGTGATTCATAATTCAAAAGTTCGAGCCTGTTTGGCTTTTAAAAATTACCAAATTTTTTCCGTTTAATTTTCTATTTGAGAAAAAAAAAATAGTCCTTGCAAATCTGTAGTGACATTTCAAAACTTCTTTGTGATCTTTTCAATATTTTCACTCTGAAAAAATTGCCGAAAATACCAGAGAAAGTAACAAGTTAATCGTGTAAATCAAACGGAAAAATTTCAACACAGGTTTTGATTTCTAGTGTATGAGATGTAATCGAGTCATAAAATCTTTGGTTCAATTAAGTTTGAACTTTACCTAAAAAGTGTAATCAAATATAAAACCTTCCAAGTAATTCGATTAAATCTTAATCGTTTAGTGAAAAGTCACACTTGTATATTTTGAAGTGATCCATAGGTAATTTTTAGTTCATCGTACGGACTTGATTGTACTTTTTGAAAATATATCTAAGATGAAATCAGTTGAAAAAGATTTGGACTTGATTGATTAAGAACATTAGATACGAGACTTCATTTTTCTCTATATCGAATTGATCGTGCTTGATGTGAACCCTAAGAGTTGCTCAATTTCTTCGCTTGCAGGACCGGGTCCTATTCAGCATTGTCACGCCCCGCACTTTTCGCGCGCCACATCTCTCGCTGTAGTCGATTTGTGTGCGACGTCCCAGGACGCGTTGTCGACCCAACACCCAACACAGAGATTTAAAGCACATATAGAAGCAACTCATCACCCGTACGTTAATTTAACATACAACCAAGGATAACCACAGAAATCAACACTTGTACTAGTATTGGAAATCATATACAATGTCCAAGTACAATCCGAACATCAAAAATTAAAAGCGGGTTAAGGCCACTACTGACAAAAAGGGGTAAGTGGTTCGGGGTTCAAGCACTACAACTAGCCGGGGGCTCCTCCCAAAAAAAAATGCATCGGTACGCCTGCCATCTTCAAGGCTGGGGTCTGAAAAAAGTGGTTTTAAGCAATAATGAGAATAATCTCAGTGAGAAATTTCCTAAACCTAAATTAGGCTAACGTGCACCTCCTAATGAGTACTAAACCACACAAGATTCAAAACATAACTGACTCGGACCCTCGAGCCTAAATCTAAATTAGCTTGACCCTACAGGTTAGGCATTCTATATATATAATCACAACTGGACCATAGAATCAGTCCGAGGCACATATACACAAATCATTCAGTCCCGACGTATGTAATGCACATGCTCATGTTTGCACTCATGTTCATGCCTCATCAATGCATTATCGCACACTTGCATACTAGCATTTAGCCATTTATCAATTTCTCCTTCGACCCGCGTTAAACGCATCAGGTCCGACCCGCGTAAAACGCATCAGGTCTATCACTTCGAGATCGATCTCCAACCCGCGTAAAAGCGCGTCGGGCTCATGACACATTACCCGCGTAAAAGCGCATCAGGTTGGTCATCTTCCGGTAAACCGGACATCGTCTCGCGTAACACGCGCCTCGGGGCGGGTTCACTACCCGCGTAAAACGCATCGGGGTTTATTGTGATCACACATTCACAAGCACCAATTTTTATCCCGAACCCGCGTAATACTCATCGGGGCATTTTAAGTGATCACAATGCAAATGTCATTCGGGCACATTCGTACATGCTCATGTCGTGCCAATGCTTGAGATGCACACTCATGGCTATCACGTTCACACTTGGGCATCCACATGCGCGAATTACGATGCAACGAGTTCAACTTGTATCGCGCATATTCAATTTCATAAATCAACATGCCCAGTGAGAAAATCAATTCAAATTAGTCATAGCATCAATTTGACAAACAACCCGTGCACAAATTCACACAACCGGGTCAACAAAAACTCGCGCATCCTAGGCCCGCCAAGCTAATCCATTCCTAGTTCCGCTAGACACGGGACATGTCATCATCAAATTAACCACAAACAAGGCTCAATTTGCCAGTCAATTGCACAAGCGATCATTCCCGGTAATTGCATGATTAAACCCCAAATTGATCGCGCCTTGCCCAAATCAAGTCCAGTCGAGGGCAGCCATTATAACGCAATTTCTAGGCCACTAATTATCTTAAAAATGCTCCATTAAACTCCCAAAGACATCATTCAAATCAGCCATCATAAAACCAACTAAGGCGCACACTATAATCCACATTTTAAGTCCGAACTTACCCAAACTTGGGCCATTCCGATCCAATCCGTCCAACCATTGAACCGTGCCTCTCGGGCCACAAAACCTCCATTAATTTATCGCACTAAGCCCATTGAATAGTCACAAAAACAGTCACCACCCGGTCTATTAATTTCACCCACCAAATCCACCACTTTGTCCAAATCCCGACACCTATGCTTCGCCACATCACAGCACTATACGGGCCACTAAATCTCGACCAAATAATCATCCTTGATCACCAAAAACATCACAAAACCAGCCCCTAACAGCCGCCATCATTTAGCCCCTAAATTACCCTAAATTAACCCCTAAAACTCGTTTAAAAATGCAAATTATCCTAATTAGGGTTTAGGGTCAAACTCACTAGGTGTCCTAAGCTTCAAACCAAGCCGAACACGAGGCAATGGTGGCTGGACAGCGACGACCCCCTCCGGAACAAAGACGGTGGGCGGTGGAGGCTCCGGACGAACCGGGTCTAAGCTTAACTCGGCCTAGAGAGAGAGAGAGAGAGAGAGAGAGAGAGAGAGAGAGAGAGAGAGAGACGGTCAGAGAGAGAAAGAGAAATGGAATGGCTAGATGGCGGGTGAGGCGACGGGCCCGCGCTGGAACAGTGACGGCAGCGGCGGAGCTCCTCCGGTTCAAGGCTTTTCACGGCCAAACAGAGAGAGAGAGAGAAAGGGAGGAGAGGGGGCTTGCCGGCTGCTTGGGGTAGGACACGGTGGCGATTGGGCGGCGGTTGGAGCGGCGGCGGCGTGGCGGTGGGGCGAGGCAAGGCGGGGCGGGAGGAGGTCTAGAATAAAGGCGTCGAGGGGGGAAAAGAACAAGAGAGGGAAGGTGGCGTCAAGAGGGCAGCAGGCGAATGGGTGACTGGTGAGGACGACCGTGGTCGGTGATGGGGCGACGGGCGCTGAACGGCGTATTACGGCGGCGGCAAGGTAGGCTAGGAGTTCAAATAGGGAGGAGGGCTTTGGGAGAGAGAAAACAGGGAAAGAGGGGTCGTGAAGGCCGTCAAGGTGGTATGACGGTGCCGTGGCCGTGGCCGAGGAGGACGGAGGATCATTGGCAACGCCAGATCGAAGTTATCGCTTTGCAAGGAAAGGTGGCCGACGAAAGGGCGGCGTTGGGGCGAAGTATGGGACGGCAATCGAGCTTGCCGGGCAGCGGCGACTACTGGAATGGCGTCGGACGGAGGTAGAGGACGGCCGAAAGGGCGGACGGCGATCGGGCGTAACGGAATGTAACCAACACGGGTGAAGAAGGAAGAAGAAGAAAAGAGGAAGAAAAGAAAAAGGAAAGAAAAGAAAGAAAAGAAAAGAGAGAGAGAGAGAGAGAGAGTAGGTGGGGGTGGGTGTACTGAGGGGACGTCTGAAGGGAAAGAGACGCGCGGGATCAGAGGGGGAGAGAGAGAGAGAGAAAGAGAGAGAGAGAGAAAGAGAGAGAGAGGAATTAAAAAAAATTATACACATTCAAATATTAAACGCAAACCGAAGGTCCAAATTCAAAACCGAAAATGGTCTATCGGTCCAAAATAACCCTCGCACATAAAAATGGACAAAGGCCAAATTAATTAAATCAAATTTTAACGAGGGAGGTCTACTAGTCCAAATTCACACTTGATCAAAAACTCCCCTTTTTCCATCATTCCTGACAATCTCAATGTTGGCTACCATAATATTGACACCGTCCAATTTATTTCGTCCCGACACTCCCGAAAATCGACTCCAAAGTTCGGGGTCTAAATAACGGCGAAATTCGATCGAGTGCGATTCTAGCGAAATCTCTAATTTAAAATAATAACCATGAGTGATGGGTTCCCGGCGTAGATTTTACTATAAGTGCACTGACAAATTACGCATTTTATAAATCCCAAAAATGGGTCAAAATCTGGAATGTCACAATTCTTCCCCCCTTACAAAAATTTCGTCCTCGAAATTTACAATCCCAACCCGACTACTCAAATAAATAGGAGTATTGGTGTCGCATCAATTCCTCGCTTTCCCATGTGGCGCCTTCCGTCCCGTGATGTTCCCAAATGACTTTGACCAACGAGATCGTCTTGTTTCTCAACACTTGCTCCTTCCTATCCTCGATTCGCACTGGTTTTTCCACGTACGACACTCTGTCATCCACATCTATTACTTCATGATTCAGCACGTAGGTCGGATCCGGTTCATATTTCCTTAACATCGACACATGGAAGACGTTATGAACTTGTGACAAATTTGGCGGCAAAGCTAGGCGATAGGCCAACGTTCCAATCCTTTCCAAAATCTCAAACGGGCCTATGTACCTTGGACTCAGTTTTCCTTTTTTGCCAAACCGAGACAATCCTCTCATTGGTGAGATCTTGAGGAATACATGGTCGCCAACTTGAAACTCCAACGGTCTACGCCTTCAGTCAGCATAGCTTTTCTGACGGCTCTGAGTTGTTCTCAACCTTTCTCGGATAATTTTTACCGTTTCCACCGATTGTTGAACCAACTCGGAACCCGTTATACTTTTTTCTCCTACCTCATCCCAACACAACGGTATTCTGCAAGCCCTGCCATATAATACTTCAAATGGCGCCATTCTCGACATGCTGAAAAACTGTTATTGTAGGCAAATTCCACTAAATGCAATCTGTTCTTCCCACTTGCCTTGAAAATCTAGCATACACGCTCTCAATATATATCCT